>MU001677.1:1037869-1161685 GCA_010093515.1 Lineolata rhizophorae | reverse complement strand
GATGGGCGCGTCAGGATGGCTGGGTGGGCCACTAGGTGGTGTGGGCCACTAGGTGGTGGATTACGTTACAAAATTGCTTCGAATGTGGGAATATAATGGATGACTGGTCGCAGGTACTTACTTTGTTAGATTAGAAAACAGAATTTGAAGTTTCTTGACACGTGTAATTAGGGACACGTCGTGCTGAGAGAGTAGAAATCACAGGTCAAGATTCAGTGAAAAATTTTCCTTATTAAAGCCTCCTATACAATTGGCTATGTCCACCTTTGATCTAGAAATTATGAAAGATATGTGCCGCAAAGTCTATAATAGTCCCAGCTCGTTACCAAAGACGTGTGCCTTGCAATCATCAAAATGAACTGCTGATAACAGGAATCAACACATTCTAATATGTGTAAACAAACAGAAGAACAGTAAGAGAACAGTCAGGTATGCGTACATATTACCATGTGAAGAGCATTAGGTTGGGGTTCAACGCGATAGGAAGGAAGAAGTGACAGACAATCAGAGATGAAAGAGGCCAGATAGCGATGAAGAGTTTGATGCGCCATAACACCGGTACGACATAGACCATGATAGGCATCATGGCCCCACATGCTATACAAAACAAGAAAGTAAACTTGAACTTCTTCAACACTCGCGGGATTTCTTCAAAGAAGGTCACGTCCTCCTTCTCCTTCGCCGTCGCTCCCCATGACATGTCGATGCCGAACAAATGGCTTAAAATGGCTTGAGAGATATGGAGGGACACTCCACCGAGGAAAATCATCAACAGTGGAACCCATTTGAAATTCTCAATGAGTCCGCTGATGAGTGTCTTCTCTTCCGTGCGATAGCGGAGAACGGCGAGGGCAACCTTGCCCATAGCGATGAAGACCACAATAATGGAAAAGTAAATTTGGAAACTGTCGACGTAGTAGTTATCGAGGTACCCGTTGAACCATCCGGCCATGAAGTAGTTGAGCAAAGATAAGATCCAAGCCGATCCGAGTGCGTAGTATGTGCCTACGTAAGCCATAATCGTGAACTTCGACGGGAGCGGCATATTCGACATTATAAAGCGCCGGAACAGCGGAGTCAAAGGGCCTTTGATTAACCAGTACTTGAGTGGATGGAAGACGAGCTCGCTGCAACCGTACGCGTATTTCTCCCAGCGCATCAATTCATCGTAGACCGTCAGCGACACGCCCTCTTGGTATCCGTCACCCATGTAAGCGGCAAGCCTGAGGATGTAGCCGCTGGTCTGCAGGCGCAAGGCCATGTCGAAATCTTCGGATACCGTCTGCTCAGACCAATACTTCTCTCTGTTGTCCAGTTCGCAATCGTACGCGATCTCTTGCATCGCGGACCAGCGAAGCACGGCGTTATGACCGACGAACGGGGCAACATCGCCATTGGCCACCGCGTATTTGATCTGGGTGTACACAAGATTCGTGAAAAAGGTAACTCCGCCTTCGAAAAAGCTGTCCGTGACATTCATAACACCGGAGGAGTATTGGACGATGGCCACCTCAGGCGAATGCTCCATCTCACTAACGGCGTCTAGGAAGCAATCTTTAGGCACGCGTGTGTCCGAGTCGATGAGCAGAATGTAATCGCCAATGCGGATGTCGCCTTCGGCCCAGGTCCGTCCTTCATCTTCAGCAATGACGTCCGCAAGCGCGTCGTTGTATGCAGCCAATTCATCATCGGTAGTCCAGACGTCGTGACGTTGAATGCGATTCAGCTTCTCCTCGACCCTGTTGCTGACCCAGAGAGCGTAATTCATGTTGGATGCCTTCTTGAATTTGCCGCGGCGATGGAATGGTTGAGAGCCGTCATTTGGTTTCGGGTTGTGCTTCGGGCGAGCTACCCAGCCAATATTGTGTTCGTCATAGAATTCCTGGCGGGCTTTAGCTTCCTCCTCAGAGAGTAGCTGCATACCATCATCGTTCACGAAGATGTTCGCGGTTCCACCTTGCATTTCGTACGTAGAAATCGCTGCTTTAATCGACTTGATCGTCGGCTCAATCACACCTCGGAGACCTTCCTTGTATACCGGGCACTGGATAGTCAGATGTGGGTACTCTCCATGGGCCCTTCGCAAACGTGGAGAAGGCTTCGCGGAGTAAAACTTCGTGTTCGACATGACTTGGCCAATTGGACCGATGAATTGAGCCACATTTGTGACGAGCGACTGGAAGAAGAACAAGGCTAGCCACATCTGAGGAAGAGCAACTCCCACAAATGCGATACGAAGATATGTTCGATCGACGAAGGTCTCTATCGCGATCCACCTCCATCCGGTCCCGATCGCGCAGATTGTGAGTATCAAGGTGCACGCGGTTAGGACTGGCTGGATCATAACCGTTCGCCGTTTTGGCTCGGCTGTTTGGCTTTCCGTGGAGTCAATTACCTCTGCAACGTCGATGGCGGCTTCCTTCTTCTCGTTCTCGTCCGGATAGATGGAATCATTTCCCCAAATCATTTCTATGATGTCGTTTTCCAGTTCCGCGGCGCGGTCCAAGACGTGTTGCGGGTCATCATCCCAGACGACGAGAAGTTCGCGGTCGGCAATGAAAGCAGCGAAATGATGCTTCTTGCAGCGTTGCAGGGAGGCAATGTTGGGAAGGACTTGCAGCTGCTTCCCGGCCTTGATCTCGATCCACGGCATCTGATTGTTGTGCAACAGAATCTTGATGAAGCGAGCGTGCAGAGTCATCGCAACCTATCAAAAGTTAGACGAGATGCTAGGTATATATCATGAACTGGAAACCGTTACCTTCACTTTCATTGTCTCGATGGCGTGGAAAAACCCATCGGGTTCATCTCGAAGCCTCGAAGGCGAGGACGTATACTCTCCTGGAGAAACTTTGAGCACCACTCCCTCGTCATTGCCACCGGTGGTCCAAAGCCTCTTTTCTTGTTCCAAACGAATCCAATTGACCATGACATCGCTTTTGATCTTCCTGAGCTCGCCGATCGTCGAATTTCGGAAATCACCGGAAGGATACATTGAGGGTGGTCGGGAGGATGTGGATTGAGTCTCAACAGGTGAGTTTGCACCTGCTTGCCACAGCGGATGAAAGGTCCGCGGAGGTGTTTCCAACATTTCGACAGGTGCATGTGTTGTGGGCTTCTTAGGCTGCTCCGTTTCCTTCGGCACGAAATAAGATTTGAAAAAGCTCATCGCGGATTTGGGGTTTGCGTTGTGTAGACCTTTCGGTCTACGCAACACGATCTAAAAGGCACAGTTGGGACAGGTGCTTTCAAATTCCTGTTGGAACCTTTCGGAATCCGCACTCTGGAGGAATATTCAACGATGGATTAATCAGTGTCTATAGGAATCAAATAAGAAATATTACGTGTGCAAAGGCGGCTGTACAAAGACCGGAAACGACTGGACAAGAGAAAAGTTGATCGAATTCTGGAGAATGCGTGTCCAGGAGAGAATTTTAGGATCGGATGCCAGGGACAAGAGAAATCGACTACGACTACAAAGGCGGCATGTATACTGATAAGTGTCCAACAGACCAGGGGCTGAATGATAAACAAACGCCGGGGTGGACAGGAGAACCGCTCTTTATGGCTTGGCATGGCAAAGGTACAATCGCAGCTGTCAAGCCTGCAGATGTCTCACGCCTTGAAAACAATTCTGGGAAATATGGCTTACTATCCGGCACAATTATGGATCTTGGCCTCGCCTCCTAGACGCCAATGTGACACGGAGGCGTACTGCACTCTGCAGTCTAGTCTAGACCCCTCTGAGACCCTCCCGAGATAGTCGAGGGCTTGATGCTAGAGACCACAGACATACAAGTGTGGCTGTCCGGATGATAGCAGCGCGTTAAAGCCATCTCAGCTGTAGACTCCGGTGGGACCTCGGTGACCGGGCAAGGTCATGAGGAAGCCGTGAGTTTGGAACCATCCTTGGCTTGAACCTGAGCGAGTGAGCCGCGCCAGGTTGAGGCGTACGGCAAACTTTTGCAGTACATAGGGTTATTCTGAATTTGGCACATGAGGCGTGCATGTGGCTGATGCTGTGAGAGGTTCTAGCGTTTCCAAGTCTTCCGTCTCCATGCGGCCAGCTCTAGGAGCCATCAATCCCCTTCTGTGCCGATGAGCCCGAAGCCCTAGTCAAATGATACAACGACTTGTCTTGCACCATGAGGGAATTGCGGCAACAACTTGGGTAGACCCCGATTGGATATGGCGACATGAAGGCGGGCGGCGGAGAGCAATGCGACTCTACAATCTCTAGCGGAGATTCGCACAGGGGCCTTATCGGGCCTGATAGACTCTGCCCTAGTGAGGTGCGTCAGCGTCAGGGGCAAAGGGGTCAGAACAAGGACTACGAGCGTGGAAGACGATGTCCGAACATGGTTCTGTGTTGAAGGTCGTTTCGACGCTTAGGGACGGCATGTTCCCGGCGAGAAACCCAAGCCAGTAAGGGCCACGGCGGCGATTGGGCCCGGCGCGTGATTGGTCGATTTGCGCCGTGGCTGCAGCAACCCCCCTTTCTCGCACGGCACGAAGCGGCTCGCCGGCGGAAACGAGACCAGAACGTGCAACTCGACCACCAATACAGCCCGCGATAAGAATGGGTTGATGAAGCGGCAAACTCCGGCGCCTCTTTCCAACGTCCCTTGATCCCGGGAAATTTCCGGCCACCTCCTGCTGCAGCAGCGCCTTCTTGGTCCCCGATCGTGGTCTGGGCCATTCAACCAGCGAGATGAGCTAGTAACTCTCCCGAGTTGTTCTTATCGGACATTTGAGCAACTACATACACACGATCGTGCAAAAACGTTCCCATTGCCCAATTCCTGCTGGACAGCCGTCGCGCAAGCACGTGGGGTCCAATAATAAACCAGCGGCAAATCCAAGATTCCAAGAACGCCATATCGACGGGCCGTGCGGTGGAGATTGAGCTGCCACTTCCTGGCTCGCTTAGACTTCGTGGCTGCTCTAGGCGTCGAGCAAACGGAAGCGAAGCCACAATTGAAACCGAATCGGCGCGTGGCTGAAGATGAGACTTTATTGGCCTATGAAGCAAAGCAAGGCTGCTCAAGCTGCTTCAAATGCCCTGCGGCATGTCGACCCTCGGCTCCGTTTATCTCTTTTCCGGGATTGCCGGAAACATTTCTAGCTCCGAAAGCATCACGTTCCCGATATAGACACTAGTCGCCATGACTCGGAACTGAAAGGTATGGCAACGTCTAGATCGACACACCCCATTGTCTACATACGTAGTAGGTCGACGCCCCCGCGTTGCCAAAGGTGTTCGCAGTGAAATTGATTCCCAGCTACCGAAAGTTGAATACACCAAACGCTCACTTGGGCAACAAGAGTCCAATTGCACCATAAGAGACAAACGCCATAGCAACAAGACCTTTCGTCACCATCGAATTCCCTTCAATTCAATCTGCCAGCCTACATCACATTAGCAAGGCTTCCACGGAACGCCAATCGCTCGATTCTCTTACCTATAGCTAACCAGCGTGTCCACGCGATGATTACTCGTGCTGAAGCTCCGCAGCTGCACCTTTTCGCCATTTTTGATCTCCTTGGCGTCGCTGTCGCCCCACTCGATGGGCACGTCCGAATCGGCATCGGCATAGACGAGCACGTTGAAGGTGCAGTTTCCGTCCAACATAGGCAGGAATGTCACCGACGCCGTGATTTGGCGGAAGATGGACTGGATCTCCTCCTGGATCTCCTTCTCCGTCTTTTCGGGCGGGGCATCTGGCGTGCTAGGAAGCTAATGTCAGAACGGCTTTCCTCCTTGCGCGATATGTTGCCTGTCAACGTACTTAGGCGCGGAGTTCTCCTTGTCCCCAGTTCTCTTGCTCGATCTTGCCTTCGACGACTTGCCAAAAATTTGCACCTGGAAAGCGATCAGTCCGCATTGCCAATTGCTGGAGAAGAAACCAGACTATTCACATACGTCAAACTGCCAGCGCTCGACATGCTCGCCGGTCTCCTTGCTCGTGATGACCACAACAAGCTTCGAGATCTTGCCGCCCAGCATCCACTTATTTAGTTGGGACATGATCTTTTTGATATATGCCTTGACCTGATCGTCGGAGGAGACTGCGGCTGCCGTTAGAAAATCACGCATGGGAAGGCCGAACATTGAATGACGAACCCAGCATATTGAGGCCATATTTCTTGACTCTGGCGATTTGTTAGCAAAGAACCACGGGGCTACATGAGCCAAACTTACGCAGTAAAGTCTTCTGCGGGATAGACTCCTCGTTGAAATCTTAAGTAATATTAGTCAAAAGCCTTTTCGGGCGTGGAGATGTCTGCGCATACAGTATGGTGTTGATGGAGTATTCAAACTGCTCGTGTTAGCCATGCGCTCGTGCGTCTGACGCCGGAGACTCACAAATTCAGCAACGATCTTGGACGAGCCTGCAAATGCTGCGTATTAGCATTAGACCATACAAGAAGTCCAAGCAGGAGGGTTCTTACCCTTCAACGAGAGCTTGTGCGTTTTGGCCTTATCCTTCTCAGACGACATTTTGGTAGGTGTGGTGATTTTGCGATGGGAAGGCTAGGCAGAGAAGCGAGGTGTTTATCGTCCGATGGTTGACACGGCAACCGGTCGGTGCGCCAGACAAAACGACGAAAAGCCACAGCAAGACCAGAGTTGGCGAGAACACGGGACGAATTGCTCAAAAATATGATTTTGAAAAGCAAGAAAAAAAAAAATCGGCGAATCCCGGCGAGTGTACGAAGATGTGACGGTAGAGAAGCGAGACAAGTACGGAGTTCATACCGGTACATCTTGACCGTGGTCGGCGGAATATAATGACGCCGGATTCCCGAAGAGATCGCTCTCCGAGTCGAGAAGTCGAAGCCGTCACGAGCCCCGGACTCAGCGGCCAAATGACAATCGCCTCACGAACTCATGCGGTGCTCGCCCCGAGCTGCCCAGCCTGTCCTGCAGCAATGGCGAGCCCCGTTGCTCCGGCTCCGCCGTCCTCGCGATGCGTTCCGCCCCCGAATGGTTCCCGGTAGCGCGCACCTCCGCCGAAGCTATGCGACGGCCGCCCGCGAGCCTGGCGACCTGGAGAAGCGCATCGCCGCGATCCCTATCGAGCGCTACCGCAACTTCTGCATCGTCGCGCACGTCGACCATGGCAAGAGCACGCTGTCAGACCGGCTGCTCGAGCTGACGGGCACCATCCAGCCGGGCCAGAACAAGCAGATCCTAGACAAGCTGGACGTGGAGCGCGAGCGCGGCATCACGGTCAAGGCCCAGACCTGCAGCATGCTGTACCGCCACAAGGATGCCGACTACCTGCTGCACCTGGTGGACACTCCGGGTCACGTCGATTTCCGCGCCGAGGTGTCGCGCAGCTACGCGAGCTGCGGCGGCGCCTTGCTGCTCGTCGACGCCAGCCAGGGCGTGCAGGCCCAAACGGTGGCCAACTTCTACCTCGCCTTCGCGCAGGGTCTGGAGTTGATCCCAGTCATCAACAAGGTCGACCTGCCGTCCGCGGATCCGAACCGCGCGCTGGAGCAGATGCACGATACGTTCGAGTTGGACCCTTCCAAAGCCGTGCTCGTATCGGCCAAGACCGGGTTGAACGTGGAGGCCATCTTGCCCACCGTTGTGGACCATATTCCCGCGCCTGTCGGGGAGACGTCGAAGCCGCTCCGCTTACTGCTCGTTGACTCGTGGTATTCGAACTACAAGGGCGTCATATTGTTGGTGCGGATATTCGACGGCCAGGTCAAGGCGGGGGACCAAATCACATCGTTGGTGACCGGGCTAAAGTACATCGTTGGAGAGGTGGGCATCATGTTCCCGGATATGACGCCTCAAACGGTCCTGCGTGCTGGGCAAGTGGGCTATATCTACTTCAACCCTGGCATGAAAAAGTCTCAGGAAGCCAAGGTCGGCGACACATATACCAAGGTAGGTTCCGAGAAGGAGGTGGAACTGCTGCCCGGCTTCGAGGAACCCAAAGCTATGGTGTTCGTTGCCGCCTTTCCTGTGGATCAAAGTGACTACGAGCATCTAGAAGACAGCATCAACCAGATCGTACTCAACGACCGCAGCGTCACGGTGCAGAAAGAGTCGTCCCATGCCCTAGGCGCCGGCTGGCGTCTTGGCTTCCTGGGAACGCTACACTGCTCAGTGTTCGAGGACCGTCTGCGCCAGGAGCACGGCGCCAGCATCATCATCACGCCTCCTACCGTCCCCTTCCGCATAATCTACAAAGACGGCAGCTTAGAGACCATCTCCAACCCGAACCTCTATCCCGACGACGCCACAATCCACACACGCGTCGCCGAGTTGCAAGAACCCTATGTCACCGTGACCATCACTCTCCCCGAAGAGTACCTCGGCCGCGTCATCGAGCTCTGCGAGTCCAACCGCGGCACCCAGCTGGAGCTCACCTTCTTCACCGCCGTGCAAGCCATCCTCAAGTACGACCTACCTCTAGCGCAGCTCGTAGACGACTTTTTCGGCAAGCTCAAAGGCGCCACCAAGGGCTATGCCTCGCTCGACTATGACGACGCCGGGTACCGTAAGGCGCAGCTGCAGAAGCTGCAGCTGTTGGTCAACAAGGAGCCCGTCGACGCGGTCTCGCGCATCGTGCACCGCAGCCAGGCCGAGCGCCTCGGCAAAGCGTGGGTCACCAAGTTCAAGGAGCACGTCGAGAGGCAGATGTTCGAGGTGGTGATCCAGGCCGCGATCGGCAAGCGGGTCGTCGCCCGCGAGACCATCAAGCCGTTCCGCAAGGACGTCCTGGCGAAGCTGCACGCGAGCGATATTTCACGGCGGAGGAAGCTGCTGGAGAAGCAGAAGGAGGGTCGGAAGAAGTTGAGAGCTGTGGGGAACGTGACGATCGACCAGAAGGCGTTCCAGGCTTTTCTGGCGAAGTAAAAGCCATTTGCGCTGTAAAGTTGCACCGACTAGATTTGTTTCGCTCTGCTCGCGTCGCGCTTTGGTTGGCGATGGCTGCGCAGCATTGTAGTTGGCGACCCCCTTTTTGTATATTTTGGTCTAAAGATATTTAGATATGTATAGAATGTATTATTATTGTATTATTATGAAGCATGGCGCCTTGCTGTTGCAGGAAGAACACTAGTCAAGGACATGCGTGCAATGCCGCCATCATTGTCCGTCTTAGCAATCGCATCTATGCCCATCGCGCTCACTTCAATGTAGGATATTGACTGCGTGCTCGAATTCGTGGTCCCCATTTGAAGAGGACCCAAGGAATAGGTAACATACCCACGGAAACAAATCCGAGCAAACTCGTCGCCCATCCGGTACCGAGAGTGTTGTACACTGTTTTATTTAGAATCACGAATATGAAAGTAGTTTGGTGGGACTTTACGTACTCTGGACAGTAAAAAGGGGAAATGCGGCGCTGAGTGTATATCGCAACAATCCGTTTGCACCCAACGCACTAGCGGCGTACATAGAGCCGTAAGTGTCTGCAAGGTACATCGCGGAAGAGGTCTAGAGTATCGATCAACTTTCTAGAACGTCCATCAAAAGAGGCGGCCATATCGACGAAAGACGTACAAAGATGCTCAAATTCCCCCAGCCGAAAGGAACAGCGGCAATGATAGGCACGATCCAATGCGTTCCTTTCTCAGCCGTCCACGCGAACCAAAAGAGCCCCACCGGCAGCCCGATGCTTCCCAGCATTCCAGCGTACAGTCTGTGCTCAGGCTGGATGTGCGCCTTGCCTTCGCTCACCGCCTGGCGGTGCAACCGCATGTACATGAGTCGGTCCAAGGTGAAGGATGAGACGAAACTTAACATGACGCCGACAAACACGGCGACGAAAGGCAGGCCCGCTTGCGATTCACTAAATCCGTATGTACCCATGAAGATGCGTGGAAATGCAGCGAAGAAGGTAAACAAGACGGCGAAGGCGAAGGAGTTGTAGAGTGATAGAAAAGCGACGATAGGTTCAGTAAAGAGCATGTGGACCGGTCGGAACAAAGTCACAGTTAGCAGCATCTTCGCTGCCGCGACACCCTTTGGCGAGTTTGACGTAGGACCGCGGGCGCCGAGTCGTTTAGCTCGACGTTGGAGAATTATCTTCTTGTACGTTTCGCGAGTGCGTAATAGTAGGACGAACGCAGCCAGGGCAGCGAATTCGATGCACCATTGAGTCCAAGGCCAGCCTTTGTACTGACTTGCAAAACCGCCGATGACAGGTCTAACGACTTTGTCAGACTGCGATATACTCTTTAGTGCTACAGTCTGCATCACTTACCCTAGGGCAGAGCCACTAAAGGGCGCTAGCAAGAAAAGAGATGTCGAAATTGCCCTCGTATATAAAGGGTACAAGTCCGTATTCGTTCCGGCACCGACGGCTAGAACAGGACTTCCAAAGATACCAGCAAACAGGCGGCAAACAATGAGGGAGCTGATGGACTTGGAAAGCCCAGCGCCAAGGGTGAAGAGCATCAGTAGGGGTAGCGATATCTTGTACACAGGGCTTCTTCCCCAGTTCTCGCTGATGGGAGCGGCCAGGACAGGGCCGAAGCCAAGTCCGAGAACGTATACCGATACGCCCACAATAGCGACCGTAGTGGAGACACGCAAATCTTCCGCTGCTTGAGGCACTGCGGGGGCAAACACTGAAGATCCAAGAGCACTACGATCGGTCAGCAAATTGTGACAGTATATGGCTCGGTTGGGAGAACGTACGCAATGAAAGCAACGAGCGAGATGGTGACCGTATGATAAATCCGTGTTGCCAACGGCCAGTTGTGTGGGTTTTCGGTGTCATTAGGGCCATTCCAATCCAGAACTTCGATCACATTGGGTTGCGGAGCACGCTGCTCCTGCATCTCAGCGTTTATCCGTTCTTCAGCCAGTCGATTCTCTTTCTCGAACTGCTCCTTGTTCGACTCATCTAGAGCACGAGAAGACATTGAGTCACTCGAATACGTACATTCAACATCCTTCTGATATTCTTTCCCCATATCGGCCTCCTTATCCGGCTCCAAGGTAAGAGAAGGTATCTGCAGTTCGAACGCAAAACTCATTGTATCCACATCCAACGATTCGAACTTGTAATAATAGAATGGACTAAAGAGGGGGCCTGGTATTTCCAATTTATTCAGAGGTTAACAAAAACTCGCAGACTTTCCAAATGTTTAAACGCAAGTGAAGTAACAGGCCAGTATTATCACCAAGCAAAAGGGTCGACAAGATAAGTTAAGATCTATCTTTGGTTGATCTCGTGGAACAGAACCGCCAAACGATGTCCTTGGATCACTTTGATTGGCATACAAAAGGACGGAATGGACTAACACGCTAGTTACGTGCTTAATGCCAGGGAACTTAGTTCCTATCGGCTGTTCAGTAATCGAACAGGTAAACTAATCGAGCTTCAATCCTACCAAAGCATCAAAACGCGGAACTAACCGCGGCTTGTAACAGGCGGGAGCCACGCACATACAGGCTTGGCGAAAAACACTCTCGGCCGGAAGAAGAAACAAAACTGCTCCGAAAATAATACACCGCATGTTCAAACGGCCGTAGAAGTTTCGGGTATTGCCACATCGCACCATCGCAGACTATACTCGCGGCATCATGGCGCAATAAACCATTACACAACAACTGAAAGCGCACATTGCATAGTGACACATCCCGTAAAATCGGCCTTAAATGTGTCCTCAGTCGACTACCAAATTTGTCGCCGAGAACGCCGTTGTGATGCTTGACCAAAACTCTGGCCACGAAGAATAGTGAACTATCTAGTCACTAGGCTCGGTACAAATGGAAGTCATGAAGTAGTCTTGAAACCGACCGCTATGTCGACATGCACCCGCTGCACGCTGATCGGCGTTTTGTCAGAGACATGTCAGGCAAGGAACTATATAGAAATCAAGTTAGTCTCAGCGCGCAGCCATATGTCGTGAAATCACGAATAACGCTAGACATAACGCCATACCACGCTCATGAAGTACTAGCCTGCTTCTGCCTCTCAAGAATCTCTCGCTCCAACCCGAGCGTGGCGAACTGCACCTCCACCAGCCTGCTTACAAGCTTCCTCCACGTGTCCTCCAGCGCCGCCAGCTCGCCCGCCGACCGCTCCTGCGTGCTTCTGCGCTGCTCTTCCAGGTCTTGCACCGATTTCTTGGTCTTCGCAAGCTCCTCCTCCAAGCCTTTCAGTTCCGCCTCCAGCCCTGCGTTTCCCACCAACCACATGTTCTTGCCAAACTTCTCCAGCAGGTGCAGCGAGCGCTGGCGCTCGGACAGGTACGTCGCGCTCACGTAGGACTGGCGCAGGACGGCTTTCCACTTGTCCGCGGCATCTCCAACGTCTTCGGTGCTCATTTCGGGGGGCTCGAGCGCTTCATAGCGCGACAGGTCGATGCCAGTGCTGGGCTCCTTGTCCTGGCCAGCCGCTAGGCGCTCGTGCTCGGTGGTGATTAAATGGGAGAATCTTGGCTCGTAGGAAGGCGGGAGAGATGGATGCAAGGCCGAGGATGCGTCTGGGCTCAATTCCGCAGCGACTAGGTCGTTCGCTGTACGCAGTGAAGTCGGCGGCGGCGTCGGGTCGATATCTAGACAAGGCAGTCGTTAGGGCTAGCCACAAGTTGCTCTGCCAAGGCGGAACCAGCCTACATGAAAGGTAATCATAAGATTCGTTGATCAAAGTCATTGTGGCGGAGCGTGTAAGCCCGCAGAGGAGAGGTTTACGAGAAATGCGTGAGAAATGCGTGGGAAGTGGAACGAAGTTGCAAGTCGCGGACCTACCCAGCCGGGGTCTGATTGGTCGGCATACTTCCTCAGCGTCTACTACCATGAGAGTAGCCACATGAGTTCTTCGGGCACCACACATTCGTTCTAAAAGGCGGACGCTTTTGTCTAGGCAACCTAATTTCCTTATTCTGTTATGAAGAAATGCAAAAACCACGTCTATTCAGTCAAGAAGCAACTCTTAACTATGTTGACAATTTTTGGTGAGACAGAACATTCTTAGCAATTTTGTCACGAACAATTTATCAGTCTTTGATTCCCGACAAGTACCTAAGCACCGCTCATGAGTTCAAGAAATGAAGTCTATATTGTCTCATCAAGGTCATTACTGGATCGCGCGTTGTAACATGCTTCCCACGCTATCCGTACAATATCATGATTCTGCAACTCTATCTATCTAGGCGCTCAATCTAGCAACGACCTCAACCGCTGCAATTTTTCACGGGCAATCTCTTGTTGCGAGGTAGAATTTTGGGACTGCGAGAGTAAAAGGTCCGCCAGATGCTTTTTTCTGTCCTGGATACCAAGCACATGCTACAATACAGGTCAGATGTAAGGCGTCATTACTGTTGAGTGGGGTTTCTTACGTCTTCAATAGAATCCTTCATCGCGAAACGAATCGTGGTGACCGTTCGCTTTTGACCTAGACGGTGTATCCGTGCAAGCGCCTGTTCCTCAACACTGGGATTCCATTGCGGCTCTAAAAGGTAGACCCTTGAAGCAGCCGTAAGGTCAAGTCTAAATGCTAAGTCAGAAAGGACGATTCTATGTCATCATTTGAGTCTCGTCGTTCGAATTGATATCTTACCCTTCCGCGCCACATGCGATGGTCAGCAGAACGACTTTGATGTTTTGGCGGTTCCGAAATTCGTCAAACGCAGCAATACGCTTCCGTGGAGGAACACGGCCATCGACTTGAACGTAAGGGATGCGTTCCTTGTCTAGCATCTTCCGCACGAAATCCAGCGTGGTGGTCCACGAGGAGAAAACAACGCTTTTAGGTTAGTTAGTCATGAACAATCAAATCCAAGCGCTTCCTTACCTCTTTTCGTCCAATGAACTTTTCAGGTCCTCTCCCAAAGCTTTGATCTTCGTCGGAAAGCCATCTTGGAAGAATATTTCCGACGCAGGTGACGCTGGGACGCTGAGTGCGCGGTTCGTAATCACGGCCTCGGGAACGCACGTCGTGGGTGATTCGCAGCTACAGACTGATTCTTTGCCCTCAGTATAGCACGCCTCACAGAGCAAGACCATGCATGAAGTGAGATAAGCCTGGCCCGACTGAGTGCCGACACATAAGCCTTCCACATTTGAGGCTTCAAGATTGCTGGAGCAGACAACGCAAGACGATTGCCCCAGAGAAACGAGATTGTCGTATCTCTCCTGGGCTGTCGAGATGTCTGCCTGCAAATTTTGTGGTTGCTGGAACATTGGCGATGTAACCTCTTTCAAAGACGCTGTACTTCCGATGTTGCAAAATTTCCTGAGAGCGTTGATTCGCGCTAGGGCGTGTATGAATATACCGGACTGTTGGGCCGTAGAATTTAAGGCATCATCGATCATCGCAGCGATTGGTGACTCGGCCTGCTTATATCTCGAAAGTTCCGAGGGCGTGAAATGTAACTTGACTACCTGATCGGTCTTTTTGGGTAATTTGATAGCGCTTTGTGTCCGCCGAATCATGATAAACTTAATCAGTTTCTTTACCCGACCAACTGCAATATCTTCTCCTTGAGACTTTAGAACATTGATTATATCAATCTGGAACATCTTTGGATCGTCGTAGGGATATACGCGAAGAAACCGTAAGAGACTTGCGAAATCGGCCAAGCGATTCTGTAAGGGTGTTCCAGTTAAAGCCCATCGAGCTCTAGCGGAAAGCTCGCAAACAGCCTTCGCCATTGTTGTCTTGAAATTGCGAATGCAGTGTGCTTCGTCCAGCACAATTCGATGCCAACGTGTTTTGAACAGTATACTGTCAGCGAAATTGCGTTTCCTAAATTCCGAAGAGATGGTTGGGAAAGTCGTCATAACGATTTCATATCTCCGCAATTCTGATGCGTTTTGAATCTTCGACGTCTCGTGGTGTCTAAACCATCGCAAAGTTTTCCGTCTAACGTGAGTCCTAAGCTGGGTCTCCCATGATTGAAGTAATGACGGCGGGACAACGAGAAGCGTAGCCCTAACAGAATTCTGGTCCTCGGCATCGGATTCGGACACTCGCTTCGGAAAGGGGCTGCCTGGGCCGACATCTTCGACATCAAAATCGGATGCAATAAGGGATATGATAGTAAGACTCTTTCCTAAGCCCATCTGATCCGCTAGTATACCACCTCGAAAGTCTGGCGGTTGCTCATACTGCGTGTCAAGGGTAATGTTGTTGACAAAGGTGATAGCTCCAAGCCGATCCTGATCGATACCCCACAAGTCTCGCCTTAGGCTTTTGAAGTCCCAAGAGCGCTCACGTTTTTGCATAAATGCTAAGGCTTGCTTCTGGTGCCTGTGAATCCTGTTTAGTACGACAGATGCTGCCAATTAAACTCACAGAGTATACGTACGGGTACAATTGAGTCCACAACGCAGCCGGGGCCTCTGCCTCCGGCAGGTCCTCGTCAAACTCCAGACCCGCTAGTATATCCACTTGCTCCCGCACAACCTCCTCTTTCACACCCTTTTGAGCTATCAGCTGATACGTTGTTGACGCGTTCTCGTCCAAGCCATCAAGTCGATGTGGGTTACGATAGGGAACATCGCGATCACATCCAATGGGATCCTGTAGATATGCATCATGTTGCCTGCAGTATTCACCGACATCATCGAAGATTTCCATGGGTCCATAAATGATCACAAATAATGTGGTTCTGGAAAAGAACTTGCTCCCATCAGTTCTATTGCAAAACAATTGCAATGACATGTCCGACTCGGAAAAAAAGCCTTCTAGAAGCTCTCGTCCATTTGTGTCCAGTTCCCCGACGTACTCGTTGGTGAAGAATGTGGATAATTTTCCGGTCGAGATGTCGAGTTGTACAGGGGTGGTTGCAGGAGCGACAAGCTTACAACGAATATCCCCATCTACGCTAAGATCTCCCAGCTATTCAAGTTAACAATCAAGGTCAGCTCGAAATAGCAGTTTAAAAGTAATAATGACGTACCATTCCAAAGCAGACTTGATCGTTGTCAACGGTGGCGTCTTCTATGAGAAAATCTGTATGGGGTATCACGTTCGACTCATTTCCGGACAGGTTAAAGTCTCCAACCAAGGATGCCACACCTGGTCCCTGCGCCATACTTATGGTATTTTCAGGCCCTTTCGTGTCCCGTGAGATGTCCAGGCTGGCCCGATCGTGGCAGAACGCAAATACATTCTCTGTCGCCCATATTGCGTTTGTTGATCTGACGTCCATATCGGCCGGCATCCAAGGCGAATCGCAGGACCAGACAACAGAGCTGTCTTCATTGACCAGATCTCCAATGTCCTCTTCTGTTTCTTTAGGGTATGAAGGAGCTGGCGACGTGCAGGATGGCTGTGGCTGGGAGTTTGACGACTCGCAATTCGGTTGGGAGTCGCTTGATGCAAGAAAGGAGTAGCTTTCCGATCGAGTGCAAGGACGCTTCTTTTGTCGTTCGGCCTCAATATCGCATACGTCCTCAGATCGGACGTAGCTGGTGGTGGAGTCCGTCATTTGAGGTCGCGCTGTATTCAGTTCTTGTCACCGGTATCTCACCTCCAGCCAACTGCTAGAGTATTAACAGTACCCGAAAAGCAAATCGAACTCCGAGTTAGCCACCTCAAAAGCATCTGATGTGACAAGGCGAGGCGATGCACTTACGGCCGGGTAGGCTGTAAGCATAGGCTTGACGGATGCCCAACATCGTGACAGCCTCAGCCTCAAGCTAGTTGCCTTTCCAATACTTGGCAAGGCTGGCGGCGGTGGCTGATGGAATACAGCTGGCATTGGCTGCAAGGCTGATACGCAAGGCAGAATTTGTTTCGTTGTCGCGTAGCCCCGTCGCTCTCCCATTTTTGTCGAACCGCGACCGGTCTGCTTCCCTTACCCTTTCCATCGCCACCTTGATCGTGCGTTTTTGACCAACAAGATCACTGTCGGCGATGCATATTCAGGCTCTGATGAGATCTTGAACTGTGGCACCCAGAGAACGGAATTAGGTACGAAACACAAGAGGAATTCGACTGCAGCAATTAGCTGATTACCGCAGGGACCACTGCCGAGACTCCGAGGTCCGGCCTGCGTCCAGGACACCTCCGCCGGCATAGCATGGGTTCGAACGCCTGCCCCCAAGTTCGGCTTCTGTTCAAAGACGCGTTTGATAAGCTCGAGGGCACAATCAGGGCGAAAGAGCCGAATGATTGCAAGGATTTCAAGTCCACGACTTTGCGAGACGTTCATGATGCAGCGCGCAAAATCGAGCGGGAGCTTGGCGCTCGTCAGAGCTTACGCAACATGCGCCGCATCCAGCCCTTCCTCGACGGACTCGAACAATATTCCAAGGCTATCGAGGTTCTTTGCAACGGAACAGACTACTTGCCTTGGATATGGGTAGGCATTGGGCGCCCGCTACCTCTAGATATTATTGCTAACTTGCTTCGTTCAGGCTCCGGTCAAACTTATCCTCATTGTCCGTCACCCAGCCATCAAAAAGAGGCTAGTGAACTGACTAAGACCCTAGATGGCATCGCAATATACTGCCGGGATAGAGAAAATCGTGGCAACGTATGCAAGCGTCGCAGAGGCTCTGCCTCGCTTTGATCTTCTGGGTGAGGCCTTCAAGTCGAACGCCGACTTCCAACGTCTTCTAGCTGCGGTCTACGTCGATATTTTGGAATTTCACCGATGCGCATATGACTTCTTCAAAAACCCAGGTACGTCATCCTTCACTGGCAAACGTGAACTGAGTGTGTTGATTCTATTTTAAATCAGGAGTCAAGATGTTTTTCAAGACCCTTTGGGCTGGGTTCGACCGCCGTTTTAAAGGCATTCTTGATAGCCTCACATACCACAGCGAGTTGGTCGAAAAACGGGCCAATGCACAAGACATCTATGAGGCACAAAAATGGAGAGAGAGACGCATGGCAGAGCTAGAACGTGATGAACAAAAGTTCACGGCCGCCCAACTCCAGGAGGTATTGGCATGGCTGGAAGTCCACAAAGACTATGAGCAAGAGAATGAACTCGAGCGACAATACTCCCTCTGCCATGAACATACGTGTGACTGGATTCAAAGGAACTCGGTAGCGAAGTCATGGTTACGACTCAGTGCGGAAAATCTCGTCGTTTGGTTGAACGGCAAACCTGGTGCAGGTTCGCACATCACACCGAATAACTATCAATTGGTTCATGGCGGGCTAACAATTCAACAGGAAAAAGTGTTTTGGCTTCCATCCTAATTCGTTTCCTCCAGAGGCACCGTCAAATTACTGTACTCTATTTTTGGTGCAACTACTACTCCTCGGCTTCAGACAAGAGCTGCCACATCCTAAGAACATTTGTTGCGCAATTCTTGCGTCAAAATAAAGGACTGGCAGCGTACGTCTACGACAATTATATCCAAGAAGGACGGAATTCGTCCGTTTTGGAGCTGAAGGACTTGATTCAAGTCTTGCTGTCATCTGCGCAGGCCAGTCGAATAGTCGTCGACGGCTTGGATGAACTGCCGTATGCAGACCAGCGTCAAGTTTTGCTCGATCTCCTTCCGCTTGCCAGTGTCAAGACAAGAGACGCGTCCTCATCAATCTGCAAGATTATTTTTACTAGCCGCGACATCCCACAAATTTCAAAGCAGCTTGGCAGACGTCCCCAAATTAATCTTAACAAAGAAAAGGAGCAGCTTCGAGTGGCAATACAACTCTACGTTCAACACAGACTTGCCGAAATTCAGGGTGGGTTTCAAAACGAAGAAATCAATTGTGAGGAGTTTGCGGACATCGAAGCCCGGATAACAGCAAGAGCAGGTGGTACGTTCTCAATTAGTCCACTTTTTTATTCGCATTAGTGAAGAATTTTAATGTCAAATCAGGAATGTTTCTCTGGGTCAGACTAGTCCTCCAGGCCATAGAAAACTCACATTGCCTCCAAGATCTGCGCGATACAGTTGAAAGCCTTCCATCGGATTTGGAAAAACTGTAAGCAGCACCCCCTCAAGTAAAGTCCGAGCAATTATAGGCTTCGGTAACTTACAGTTGTTTTTAGGTATCTCAAGCTATTAGAAAATGTTTTTCATGACAGGAAAGCTGAAGACCGTGACATAACCGTCCGAATACTCGAGTGGGTGGCGTTCGCAAAACGACCGATGCGGAAGCATGAAATAATTACGGGCATTTCGCTTCGACCTGGAATTCACAAGCTGACCAATGAAACTCGGCTCTGGGACTCCGCGATGGACCTAGCCAAACCATTCATCGAAGAAGGCGCTACAGGCTTCGTGTCATTCGTCCACTTCACTGTCCAAGAGTATGTTAAAACTTTACCTCTATTAGGAACAATGCCAGCTAAACATGAAAAGATTCCTTATCAAGCGGTCAGGCAACTTCTTGGATCCTATCTCCGCCCATCGAAATATCTCTTCTTCCTGCGTCGCATACCTAACCGACGGGCTCGAGCTCCTCGATGATTCGAAAGCCGAACAAAATATATCAAGAGTCGTTAAAGGGTTCCACGCGCTCTGCTTGTACTCACATGAGCATTGGATTGCGCACCTCTTCGAGTACGCGAAGTTGAACAATGGTATTGATGGACCAGATTCAGAGGTTCTGTGTCAGCGAATGATAGATTTCGAATCTGCTCATGAGATCTCCGCTGCACGCCACACATCAGCGTCAGACTCTCCTAGAATTGATGTTGATTATCGGCGCCTATGCGTTGATGCCGCGTTCTTACGAACGCGTCCAATCACGAAAGGAATTGTCGAGGAAGTGCGAAATTTGCGAATATTCATGCAAAGCCTACCGTGCACCACTGGTCGCGGTATGTATTTGACAAGTTCCTTCCCAAAAGCCTTCGGAGGCCTTATATAACTAACGTACTCAAAGATGCCGAAGCTCAAGAGCTATCGCACGACATGACAGTTCTCACTGCTGCCCTCCAAAAATATAACTCGATTGTTCATCGAATCCTCGAAATGGACAACGTACCTCGACTCGATCGACAGGCTCTCGCTAGATTCAAAGAACAAAATGCAGGATTCGCTTTTGTTTGCCGCTTCCGCGGCTGTCCGCATGCTACGGTCGGTTTCTCGTCCAATCGAAAACGGACAGATCATGAAACGCTGCATACCGGCCTGGCACGATCCAACGATGAATCGCTTTCTACCTCATCATCACGACTCTGGAATACTACTGGGATCAACGGAAAACGAGCTAAAGACGGTTCTCCAGTTTCCAGTAACACTAAGCCAAAGAGAATACGCCGGAACGCCGAGTGCAACGGAACGGTTCCAGCAAAGCATTTCGACCTGAGAGAGCTTGGCATACCTAAGGAATTAGCAGACGAATTAGCACCGTGCCTTAATCCGACGTCCACTCCCTTATTCAAGTACATTCTTGGTATCGATCGAGAGCTATTGTCGATAGAGAGTTTAGACAAGCCGATCATTATTGATTGTGAAAGGCATACAAACTTATATCCACGCCTACCTCAAAGCGTGCCACTGACAGTACGAGAGTGGGCTCAGCGAGACGAGCAAAGGCGCTGCCGCCCACCATGCGGCCCTACTTGTCTCATTAAAGATGTCTTGCGGTGGCTACGCACTTCATTCGAGTCAATGTTACAAGAATTGGACATCACGCTTGACAAGCATTATATGCTACTCTTTCTCCTCTGCGGCGTAAAGTGGGTTCACCACTTGCACCAGGCTGACAGTATGAACAATTCAGAGCTTGAGGAAGTTACCTGGAAAGTCCCTACTGTTGATATCGTTGGTTATATCGAACTGCTTTGTGGGCCAACATCTCACCAGCTGGGGGATATGTCTCGGCCCCCTAATAGCTTCCTACGTAATAACTTCCTACTGACCAGAGAAGATGACATTCGCCAAGATCTAAAACGTTTTTGGCGTGTAATGTCCCACGACCCTCCTTTTGCCGCTTAAGAAATTATCTTACTTCAGCTCCTAGTTTACCAATCTTTTCGACCGCATCAACGCTTACTTCTTATTTTCCTTCTCTGCTTTTGAGCGTCGCTACTTTGTATTCAAACCCATCAAACGGATGGGAACCGTTTCAAAACTTAAAACCCAAATCAACATTCATGCGCACCATGACATGATGCTAGATCCTGTAGACCATTCTGTTGTAGCCCACATACGTAAAGCAGCTTCGATTACCCTCGACATACTTCGACGGTTACATACCCTCTAACTTGCCCATGTAAATGAACCTAGGATTAAGACCTTCACAGAATGTGGCGAAGCCTTAGCTGAACACGTGCCAATGAGAACTTGATACGTCCCCGGCCAGGTACGCCATTGACTTGTTCTCTCATCCCAGAAGCTAAAGCCATACTTGTCCAAGGGTATCTTCGCCTCGGATATTTCACCAGCGCGAACCTCGACCTTCACAAATCCCTTCAATTCTTTCACCGGCCTCCCAGCCTCGACCTGCTCCGCCGGCGGCGCAACGTAAATCTGCACGACTTCCTTTCCCGGCCTCGACCCCGTATTCTTCACCTTCACGATGAGGGCAAGCACGTCCGCCTCCGATTCAATGGTATCCTTGCCTCTCTCAAACCCAGCACCAACGATATCGAACGTAGTGTAGCTCAACCCGAACCCGAAAGGGAACCTCGGCTTCGGCGCCCCCGGGCGATCGTAATGCCTGTACCCGACGAACCTACCCTCTTCGTACCTGAGCACGCCGTCCGCGCCGACGGGGAAGTTCCCGTAGCAGGGCGTGTCCTCGATGCGCATGGGGAACGTGCTCGCGAGGCGCCCGCACGGGTTGACCGTGCCCGCGAGCACGCGCGCGATCGCGTGGCCGGCCTCTTGCCCGGGGAACCACGCCTGCAAGATGGCGGCCGGCGTCGGCCTCGCCGGGGTCGACGGGTCGGCGAACGGCATGTCTACGGGCGAGCCGGAGAAGTTGACGACGACGGTGCGGGGGTTGGCGCGGGCGACGGCGTCGATGAGGTCGGGTTGCGAGCAGGGCAGCGAGTATGAGGCCTGGTCGAAGCCTTCGGACTCGAATTCGTCATTTTTGCCGACGAAGATGACGGCGGTAGAGGCAGACGCGGCGAGGGCGGCGGCTTCGGCAATGCGGGATGGGATGGAATAGGCTTCGAAGAAGCGGACGGAGGAGCCTTGGAGGAGAGTCATGGAGCCGAGCTGGGAGCTGCGGAGCTTGGAAATGGCATTTGGAGAGGTGCCTTTGGTGTGCAAGGTGATTCTATATGATTGACCGGCATTCATTGGGTAGGTAGTGTGTTTCGTCAGGGCTGGCTTGTGGAAGACGTCTGTAGTCGGCGGCCTATTAGCGCTCGAGTCTTCCGATCACTAGAACATTGTACTCACAGCTCTCAAAAATAAGATCCATCTCCTGCTCTCGATGATACACATGCTGACCGTCAACAAATAAATCCGCTTCGCCCGTAGTAGTGACCCCAATAAGGTGTTCTCCGGTCGTTGTGGGAGTGATGATGAAAGAAAGCTCAGTCGAATAGTCCACTTCGTTCAGATCAGTCGGCCATGACTCCTTGATCATGTACTCGGGGCGTTTCAGATAGGAAGTCCGTAGATAGTCTTGGCCAGCTTCTTTCGAGTTGTACCACTTGCATTCGACAGGAGCGTCCGGGTCCGGGACTTCAACGCTTGAGGATACAACGGCGGGCTCCGGCATAGGGAGCGCATTGTAAACAGGCACGCCGGGTGCATAGTCCAATTGAAATCCGGCGGATTGCAAGCCTTCGACGGGGGTGACACCTTTGAAACCAAAAATCCGAGCACTTCCGCCTCCGTGCATCGTAAGCGTACTTGCATGTTGCCCAATAACTGCAATTCGATCACTAGGGGTAAGTGGAAGGATTGAACTTTCGTTCTTGAGGAGAACCATCCCCTCTGCAGCTGCTTGGCAGATGAGTTCATCCCGGACAGTATTCCCAATCGCCTCTCGCTCTGGTGACTCGGTTGGATCCTGCCACTTTCCTGCGCGGGCGACAAGTTCAAGAACACGCAGGGCCGACTCTGTGACAGTCTCTTCCGTCACTTTGCCATCCGCAATGGCGGAGAGGAGCTTTGCGCCTCGTTGAACGGACGGCCCCGGCTACGTATGTCAGTGTGCAACTCAACAATGGTGATTCGTCATTAGTGGCAAGAAGTGAGATACCATTTCGAGGTCCATGCCGGCATTAACCGGTTCGGCGCAAGAATAAGTTCCCGCCCAATCGGATATGACCATGCCTTTGAAGCCCCATTCCTTCCGGAGTACATCAGCGATTAGGTGTTTGCTCGCGCCGACGAATTCACCTTGTACGCGATTGTAGCTGGATAGCGAATGAATCAAGAATCCTTTGGCCGGGTCATTGGTAGAACAAACCTTGTCATAAAGCACCACGGGTCGCAGTTCTTCATCACTAGCTGAAAAGGATACAAGTATACTTCTCTCAGCGCGGCCTCGCTGACCTGGACATCCAGCGTTCGACGCTGGTCCTCGGCCTCATTGGCTACATAGTGTTTCGGCGTAGCGCCAACACCTCGGGACTGAATGCCTGCTTGAAGTGTCAGAAATCCGTTGCCGGAAGATTTCTAGAGAGCATGTGCCGGTACCGTTCACGCACGCCGAGCCAAGGGCGCCGAGCAAAAAGGGATCTTCGCCATAGGTTTCGTGGTTTCGACCGCCGAGAGGCGAGCGAACGACATTCATCGTTGGCGCGAGTAGAACATTTGCCGATTTGGATTTAGTCTCTTCGGCTAGTTCTTGACCGACCTTGTAGAGCAACTCGGTATCGAACGTGCTACCTAGGTTGCATTCCGATGGGAAGCATGCAGCGCGAACTCCGGACACGTAGCTCTCGCCTCGAGCTCCATTCGGGCCATCGCTAGTCTGTCACACATCGTGAGCTAGAAGTAGAAGAGATCTGTAGGAATATCCTAGCTAGCAGAATGGACATATAGGATTCAGGAAACACGGAGAAGGTGAGGTCTTGTGCGATATAAGATAAAAAATAGGTTCACTCGATCCACGGGGTATAGGCGGAGAACTGCAAAGCTCGGAAGACGCACCTTTAACTGAGGGACGAACACCCCGTCCCGTTCAATTCGAGCTGTTCTCCACCAGTCAACCCCCGAAAGCAAGCTCACTTTCTCCTCGAGCGTAAGCTTGCCTACCAGCTCTCTCAAATTCGGCGTAGTGTTAGCAGGCCCCATCGTCTCAAGGGTTGGAAGGTTGGCGCTGAAGGTCACGGTTTCAGAAGTTATATTGTGCTAAATGTTGGAGAATCTTTCTTTTCATTAAGTAGTTCGCCTATGCCACGCTCCTACTCTGGAGGTAGGTAGCTGCGTCTGCGAAAAGAACTAATGTAGGTAGAGCGCTAAACAGGGCAACCCGGCCGGGCTGTCGGCCTTGGGCGGCTGGCGGTCCGACACTCCTATGACTAGGCACGAAAGACAGAAGCCAGCTTCGACAGCCAAAACGGTCGCGGTACAAACGATCTAGGCGGTGTAGGTACGAGGCCACGTAACCGTCGCAAGAGTTCGCCGTTCCAGAAAAGCCTGAAGGGCCCGAAGCTTGTACCGACTACCTTCATGTGGTAGAGACGTCGGGATAGCAAGACTGGGCAAATGTCGCCAATCCTCTGTCCGTCCGGGGTCGTTGGGCGAGTCGAAAATCTCTGCCACCGCGACGCACGTGTTGAAGGGCCTCCTATCGCAGGTTGCCGAAGGGGAATAGTCGCCGAGCGCGAACCGATTTTGCGGAGGACGACTGTCCGCTCACGTGAAGCGGCGCGCCTCCGAGTGAGATTTGCGAATCTCGGGCTTCTGAGCGCCAGGCCGTCGGCTTCACGAGTGTTACGGCAGACGGCCAGCAGCCGGGAGCACCTCCTCGCTCGGCCCGCACGGCTACCCGAGGTGCAGAGTGTATCTATCTACATATCACGAAGGCCTCGAAGCGCGCGCAGATCTAAATTGTTCCGAACGCGACAGCCGCACGCCCTTCCTGGAGCCGTCGCCGGGCTGCGGCAGTTGTCCCTGCTGACGCCCAATGCACCCCGCCATCCTGCCTCTCGCGATCCTGTGCAAGCTGGGGTAAGATGTCGGCCAAGCCCAGGCCGTCCCCTGCTCCGCGCTACCCCAACCGTGCGACAACCTGCCGGGCGTCAATTTCCGTCAATTGCGGGTGAGCAGCCCGCCTTGGCTTGGCCATTTTCGCTTTGACAGTTTGGCCATCGCGGATAAATGCGATGATCATGGCCGCAAAGGGCCTCAGCGGCCGCGTCCACACTCTCGGTCGCACGGTTGATCCCTCGAGGAGCACGGCGGCCTTGGCTGCGACGCCGCTCGGCTTGCTACAAGCATGCTCGTGATAGAACAATATGATAGACAAGCCTAGGCGGGCAGGCGTGGTGAGAATGCGCGCGACCAGGTTGCGCAGGCCTGAGCAACATAAAGAAGCACTGCTGCCCCCGGTTTTTCGGACCCCCACAATCTCACAAGGCCTTTGTTGATCGAACGCCCTCGAAGAACTGCTGCCGGCTCTCGTTGACTGGCTGCTGTTGCTCAATTGCTGTTGTTGCGCTGTTGTTCTGTGCAGTTCAGTCGACATGGGTGTCAAAGACCACCCGCACACCCACGGCGTCGCGGACCCGGTCCTGACTCGAATCGTCGAGCAGGACAAAGTGCCATGGTACAAGAAGAAGAATCTGCGCGTGCTCTACCTCCTGCTCTTCCCGGCATGCATGGGGGGCGAGTTGACTTCGGGGTTTGATTCTCAAAACCTCAACGCCGTCCAGATAGTGGATGCTTGGCAAGAGTGTTAGTGCTGTTCAACATGAGACAATCCAAACAACCTTTCGCAGCTATACGTGGCATAAGGCTGATGTTCCGCAGACTTCGACCCGAGTGATTCGCTCTTGGGGTTCATCGGCGCAAGTTATTCTCTTGGGTCGATTATCTCTCTGCCATTTATTCCCCTAATCAACGACCGATTTGGCCGGCGATGGACCATTTTGCTTGCCTCGATCGTCATGTGCATTGGTGCCATCATCCAAGGATGCGCAAATGGGGGTAATACATCAACCATCGACGCTGCACCGGTGCATTGCTTACTTGAATCACAGCGGCCATGTACATTGTTGCTCGCGTGCTTCTCGGGTTTGGCATTCCACCTGTTGTTGTCGCCGGTTCGTCGTTGATCGGAGAGTTGTCATATCCCAAGGAACGTCCCATCATGACCTCTCTGTTCAACGTCACCTGGTTCGTCGGTTCAATCCTGGGTGCGGCCATTACCTTCGGCACGATGCAACTGGGCACCAACTGGGGCTGGAGAATCCCATGCTTGCTCCAGATGTGGCCGTCTGCGATGCAGATTCTCTTCATCTTGTAAGCGACGCATCCGGACCAACTTGAGCAATCCTCAAACTAACCGCTCCGCGCAGCACTATCCCTGAGAGTCCCCGCTTCCTCATCAGCAAGGACCGCCACGAGGAAGCACACAAGATTCTAGCCAAGTACCACGCCGAAGGTGACATGGAATCCGAGTTCGTGCGGGCCGAGATGGCGCAGATCCAGAGCACGCTGGAAATCGAGCTCGAGTTCTCGAAGCGGTCGTGGTGGGAGATGGTGCGGGCACCGGGGATGCGGCGACGCACCATCATCGCCTCCTTCCTGGGCCTCTTCACCCAGTGGTCCGGCAACACGCTCATCTCGTACTACCTAAACGAGCTACTCGAGATTATCGGCATCACCGACGCCAACGCAAAGGGCCACATCAACATTGCGAACACGTGCTGGAGCCTCTTCAACGGCGTCATCATCTCGCTGCTCGTCAGGCGCTTCCGTCGTCGCGTCATGTACATGACGTGCGCGATATCGCTGCTCTGCGTCTACGTCGGATGGACCATCACCATGGAGCGCGTTCTAGCGACGGGGAACTCTGCCGTGGCGAACGCGGTGTTGTTTTGGATATTCGCCTATTCGCCGTGCTACAATATCGGTTACAATGCGCTCACGTACAGTAAGTATACAAAACCACCCAATAAATCACCACGATGGGTGGCAGTGCTGACATGGTTTCAAGCCTTCCTCGTCGAATTGTTCCCTTTCGCTCAACGTGCACGTGGCATCACGATTTTCCAATTCTTTGGGAAATGCGCGGGCTTCTTCACGACTTACGTCAATCCAATCGGGCTCAATAGGATAACCTGGAAATGGTTGCTTACCTATTGTTGCTGGCTTGCATTTGAGATTGTGTTCATTTATTTTCTCTTTCCTGAGACCGGAGGACGGACCTTGGAGGAACTTGCATTTTGTAAGCGCCCCTCTCCCTTATATTACCACAACTTCCTTTTATCAACACCACTCGCTTTTGTGACCACCGCTTCCAACTACTATTACTACTTGCCTTTATTGCTAGTATTTCCATTTGTAACTACCGTTCTGCCTTTATCACCACCACTTCCAATTGTAATCGCCATCCACATTTGTAACTCCTGTCACTTTCGTACCTACCAATTTTCTTTATCACCACTATTTACTTTCATAAGCACTACCAAAATCGTAATTATTATATGCCTTGGGACATATATCCTTTTGTTATCACAATTTACCTTCACAACTCCTACTTATCTTCGTTACCATCACTTGCCTTCGTAGTTATTGCTCCCCTTCACAATCCATACGGCTTAAAACTAATACAATGGGACCTGCAGTATTCGAGGGCAAGGACAGAGCAGACAAGGTCACAATGGTTGTTGAGAAACAGATCCATCACGAAGACAACATGGGCGTCACCACGATGGAAATTGACAAGGAGAAGGGCACAACTACAAAAGTAGAGACGGTGTAATGAAGTCATAATCGAATGCCATTTATTCATTAACGCTATCTACGGCTTTGCCTATACGCTGCGTACAATAATGCCATGAAAAATCAGAACTTCTCGCGTGCTCTGTCGCGTGCACCACTCACCCACGAGACCACCAGCGCCACATGAAGCCACAACTCCACAGCCAGACCCACCACCCTGTGCAGAGACCACGCCCTACGCTTTCGTCGCTACGGTGATCTCGTCGGCATCGTGAGCGGCCGGCCTAGCCTGGTCGGGTCTCGCGACCTCGTCCGGCTTCGGCGAGTCGTTGTCGCTTCTCGACCGGCCAGGACCGCTTTGCGGCATTTCGCCGCCGAGAGATGAGAAGGCGCGGAGCTCGCTCTCGCCGGTCTCCTCGTCGCGAAAGAGGGTGCGGAGGACGTGTTCGCTACTCAACTCCTTGTTCATGTCCATTTTGCCGATGACGAGGCTGAGCAGGAGTCCGAGGCCCGCGACGCCAGTGAGCACTCCGAACAGGTCCCTATAGGCGGCGCCGAAGGCCGAGACCACAAGATCTGTCTTCTCCGGATCTGTCCGGATACCAGCCAAGACGCTTTCGAGCATCCTGGGGTCGTTGGCGATGTCGAGATCAAGGTCGGCGGGCCCAAGATATCCTATGAGCGCGTTCTGGAAAACGGCGCCTCCGAGCGCGACCCCAAAGCAGATGCCCACGCTGCGAACGAACGAGTACAGGGCGGCGGCGTAGGAAGCGTCTCGTGGGCTTGCGAGAGCCTGGACAGCCACGTTGTGTCCTGTGAGCAGGAAGCCGTGACCAAGTCCCACGCCGAACAAGATCGGACACCACACTTTGGCGCCAGTATCCACTCTTAGAAGCATCAAGAGGCCCGTCGAAGCGGTTGTGAGCGCCCAACCACCCCAGATTGCCCAACGGAGATGACCGAATTTGGATACGAGAATGCCAACGAGGACCGACGACGGCATAAGGCCTCCCATGGCTGGGATGAGAGCGACTCCATTTAGGAGTGGCGACAAGTCTTCGACGATCTGAAGGTAGAAGGAGACGTAATAAATCGTCGCGTATAACTATCGAGCGTAAGAATCTCTTCTTCCACTTTTGTTCGCCAACTATGTTCGAACTTACTAGAAGACCTTGGATCGTCGTTGTCAAGTATGTGGCCACAGCTGACTTGGAGTTGAAAAGCTTTGGGCGAACGATCGGATCAGAGGCGTACAAAATTTCCCAGAAGATTGCAATCATGATGGTGGCAGCTCCAACTGTTATCGGCAGTATGGTACGCCATGAATGCCATGGGAAACCTCCAGGAATTCCACCCCAAGTTATGCCCATGAGGAAGCTGATAGTACCGCCAGTGAAGAGAACAGATCCGATTGGGTCGATACGCTGCCATTTTTGCTCTGTGGATAGAAACGGGCGGTTGAATCGTACGAGCAATGGTGTCATCAAAAGACCAATTATGCAGAACGGGTAATTAATGTAGAACATCCAACGCCAAGTCGAATGTTCCGTAACCGCACCACCAATAACAGGGCCTGAGATTGTACCGATCGCCCAGGCACCCTGTACATACCCGATATAGCGTGGACGTTGGCGAAGAGGAACAATGTCGGTAAGAATAATGAGCGTCATTGAGACAATGCCACCGCCACCGATGCCTTGGACAGCGCGACCGACGAGCATAAACTCAATAGCATGTGCGAAGGAGCAAAACAGTGTGCCCATGCTGAAAAGGATAACCGAGGAGAGTAGACCCGACCTGCGCCCAAAGACATCCGACAAGGCGCTGATAAAGGGTTGGAATGTGGCGTAGGTCAAGAGGTAGGCGGTACCGATCCAGAATGTTTGAGCTGAGGTGCAATGTAATGCAGACGCGAGGGTTGGCAAGGCAGGAACAATCACGGTGGCGTCTAGTGCCACTACAAACGAGATGAGAGACACGCAGAGAAATACAAGCTTCTCATGGGCGTGCGGACGCCAGCGAGGCCCAGCCGAGGCCGTAGGAATGCCCTTACGCTGCGGGCTCATGATGGTTTGACAGTCGGTCCAGATCTGAGTAGTGCTGGTATCGTAGCCGCCAGACGTAACGAGATGAGAAGGACGAGGTGGAAGGGAGGAAGCAGAAAGAGGAGAGAAGGTGGGGGGCGAAGAAGCCGGAAGAGGGGAGGTCAGAGTATCGTCATCCATGTTCACGCGCCGCCTGGCAGCTTGACTCATCTGCGAGACTGCTGCAAGTGGAAAGTACGAAGGCCTCGACACCTGCGGGCGCGGGGCGGCGTGGGTTAAAACAGAAGGCGCTGGGGCGTCGCGGGTCCAGGCAGACGTCTACCGTTGTTCGGGGTACGACAGAGACGGGATCGACCCAATAGCCAGGAAACAGGTGAAGTCGACACCTTGCACGTGGGACAGACACAACGAGTCTACCGCTGCCATGAGCTCTTTGCCAGGTGCATGGAGCTGTCGTGGGCGGTCGGCTACACGTGCTCTCGAGTCACGGCTTGGAGATGCTTGCTTGCTGATGATGCCTGAGCATCTGATTTTTGAGACTTCCAGAGAGACTTGTAGGTCCGTGGGCGGAAGAGAATTCATCCGCAAGCTAGGCAGCTAGGTGAAGTCGCCGTGAGGCGGGGCCAGGATGGAGACATTCACTTCAGCTTTCGATGTGCATTAGACCTTCTTATCGTCATCACTTGGGCGGTGTGCAATAGGATCTAACAGAACACAAACCCCCAAAATCTCTTAGAAGGTTTCGCTCGGCTTTTGAGATAAGCCAATGACAAGGCATTGCCCCTAGATGAGAGGGCGGAGGGGAAACTTGGGCTACACATGCACACCGGTTGGTGGGGAGTGGTTACGGGATCGGTGACGAAGTTGCACAGGGATCACAAGGGCACAGTCGCTTCTCCGTACTGTATAACCTCTAGTAGCTCCGTAGAATGTGACAATGCATTGTCCCTGAGCCTCATTGGGCTTAGCGACATCATAATGGCTGGAGATAATGGAGAGACGACTTGCACCCAGCGAGAGTAACCACCCGAGGCAGGAAAGTGCGGCTGAGGTTGTCCATCACCCTTGCCTGTCATTGGATCCCCGGATTTTAGTGTGTGTGGTTTGAACGCGCACGTGTTATGCTGCAAGATTCAACGCTTGAACCTGTCCACCGAGCAATTCGGCTATCAGTTAGCTAGGACACGTCTAGATGACGCGGTTGAAGGTCTTTTCAGTAGTAGAAGGTTCTTGTTTAGTATTTTTACCCAAGTTTGTGTCTAGTGTTCGGAATTGCGTTCAAGATATGACAGATTTGAATCCCTGATGCCAGCGGCAGCTTCACCAGACGCTATGAATTATCCGTCTTTGACCTATGAGAGACGATCTTCCATCATGAGACAACTTAAAGAAGGCCTCGACTATCTGACCTATTTCAGTTACACGTTGTGTTGCATGTCGGCTGTGTAACCGGTGGCAACAACTTAGCAAGGGCTTCAGCGCCGCTAGCCGCCCCGCAGACGGCAAAATGCAGAGAACTGTAACATGATGCTCTTTCGAGATACCCTTATAGTCTCCAAGCCAGAAATATGCTCAAAACTGCCATCTCAAGATTGTAGCCAGCTGCTCTTCTAGGCGAATCGCTCCCGAGTATTTGGGGTCATCTAGCCGAGCACAGTGCCCACGGATTTCAATTGCAGCCACCCAAAAGACCAACACAACACTGCAACAAGCACGAAGGCGCAAGGTCTATGGTTGCAATTCAAGTGTAGTTGTGATAGTACGTATGTTAGTGAAATATTGTTTTTATATTCATTATTCCTCTTTAGCAAGGACAGCGCTTCAGAATATTAAGCTAACACTTTTAACTGCCACAATTATGTGGCTACTAGGTTTCAACGATGTTCGACTATCTTTGTTTATGCGGCCTCCTTCTCTTCCGCCTTCGTCTCCGTTGCTACCGCACCCTTCTCCTGCAACGAATCAACGTTCTCCGTGCTCGGATCCGACGAATACTGATGCTCGAGCTGCTTTGCAGCTGCAGTACCACGGATATTGTCCGACATGAAGATGAGGTCGATCTCCTCGAGAGTACGGCCACGGGTCTCAGGGCAGCAGAAATAGACTGTGATTACGATCAGCACACACATAACCACAATGGCACATGATATTCTAAGAGGGTAGTTATACCGTAGGGGAAGGCAATGACGTTGAAGACAAGGAACCAAATCCAGGTTTTCCAGCCTACGTTCGTGTCTGCGATGGCGATGGGACCGGCGAAGACGGTAACAAAGGCCATGAGCCATTGCGCAGACACGCTGAGGGAGAAGCCGATGTGGCGGTAGCGGAGAGGCATAATGTCGGACGAGTAAACGTACTATGTGAGAGAACGCTGTCAGAAAAACATCGGTAGATAATGACTTGTTTGGTGACTCCATACCGTCACAGGGCCCCAGGTAGGGCCAAAGAACACTACCCAGCAGAAGAGCATGGCTGCGGCCGCAGCGCCAGTCTTGGGGCCCGGAGTGGACAAGAGACCAACGAACACGGCCATGAAGACGGACTGGCCGGCAGACCCAGCGAGCAGCCACGTCCGGCGTTTGAACTTTTCCATGAAAATAACACCCAGCATGTTGGCAACGACGAGGACGGTGTTGAGCGCGCCAGAGAGACCAGATGCCGTCAATGCCTTCAGACCAATGTACGACTGGAAGATGACGGTGGTGTAGTAGAAGATCACGTTGATACCCATCAGGTATGCAATGGCAACGAGAAGGACCCCAGTGCGGATGCGGCGTGCAGCCTGTAGATCAGAGGTATCGTAGAAGAAATCCTTCACGCGCAGCTTCGCGGTGGCAGTCTTCTCAAGCTCTAGCGACGCAAGGATATCCTTCTTTGAGGTCTCGACTGCATTGTCAGTGAGGGCCGCGTTGTACATGCGCTGCAGAATCCTGTCGCCTTCTTCGGTGTTTCCGGTAGCATAATGCCAACGTGCAGTGTCTAAGATTATTAGATCGCGAAGCTAAGATTTGCTCTGGTGCAGTGCTTACCGGGCATAGGCCAGAACGTAGCAATGCAAAGGAGGGACCAGACAATCTGGAAGGCAACAGGGAATCTCCACACGGCAGTGGTGCCATGGGCAAACACCATTCCAAAGTCCACCCAGTATGCAATAGCCACACCCACAGTGGCCATGGCAATCATCAGGTTGACACCCTGACCTCGGCGCTCCTTACGAACTGCCATTTCGGCAACATACACGGGGACCATAGACGTGCAGAAGCCATTTCCAACTCCCTAAATAGAGTAAGCACGACGTTGTGTATAGAACTCTAAGACTCACTTACAATGACCACTCTGCCTGCAATAAGCTGGCCATAACCGTACGAGGCCACACAGATGATGGAACCGAGGATCTGAAGAACTGCGCCAATGATGATCCAGACCCTGCGACCGAGTTTCATGCCAAACAACGAAATGATGATGCACCCAAGCCATGACGCTAGCAGAAAGACAGAGGTGATCATCGATACCGTGGTGGTATCAGGGTACTGCAGATAAGGACGAACACCTGTTAGCTATGGCCAACCGTTCTTCGGACTTCGAAGCGCAAACTCACTCCCATGGACTCTTGAAACTCGGGCGTCAGCAAGACGCCGCCGAGAACACCCGCATCCCAACCAAAAGAAACGAACGCGAAACCACCGGCTACGAGGCCTTGATGGTAGAGACGCTCGCCTTGCACCACCATTTTGACAAACGAATATGATGACTTGACGGGACTATTCGAAAGGAGCAAGACAGTGCCTGGTTGAATGATGCACCTGAGGACCGACGGAATGTGTCGAGATTCCGGGGAGGGGCAGATAGAAATATCCTCCACTGATTCAAGTGCCCACACCAACTTCGAAGCCAATCATCGTCAAATTTCTAGTTGAGTCCAGGCAGGGCGGTTCCCACATCGCTTCCACCTCCGAACGGCAGGGGCATTCATCTGGAACCGAGGAATAGACTCTCGTATGTACACGTGGAATAGCGAACGCCACGAGGGCATAGGCCAATGGCGCCCAGGAGATGAGCATCCGATGCATATCTTGCTTGTGCTCTTCGCCATGAACCTAGGTAGTCAATCACCAGGGCATCGGGAATCAATGACCAATGGCAACACGAAAATCATATCTGATAGGACCAGAGATGCACGTCGCCTGCACTGAACGCTTGCCACAATGCACAAAAGAGACGGGTGATGAGCTAGGATTAGGGAGTATGGAATTCGCTTCCCCAAACAGCACATCGACGGCGTTGGGAAGCAAGCAGTTCACTGGACGTTGCTGGTCCCGCCTGGAGCGCTCGAAAACGCTCCGCCTTGCCTATGGCCCTAATTCTTAGCCGCAGGCCGCTACGCACGCGGCTTGTGCCGATGCCTTCTCCCGTGCTGCAACGGACCCATGGAGGATGCAGAGACCCTTGTTCCCCGAGAGGAAGAGACGGAAACAGTCACGATCCCTGTTCAGGGCCAGGGCAAGGGGCCGCGGCAACGGCCAATGAGGGCCCGGGGAAGCTTGACGGCTAGCAGTGCCACGGGGCGGTCCGCGCGCGGCGGGTTCGACGACAAGAACGTTGCTTTTCCCCATCCGACCAGGGCCCGCGGCAGCACTGCTAGGAAAAGGTCTTCGACCGTCTCGTCAAACGCCGGCGCAATCAGCCCGCTTCGGCGGTGAACGTTTTCATCCACAGCGCAATGATCGCCGCGTCCTCTTCGACCCAGGATGTTCCTTTCCGCTGGTGGGGAGCTGTGGATCACTTCATGCCCAATGGGGTGCGCCCTGGACAAACCACTATCAGTCCACAGCGCCATACCCTCGCTCGCAGGAGGCCGTCCATGGTGTCGGGCGTCCGCTGCTGCGTCCTGCATCCGTCCCAAGCACCCGCCAATCGTTCCCCACGAACTGGCGGGATCAAGGGTTGTGTGGAGTGTCCGCTCTCGCTCTGTCGGGCCACCAAGGGCGGGACAGCCTTGTGCAGGACTCCAGTGGAGGGCAAACGGTGGAGGAGCTCCCACCTTAACACTGCGGTGGTTCCAATCTCTTCGTATGTGCTCGCGCCTCGGATGTTCGGTAGGCGGGCTAATAGTTCTGAAAGTAGCTTTCAAATTGCACGCTCTTCAGGAGGTCCATAAATCTGTGGTATCACCCAGCCGGCCCTCTGTGTCAGGTCTTGGCTGAAAGCTTGCGACCCTTACCCCACCACGGCCTCGTTGAGCTCTCAAGATGGCGGTCTCGGGCCTTCTTGCTTACCTTACGGCGGGGAACGTCTGCCTCGTGTTCCTGGCCTACATCACGTACTGCGTTCTTTCCCAAATCATCTACTATCGCTTCTTCCATCCGCTTGCCAAGTTTCCTGGGCCCTTTTGGGCGAGTGTCACTCGATTGTGGATTGCCTATCACAACGTCAAAGCCGACGAGTACCTACTCGAGCACGAACTCCATAAGAAATATGGTAAACCACCTGGACTATGCTCTGCCTTGAACGGAGGCTCACAGTTACACAGGGCCGGTCCTACGCATCACGCCCACCTTACTCCTCGTCAGCGATGCCACGAAACTCCCGGAGATTTACAACCGCCAGGCGAATAAGTCAAAGCACTACATCACGGGCAGTTTCGGCGAGACCGAGTCGCTCTTCAACATGCAGGACTGGAAGCAACATGCGCATTTTCGCAAGGTTGCCGCAGGACCCTACAGCTTCTCCAACATCAAGAAGATGGAGCCGCTCATTGATGCACGCATGGCCGAATGGATCCACAAGCTTGAGTCCAAGTTTGCTAGCTCCGGTGACAAGTTCGACTTCGCGCCCTGGGCCGTCTATATGGCCTACGACATCATATCCGAGGTTGGGTTCGGTGCCCCATTTGGGTTCGTGGAGAGTGGATCTGATGTTGGCGGGCTGATCCAAGGCTTTCACGACGGGCTAACGCCGTTTGGACTTATGGCGCGCCTATATCCGTTTACCAATTGGGTCAAGTCTACTTGGTTCGGCAAAAAATACCTGGTTGCGAGGCCGGAGCATGACTCTGGCATTGGCACCTTGATGCGGTTCCGCGATGGGTTGATCCAAAAGAGGCAGAAAGATATCGAAGAGGGTAATGGGGGCGGTCGCATTGATCTTCTCCAGACGTAAGTTAGATTATCCTCTTAATCGGCACAAGAACGCTGCTAATGGCCTGGTAGTTTCCTCGATGCGCGCGATGACAATGGTGAACCCCTCGATATGGACTACATCAAGGCTGAGATCCTCCTTGTTTTGCTCGCTGGTGCCGATACCACTGGAACGGCATTCCAGGCCATGATGTACTACATCATGTCCAACGAGACGGTATACGAGAAACTCATGGCTGAGATTGACGGAGCTACTCGTCTCGGCCACCTGTCTGCGATCCCCCAGTACACTGAAGTCACGGAGCATTGCCCTTATTACATTGCGTGCGTGAAAGAAAGCATGCGGTTGTGTCCTTCAGCGCCGAACATCTTCCCACGTCTCGTTGGCAAGGGTGGCATGGAACTGAACGGCAAGTGGGTGCCCGAGGGAGCCGAGGTCACTTGCAACCCGTGGCTAGTGCACCGTGACACGAATATCTACGGTAAGGATGCGGACGTGTTCCGACCAGAGAGGTGGTTGGAAAGCGAGGAGAAGGCCAAAGAGTATAACAAGTACAACATGGCTTTTGGATATGGTGCGAGGGTGTGCCTAGGACGTGACATTGCGCTTATGGAGCTCTACAAGGGCCCTCTTCAGGTAGGTGGACAACATTTCGAAGCCAGAGAAAAGGGACACTGCCAAATTATCATGCTAACAGTTGAATCTTGCAGTTCTTCCGTAAATTCCGCCCAGAAATTCTGAATAAGCAGAAGCCTGCCGAATTTGTGGTCAAGGGTGGTGTTGGGTTCTGGAAGGACATGTGGATCACCATCGATCGCCGTGCGTCCGTCGTTTGAAGTGAATTTGGAACTTTTTCTCTTTTGCCCCTTTCTTGAGCATCGCTTTACAAATGTACTTATGTACTAGATTCCTCTTGTACATTAGTACGGGCCTTATGTTTGTGGCTAGTGTCGAATAGGTAGATTTCGCACGCCCATTGTATTACTTCCTCCCTAAGAACTTGGCTTGAAATGGCCCCGGCATTCACTCACGAGGTTGCTTGCTTGAGGCGAACAAAAATGTCCTATCCGAACATTGTTGGTTAGATTGTAGGCCAGGACTCGGCATACAGACCATTTAGTTACGTTAAGACATTTCAACGTGTTTCTTTTTGTTGATTAAGAAAGGGACGATCCTCGGACTACCCTTGCCTAGTCAAGACCCAACGTCCAGAGTCGTGACCGAAGCCCGGGATCAGGGAAGTGTTCAAGGGCCTATTTCCAGAAATGCAATGCGAGTGGCGTACGGGGTACGGAGTACTTTGATTTGGTTTTCTGATTCGTGCCAAGTCCCCTAAAGAATGCTAGAGCAACAAGCCACTCACCCAATTTTGAAAGATACTGAGTCGATACGGCAAGACCTCACGCGAGACAAATGTGATGAACATCAAGTCCACCTCGCTAATTTTTGGATTTGCTAGGGAAAAAGGATTCTCACTGTTCCAGAAAAAAAATCCAGTTCGAATTCGACCCCTGGCTCGTTCGCCGGTGTAGGATTCCTGGGGCGCAAAAATAGCTCGGCCCCACCTGTTCGGCGACCCTGCAGCAAAATACCACGTCAGGTTTACCAAAGTGACGACGCAATCAGTCAGGAACTGGCCCGACTATCACATACATACGGAACCCCGTGGGGCTTGCTCCTCAACTGAGGATGCCCAAGGCGCCCTCGGTCCTAAATGATCGTTGAGGCCAGGGTCTCGGAGGAGTCTCGGCCGCCAGTTTGTGATCGTCGCGACCATGTACATACCTCCATAGCCTCCGCGGCCACTACGCCGTGCACAGGACAAATCCCCGCGCACGAGCGTGATTTTGGCGGCGGCCCGGTAGCTGCGCTAAGGTATGTGGTCGTGAGCGACGGAGCGTTGGCCGCGTTTGCACGGCCCCGTCAAGCGCCACCTCTAAGGTTGCTCCCCGCCGGCCGGGCCGCGGCGAAGCCGTCTCGTCGCTTGGCGCAGGCGGCTTGCTCGATTCGAAGACCCGGGTATGTGGGGGCGAGCAGACTCAAGGGGGGGGGTAGGTTACCGAGTCTGGCGAAGCTACTGCAGCACTAGGTGTGAACCGTTTGCTTGATGGGATTGAAGTCAGTTAGACTAGGCGACAAATGAATGAAATGTGAATGCAAGAACATCGATCACTGCGAGACGAACGGCACCGTGTGGACGTGATAAGAAGCCAAGAGAAAACTCGAGGCCGTGCTCTTTGACGCCGACTGTCAGTTATGCAGTGACAGAGCTTGAGTGGAGGCAAGGCCGTCTGCAAGATACAGGCGTCACCCTTGCTAGATAGGCCGTGGTCAGGCACATGTTCCTATTGGACCGAGAAGGAACTTTCCGGCACCGTGTTATGAGCGAGTGACATGCTTCTATTTGGAGGTGCCGTCTTTTTTCATGTCTAAGGACAATATACGGTTCAGCATGAGATACAGAGTGGAAGTAGAAAAGCATTTCACTATTCCGACTCCAAGAAGAAATCGTAGTGGACGGACTGGAAACTCTGCGTGAAACATGATCATCATCTCTAAAGCGTCGCCTTGTAAAAATTTGCCAGCAGCAGGAATGAATAGCCCCTTGATACCTCATTGTCATCGCCTTCAAGCTCTAAGCTGCCGTTGAAAGACATCTTTACACGCGCGAGTGAGGATCTGTCACATTGTCGTCATCGTCTTTGAAAAAGAAACTCCCGCTGTCGCTGTTCCCTTCCACTTGCGTGGTGATATGCGTGCGCGCCATGATTTTCCCGTCCGGCACATTGAGCCTTTCCTCGGAGCTGTTGCTCGCGACGTCTTGCTCCACGCGCGTCTGGATGCCGTTCTTGTCCATGGAAATGTTCTCCTTGGTCATGGAGAGCGCTCGCATCTTGTGGGACTCGAGCACATCGCCGTGGCCGCCGACGCTCTTGGCCGTGTCGGTCGCCGGCTTGTCGCTCTTGCCAAAGCCTAGCTTTTGGAATGCCCGCGAGCTGAGCTTGTTGCCCGATTGCCCGGTCTTGTTGCCGGAAGAGTACTCGCCAAGGATGCGCGGCAGGTAGCGCTTGGCGAGTGCCTTGAACGACGGGATCGATGCGGCCAGGATACCAATGTTTGTCTCGATGACGGACCAATACATGGCGTCGCTGATCACGTAAGTTGCGTCTGGGCTCGTAAGCATCTTCGGAATGAATGTGATGCGAATGATGGACGAAATGCAGGCACTGGCGATGGTTAGCCGGACATTCATGAGAACAGCGCAATGGAACAGTCTTACAGGAGACCCAGGCTTAGAATGACGCCCAATGCGATTTTCTGCTTCTGAGGGATTTGCAGGTGGAAAATCATCTTGATTGGCAGCGTGTAGGTCAACAGATCAGTGAAGATGTTGCACGCAGCGTTCGCCAAGTAAAAGGCATTGATGTCGATACAACGCTTCTCCGTGATTGTAATGTCCCACGCAGCTGGAATGGGATCACATTGGAAAATGCAAGATGCCACGTTCGCCACGCACTGGCAAGCAACCACGCCGAACATGATCATTGCAAGCTTGCGAAGAAGACGATCGCCCAGGCGCATGTAGAGTGCGAGCACAGACATCTTGATGAAGCCCAGACACGCGTTGTAGAAGATGGACGATAGCCATACGATCTTGGCCAACATCAGCGCGATTCTTTCAGACTCCGGGTCCATATACCTACCTGCGAGTAAGACACCAGGTTGTCGGTTCCTCGGGCCATGACAGCCTCAATATGATCGCCAAGCCCATGGTTCACAGCTTTGGAATGTTAGCTGGAGCAACTACAATCACATTTAGATGGTTAAACGTACCCAGAATTGTCGCTGCAATGAATGCCCAGGCTAAAAGCTACGCCGAATTGTAAGTCTGGTGCAAAACACATGTTCTTACAGATGACCTACAGTAGCAATACACATCAAAACTGTATACCAAGTCAGTTGACGGATTGGCTGTACGGACACTACGCGGTACGGAACTTACTATCGTCTGGCCCAACCTTACCAACTACCCATGATCTCGAGAACATACGAAGGAATATGGTGATGGCCGAAAGGACTGCGAAGATGATGGCCACAGCAGTCACAGTCGGGCCAACAGAATCCTCCCGGATTTGAGCAGTCTCGCCTTGGGAGTCCGACATTGTGATTGATTAATCAATGAGTGCAAACGGCAAGAATGAATGATTCGGACAGCGAAGTAGGGAATGATCAACCGCCACCCTTATAGAAGTCCAGAAGGGAGTTGCGCCAAAGACTGTCTCCCTCAGTTCCAAAATGCTAATGAAGGGAAGGGATGGGCCTTAAGTATCAAAATGCTTGATACAGTCTCGATCTAACTGTTGTCCAGGAACGGTCCCGACAGGCTGGGTAGAAGAAAAAGAAGCTCTACCTATACTCCGTATGGATCGTCGAACTCCAACCGTCTGTTCCTAAGGTCCCTACTTCCCCATGCCTTGCCTTTTTCTATTCCGAAAGGGTCGGCTGCAGATCGGTCACGAAAGGCTTGCAGTGCCCAGGAATCCAGCCACCCGAGAAAGGGTCTCCGGAGGTACTCCCCCCAAGATCCACAGCAATAATAGCAGGGACGCTCGGCCGACAGAACGAAACCGTTGCTGGGTTTCTAGGGAAGCACGTACCAAGCAACGACTGCCGGGTGGGGGTCATCTCTCGACCCGTCTTCATGGGCCCTGGCTCGCGGGATGAGCATCCCAGGCTTGCCTTGTGATGGCGTGTTTCGAAAGGCCCACGTGGAGAGATGTCCTTGAAAAGAAAATCGTTCGCTGCTGCACAATTCCAGTTCCGTTGGCCATGTGAAGAACATTCAATATAAGCATTACACATCTCTCCTCTGGCTAATGTATTGCCTTGCATGAAGCCTGGAGAAGCTGTTGTTTCCCACGAAATTCCAGCATTTCTGCTCCTCGATAGGTGAGCCCTCCTCAATGCTCCGTAGGAACCGCAGAATTAATTGATGCATTGCAAAGGAGACAATCCCGGCAAGTGGGCTAGAAGCACCCAACGACGCTGCATAGCGAGAAGTTCACTGCACCGTGCGAAAACATTAACCAATTCAAGATGTGTCAGGTCGCCGTCCCCGTTTTTCTTCTCCACAACGCCGTTGTGCTAGGAATCTTCGGGCGCCAAAGAGGCGAAGTAGCGCAGGATAGCTCGAGGCAGTCTCCTCGAAGTCGCAGCAGACGGCGGTTCCAATGTCGAGGGTGTCCCTGTCTCGAAATGGCGTCCTTTTCGGAGCCTTGGGCGGTTACGTTCCTTGGAGAACGAATAGATGGCGTCAGCTCCTGCGCGGCAGTTCTAGGGATCCCGGGGAATTCCTCAATTTTCTTTTTTTTTCCAGGGCGGCGGGGCAGCCAGCCGTCCACCCCTTGTCGGCGATGATCATTGGGCCTTGTGGCCAGTTTGGGCAGGGCGTGATTCCTGTGACGGACGGGCTGCTCCCCGTTGGAGGCTCGCGAACAGGCCCCGGGGCTAGCGCGAGGCACCATCCCAGGAAACCCAGCCGCGGGCTCCACCACGCCGGACGAGACTTGCCAAGCGCAGAGCCCAGGCCGCGAAGGTTCTTCCCGCGGGCCCGTCTCCTGCGTCCCTAGCCCCCCAGCCGCGCAAAATTTGTGTTGTCGCGGCCGCGCCCCGGGCGCCCGTCGACGGGACGCACGGCTCCGCCGGCGACCCTCTCGCGGCGTCGGGGCGTGCCGACTCGAAGAAACGTCGAAGCTGTCCGAACAGACCCACTTAACGTGCCGACCCTCCTTTTCTAGGGCGACGAGAGGAGGAGAGGCGCGAAACTGCCGCTCTTCGCTGTCTCGATAGACGTCCGGCTGGGGGGAGTCGCGCAGTTGTGGCTGCTAGCCGTGCATCGAGGCGAGCTCGCCGGCCCCGGAGTCGGGTCGGGGAGGGCGGGACGGTGCATGAGAGGCTGCGCACCAAGTGGGCAACGGTGTGTCCTTGGCGGGTCGACCGCGCCTGTTTTCGAGCGAGAGAAGAGACCGGGCATCTTGAACGCCTCTATTCGAGCGAAGCACTCGCGGCTCTCCAGTGGGCCATCCCGAGTGACGGGCGTGAGATTGTCGAACCACCCTGCTTGCGGCAGAGACATTTCGCGACAGCCGCCTTGAGCTAGGCAGCCTGGTCCGCCAATGCGGCCTGAAGATTAGGTTCTGAGATCGATCTTGGGGAGGGGCCGCATCCGGGACCTGCACGAGCTGACAGACTTGTCGCTGGGAGGGACGGGATGCAGCACCATGGCATGGTGGCACAAGACATCAAGGAAGCCCTTGAAGTGACTACGCCGACGCGAACTGCCTACACCCTTCCAACGAGGGCCTGCTACGTATGTAGGCACACATTAGATATGTGACGGCGCTGCAGACGCCACGAAAAGCCTTAGGAATTTGAAGCTCGGCTACGACGGCGTGATTGGCTGTCTCTGTTGCAAGTTCCAAATCACGACGTGAGTGAGAGGGCCGCCGCCCGGCTTCACAAATGCCGGATTGACGTGCTCCGTTGATAGCACAAGCCGTTGCTTTTTGCGGACCGCATACGTGCCGTGCCGTCTCTGCATCGGTTGAAATCCCTCGAGTGAGCGGGCATCGTGTTGTTCGCCGACCCGAGCACGGTTCTATGATGCGGTCTCGAGTCCGTTTCAACTTCGGCCCCTGGGTTGCGATATCTACCCGCGCGCGGCACGACGACAAAGGCCGAAGGGCCCGCGCTACTGTAGATCTCGTAGAAGGCATAAGTGTTTCTTTTATGGTTGTGCCTGAGAGACCAGAGGGCCAATGCATGCAGAACAAGGCAACCTTTGACAAGGGAACGCATCTTGAAGTTCAGGCCTCATCATAAGAGTACTGTGCCTTCTGCCTAAGCGAACGATACCGGCCTCCCGTCCTTGTTGTGAAGCACGTAAGTTGCATAACAAATTCTCTCCGGCGTCGGACCAAGCCCGCGGGACAAGCCGTCAGCTACGGAGGACAGGTACATATGCGGAGACTCCTCGTGGAATGCAAACATTGCAAACGAGGCTCGAGCCGGCGAACACCGGCCGAAGCCCAGAATCTTGTCGGCCAGCTCCGCACCGCCCGCGACGTCATTCGGCGAGCCACGATGCTGTCCGACGTCAAGACGAAAAAGAAAAACCGAAGACCTCAGGAGCAGAAATCCGGAGCACGTCCGCTTGCACGTAACATCTTGCCCTCCAGCAGCTCCCTATAGCCTGGACGGAGTCCCCGCTTGCCAATTCCTCTTTCCCCCACCATTGCGAATGTCCGCATCGTCCTCGCGAGAAAGAGGAGCCTACCAAGCACCGCAATCGAGCTTCATCCCCAGCGGCACCACCACCACAACTCCAACCAACGACCGCCTTGCCGCGCTATCCTCGCACCTGTCCGCCCCAAGCGCCTCCGCCACGCGCACTCAGGACCAACAACACCCTCCGCCTCCGCCTCCGGCCGCCGCCAACATGGCCGCCTCCCGCCCGCCCATCACCTGCCACGTCCTCGACACGACGAGCGGCCGCCCGGCGGCCGGCATCGCCGTGACGCTCACGCTCGTCTCCACGACGGGCGGCAGCGCGGTCGGGACGGGGTCGTTCTACGCGGGCACGACGGACGGGGACGGGCGGGTGACGGAGTGGGCGGCGGCGGGCGGGGCGGCGCTGGCGGACGTGTTCGCGAAGCTGCGCGAGGAGGGAGGGGGCGCGGCGGGGCCGAGCTCGTGGGCGCTGCGCTTCGAGACGGGGCCCTACTACGACGCCAAGGGCGTCGAGCCATTCTATCCCGAGGTCGAGCTGCGGTTCGTGGTCAGGAGGCCCGAGGAGCATTTTCACGTCCCGTTGTTGTTGGGGCCGTATAGTTATACGACGTATCGGGGTTCGTGAGGCGGGGGGAGCCGCACATACAGACAAAAAAAAAAGGGAGGGTTTTGATTCGAGAGGCTTTTATCTGGCTTGTCTGTTTTGTTGAGCACACAGGGATGGGGTGTTTGGGTCACATGGAACACAAGCTTGGGTTTTAGGTTCCACGTTGAGAATTAATCCTACCGGCAGTTTTGATGATGCGATTACGGCAGAATGTCATAAAGGCGTTATACAGAGGTACCCAATTTGTGGAAATCGTATGATTTCGACCACATTGCTCCACCTAGTGTTTCTTAGACAATGTGCGATTGATACGTGAAGTAACCAATTCTGCAAGAACCTACAATCACGAACCCATGATGTTTGGGCATTGAACTCTCTCAAGTAGAAATATGTAGCAATTCCTGAAGAAACATGGTGGACTTCTAATTTACGGTCCTTGTTCAAGCTGCTATCAGGCACACTTATACGGTCACATGCCAGGCTAGACCTTCAACACAGACGCAGAAATCAAAAGGTGATACTGTTCCATGCAAAAGAACCGAGGTAGGCGCCCATTGGACTGGCGCATGACTACATTCGTGCAACATAGTAACAGCAGAGTGTGAAAGGTCGGATATCGCCTAACCATTACCTACCTGTTAGATGTCGACGCAGGGAATTCTCGTGCTTAGCAGTATTTGCAACTCCAAGTGATTTGGTAGGGTCTAGACGTCTATGGAGTTCGTGCTGGGTCGCGAATCGTAACCGGTAGCGGTCAACTTTACACTTATAGAAGATCACGCTATTTGTCGTTGAAGAGCTAAGAATGACATGAGCATGTAGGATACAGGCATCCTGCAAACAGACTTGACAAAACCGCAACTAACTGTTGATTTCAGCAAAGCTCTGTTGCTGATTGCCAGAAGCAAGACGGTGGCTACAGGCGACTATTTATAGTCCCTGCTTCCTCACTGCTAGGCCTGAGTCCGATATCCGAAGCTATGGTTCCACGACTCGATTACCTTCTGGAGGCCCCGAAGAGATGCGTCCAACAATTAAGGACATCGCATTTAGCTCTGGAAACCCACGAATTAGAGACGAGAATATTGGCCATATCCAATTCGTCTCAGGGGTAGGGGGAGGGGCTAAAGGCGCTCTGTGCCTCGAACCTCCCGGCTTCAGGCGATGTTGCCAGGTAGATAGCTGAAGCCGCGGGGCTCTCCGACTGAAGCCTGGAAAGCCCAGCGTCTACATTTTCCCTCCTAGCCTTCTTGAACGCCCGTGACGCTGGGCCCTTGGCCAATGCCCGTTGCCGTAGCTGCGTCAAGCGGCCTGTCGTTCGCATGGCTCGTCTGCAGCACGAGTCGCACTTGCATGGGGCTAGAGCGCGTCGTATTCCTGGTCTGAAGTATCATTTCAGCTGCCAGGTAGTGGCGAGGCGGGTTTTCTCGTCAAGGACGGGCGTGTAGGAGGACGTTTTGTCTGGGGGCCGTCCAACCTGCTAGCGCGATCAACTTGAAGAGGTCGAGATCTAGCCGGATAGCTTGCCTCTTCCAGCGTGGAGATCTAGAAACACAAGGCGTGGAGTCCTCTGCCTACCCACCCTGGGAGAGACACGTAGTAAACTATGAGGCTTGGCTTGAATACTTTCTCCCAAAGCGGTAGAATCGCGTGCGGTTTGGGAGTCTCCCTTTTTGTCGCCGAATACCTCACAAGCAACTATTACTCATTTTCATTTTCTATGTCTTGGGGCGGAGCTCTTCTGCCAATTCCCCTGTTGATCGCCGATTGTCACACATTAGCAGGCAGATTTGCGCTTAGTTATGGAGTGTAAGGGAAAAGTCTAATACTGGCAGTGGCAAGCTAAAAGAGACCTATATGAGGGTAACAGATAATGCACGGGCCTCTTCTAACATTGCAGCTATTGTTCACTTCTTCACTACAGATATTCTATCTTAATAGTCAATCCGTTATAGCTATGTAGCCAAGCAACGTTTTTCCGTGCACACGTTCTTAGATCAGAATCAAATGTTTAGTGCCTGTAGCGTCACACTTACCTGCGCAGAGTTTACAACAACAGCAGATTCTAACTTATCACGTCGCCCGATCCGCCACCGGGACCCCAGCCGGACCAAAATCACCACTCCCTGAGACAAAACCTAGAATGTCGATTTCTCGTATCAACACTGTCCCGGCGGATAATGCAACCGGGACGGACCGGGAACCTACTTGACTCGTACCACCGCATCCTATTTTAATTGTTGACGCGGACGAAGCATTTCTGCAGGCGGCTTTGGTAGATGGTTGCGGCAGAGTGAAGGGCGTGGCGGGCCCCTAGTTGGGGATTCCGAGAGGCGGGTTGGAATTGGTTGAGTCAAGGGAAGTGGCTGGTTGAAAGCTCCAACCCAGCGCTGGACCACCTCAGACGATTTAGAGCCGCGTCATTTCGTAGCTTTCCTCTAACCAAGCCATTATCTTCGGATCTCAGTCAGTCGCATACGGCCTCGTCAGTCGGACGGTCCGAGACATCTTGCATGTTTATCTGGTTTCGGGATCCTAGGTGCGTACCTTCATATTAGCAGAACTGCCATCTGGGGTCTAGCTTAAAGCAGGGCAGGAGGGCTTTTGATGTAATTTTCTAGAAATGTGGGTGGAAGAGAGATTGTATATAGCTGTTTCTTATCCCTGGTTCGGTATCTGAAGAGATCATGGTAGAAAGAGAGATCTCCTTGGCTGAAGTACTCACTCAATCTCAAGATTGTTTAAGCACCTCTGGATAGTAGATAACTTGCTGCATTAGGAGAATTGATACCATGTTGAAAGGCACGTGAGAAATTTTGAGTTTATATGATCGTAGTTACTGAGTTTGAAGTCGATATGTTGCAATGATAGTCAATATCAAATATCACATATGTTGCATCAAATCGAGAAATGGGGGTTACTCTACTGTTCACTTAATTTTAAATGAGTGGTAAAAAGCTTTTTTTTTTAAAAAAAAAAAAAACGGAGGGGAAGGAGGGAGAAAAGAGAAGAAAAGAAATGAAAAGAAAACAAAAGAAAATGTCAAAGGCTTACAGGATTAGCTGCAACATGCGTAGTTCCCATTCCGGAGAATATGAAAGACAGGTACTAGTATTTGCGGTATATCATAAGTGGTTAGAGCCAACACTCGAGGTAAATATTTGTACCCGGGAACAAGCAGAACCCCCTTCGGCGGAAGCGCGGCCTCAACGGGTTCGCGGCCGCGCTAGGCATCATGGTGGGATGGTTCGCTAAAAGAGTAATATGGTGATATTTGCGGTGACTGTATGCTCTGATATTGCCGCAGATGAGATGCTCCGTTCATTTACGTCCGACGGCATCGAGGAGTATGGACACGGCCAGGCCCAAGGCCATAAGATTCCAAACTAGAAGGACCATTCGGGGTTTCCCGAGAGGCGCGGCACGGAGGCTGACAGTCAAGGGCGATTTCAGATTGGCGTGTCGTGGGTGGAAGGGGTGAGTTTTTCCTCGATCCCAGCGGCATTTGCACACGGCTCAACATACGGCTCACCATACGGCTCACCGCGTGGCTCTTCTTTACCTGGTTGATTCACTTCCGTGGTGGTCTGGCCGACATGCCAAGAGCCTGGCATCCGTAGCAGGCAATGGCGGAGAATCTCTAAAGCCTTGCATAGGAATTCTATCGCAAGGGACGGAAAAAGGAGCACGGCAGGATGGATACTTGGAACGCGGGCGGGACGTCGGAGAGAGGAAGACAGCTTAGAAGCGGTTCTCGGAGGGGTTGGGCTCGGGAGTATATACTTGCTGGGCTGGGGGTGCAGAGCTGGGCTTGGCGCGGGGCGTGGGCGAGTCGAGGCGGCGGTGGCACGGAGCACGTGCTTGGCTCGGGCGGCGACAGGAAGGGAACCGCGGCGGAACCGTGGTTCGGCCGGGCGCAGCTAGCAACGCGGGGCGAACTCCGTCTCCTGCGGTACCTGCGGGAGCGGCGGGCTAGCTGGGGCGACGCGCGGTCGCGGCGACTGAGGCGAGCCGTGGCCGAGCGCGCGCGACGAGAGAAAGCCGTGCGGGCGCCTGGTACTTAAGGGGACGGATGCCAGCCTCGGTGTTGGACTCGGCGCATCGCAATTGCACGACGCCGTACGTACCGCCTACGCACTCGGCCCATTCATCGCAGCAAGGTAAGCGAGGCGCCGCCGCCTGCTCGTCCTACACCCCACGATGCAGGCGCAGACCCATGCCGCGCGGGCCGGGGCCGGCTGACCGAACAGGCATAGCGCGCGCACGTGACCCCGGCTGGCGTGTTCTTGATTTCAAAGGCAGCCGCGGCCGCAGGCGAAGTGACGTCTTCCCCGTTGCCCGCCCAAGCCTCCATCATCATCCACAACCGCGACCAACGTCACCCAACGCCGAGCGCGCGCGCCGGATTCCTGTCGCTGAGCGTCCCCCCATCGCAGCCAGCCCGCCGGGGCTGCCCTTGCAGCAGAGCAGTTCGCAGGCCGGCGTACCGCGCCAGCTCTCGTCCGTTTCCTCCCCCCTCGACCGGGAAAGCAAAAAAAAGATTAAAAACAGAAAAAAGGAGTCGTCGGGCCTTTTTGCATTGCGTCACCGCCCGCCTCCCACCCGCCCAGCCTGCGCCCGCCCCCCGTCCTTCCACGCCCCGTCCGCGGCCCGCCAGCGCGAACCGGACGCGGCTGCGAGCGCAATATATTTTTATCGTCGCAAGGAAAGCCAGCGGCGCGTTGAGGGCAGCGCCGCGCGGCCCGGATCCGATCCCCTAGCCCGGTTGGCGTGCGCTGGTGCCGGCAGCGTGTCTGCGTGTGGTGTGTGGTGTGTGCTGGCCCCATTTGGTGAGTCCCGTCCTGTCTCCGTCTCCTCGCCGTAGCCGCCGGCCAGCAGCCAGCCCTTTGCTCGCCACCACCATTGCCGTTACCAACGCCGCCCTGCCCCGTGCCGTCGCCGCCGCCTCCTCTCGCTGCGCGCACGCACGAGGGCCCTCGCCGCGCTCTGCTAACGCGACAGGCGCCGCCCCCCAGTCCCGCGAAGCCGGCGGGCCGTCCGCACCTGCCGCCGGCCGGCCTCGAGAGGAAAGCGCCAGCGCAGTCGGCCGGGCGCCTTCCGAGCTCCAGACGGACGGCAGGCGCCAGATCGATCGACGGCGCCCGCGACTTCCCAGCCCCAGGCGCGACCCACAGCCGCCCAGCGCCCCCGGCCGCCCACACTTATACGTCACCGCCCCAGAATGGCCGCCGCCGCAACCACCAGCTCCACCAGCTCTCCGCACCTGTCTTCGAGGATGTCGTCGCCAAAGGACTCGAAGCGCAACAACCCCCTCAAGGCTGACGGTGAGTCGCGCCCGCCCCTTTCTGCCCGCTTCCCCTCCCTCTCGTCCCCCCTTGCACCGTGCTGCGCTCTCCGCTTCGTCGCCGCCGCCCCCGATGCGCTACCACGCCCATCGTCGCCCTCGTCGTCGCATTCACCGGCGCAACGGACAAGCGGACTGACGCGACTTGCCCGCCCAGACAAGCAGCGCGCTTCGCCTCTACGCAACAGCCAGGAGACGTCACAGCCGTCGCCGCCTAGGTCCGGTACGTCACGGCGCCTGCTTTCCCCCCTTTCTTCCCCCTCTCTTCTCGTTTGCGCGCCTCGCACAACTGCACCGCATGTGACTGGACCGCCAGCTGACAGTCTCGCGCAGATGCCGTGCAGCCCGTGAACGGCAGCCAGGACAGCGGTGACCCCAAGACCCAGACCAGCACTGCCAATGCGCAGCCTCTCGCCCCTCCTCCTCGACCTTCACAGTCCAACGGCCAAGACGGGGGCGACTACTTCTCGTCGGCTCACGCCAACTCGCATTTTCAGCTTGAACCCAACCCGTTCGAGCAATCCTTCGGCAACCCGTCCTCTGCTGAGACGCCTGGGAAGAGCTTACTTCCGCCGGTTGCCTCCCTGACGTCGCCATCCTCGCTTCTGCCCGGCGGGACGCCGACTTGGCAGAACTCTCTTCGGTCCGGCCCGCTAAGTCCGGCCATGTTGACGGGCCCAACGGGTCCCACTGACTACTTCTCTGACAACCACTTCCGCGGTAGCTTCCCGACGCCCAACGAGAGCTCACTGCGTACCGGCCTGACGCCGGGCGGCGGCGGGTCCATGTTCCCTGCCCCGTCGCCGAACTCCATCTTCAACCAGCTCCAATCCGGCGGCGCGACGCCTTCGACCATCGATTTCCACCGCACTGCTATGAGCGCGGCTGCTCGTAACAACAACCCGACCAGTGCTGCCGGCGGACCGTCGCAGAACGGGGCCACGTCCCAATCCCAAGACGTCGGACTGCAGCCCGTCACCACGACCAGCATGGACTCGAAGCCGTTTGCGGCCCCCCAGGCGCCCGCCACAAGCGGCCCTACTCAGCACCCACCCCAAGCCGCCGCCGACCCGTTCGGTCAGCATGACGCCAACGATGCAGCTAACGGCTTGTTCCTGCTTGCGCAAGCGAACGGCGCGCGGAACAACCCTGGATTCGGCGCCATGCCCGGCCAGCAGCAACAGCAGCAGCAGCAACAGCAGCAGCAACAGCAGCAGGCCGGTGCCGGCGGCGCGGTCCAGAGCGTAGGCGGCGCGCATCAGCAGCTAGAGCAAACGTCGCCTGTGATGGGCGGTGGCCGGCAGCGCAACGCGAAGGGGTCCGTTGTGAGCACGGCCGAGTCGGAAAGCGGGCATAGCGAGGCCGCTACGGTTGGCGCAGGAGCGCAGCAGAAGCGCGGTGGTGCCAAGGGCAAGAAGGGCGCTTCTGGTGGCGCTGGCGCTGGCGCGGCCGGCAAGGCGCAGGGAGGTGCCGGAGGTGCCAATAGGAGAAAAGCTGAAGATGCGCCCAAAGGCTCTGCGAACAAGCGCGCCAAAGGGAACAGTGGCGCGGCGAGTGTCAGCGCCGGCGAAGGTCATGATGACGACGACGATAGCGATGAAGACGGGAGTATGAAGGCGGAGGGTGATGGGCAGCAGGGGAATAAGAAGATGACGGATGAAGAGAAGAGAAAGAACTTCCTCGAGCGGAACAGGTGAGTCCTGTTTAGCTTGTCTAAATCCACGCGGGGTATCTGGACATCCCACTAACGGAAAATCACAGGGTCGCCGCACTCAAGTGCCGTCAGCGCAAGAAACAGTGGCTGCAGAATCTGCAGGCCAAGGTAGAGATCTTCTCGACAGAGAATGATGCACTCTCAGCCACCGTCACCCAGCTCCGCGAAGAAGTCGTCAACCTCAAGACGTTGCTCCTCGCTCACAAGGACTGCCCCGTCTCTCAGGCCCAAGGCTTAGGCGGCATGAACATGAACTCATTTATCGGCGACCTCAACCACCACGCGAATCCGTACGGCATGGCTTTACCGCCCAACGGGGCGGCAGCCGCGGCCGCCATGGGCGGATTGCCCGTGGGCGCAGGCGGACATCATCAGCACGGGCATCAGGGAGCGCAGCAGCAGGGTGTGCCGCAGGGACTAGGAGCGAGGAGGTAGAGTTGAAATGTGTTGATGTTGCCCTGCACGCCTGCACTGCACTGCACTGCACTGCTTTGCCCCGCATTGCCTTCCTGCATGATTTTGGTCTCTCTTGTGTCTTGCTTGCTTGCCTTGACTCGGCGCATCAATGTTCTTCCTGATGCCTGTTCATTCCTTTTTTTTTTTTTTTTGGGTCGAAGTCTTGTCTTGTCTCGACGATTTTATGATGTTGCTTGCTCGCCTTCTTAAAATTTCCACCTAGATCTTGCTGAGACTAGTTTGCTTTTCTCTCGTAGGGGGTCGGTTAATGTCGAGAGCACGTCATCACCGGCGGCCGGCGGCGGCAACGCCCCCGCCCTCATTGCGCATCATCATGGCCTCCACCATGCTCCCGTCGGCTCGAGCGCCACCGGTGGCCCGCGCCCGGCCAATGGCGGGCTGCTACAAGTGTATCAGCGCGAGCGCATCGAGCGGGAACTGGTGACGGCGGATGGCGGTGGCGGTGGCGGTAGTGGTGGCGTCGGCGGCCTGCCGCCGCCATTCCAGAGCCAGCTCTGGCTGCCGGACCGGCAGCACTACCAACATCGACAATGGAGCGCGGGCGGCGGCTCCTCGTCGCCGGTCGGAACGGGCATGGGATCGGAAACGGCGGCGCAGGACGACGGTGTCAACGGCAACGGCGGCGACGCACGCAACGCGAGAATGCTCGACTTGCCGCCCGGCCGGTTTGCGAATTTCAGGGACTTTCCGGAGTTTCAGCGGCACGGAGCGGGTGGCTCGTTTGCCTGGAGGCAGTAGTGGTGAGCGTAGTGGTGGCGGTGTGCTTTGGGCAACTGGAGACAAGTATGTGTGTGGCCTGGTAAAGTGGGGGGAAAAAGGTAGGAGGTGTTGTGAGAGTGAGGAAACAAAACGACCCTGATGACCGGGAGTCCATGTAAAGGATTATTGGCTGGTGTTTGCGGGGATCATTATTTCCTTTGGTCTCATTCTTTACAATTCTCCACGGCTGTCTTGTTCATTTCTCTCTGCGGTTTGCCCTTCTCCTGTGTTAATGGGTGGTTGTATGCGAAATGTGCTTCTTTTCACCCATCTACATACCGCACGTCTACAAACGGCATTTCGAGAGAGTTACAGAGGACAAGGACTACAAATGTTTTTTGTGCATTAGTACTTCCTTTGCTGTGGCCGGCTGGCTGGCTGGCTGGTGCATGAAGAGCAGCAGTGTTTCTTACCTTTCTTCCCCTTTCCCCTGTTACTTTTCCACTTTGGCTATTCTTTCCTTCCCGAACACATACGCACACATACGCACACATATACACACATAATTGTTATAAATTTGTCTGTTTTTCTTTTCTTTTCTGTCTGTTTCTCTTCTTTGTTTTTTTTTCTCTTCCCTCTATTTAGTCCGGTCAAGGCGGTTTGTCAATATACATGCGTACGAGCGTGGCGACGGCGGTGTTTTTTATTATTCAAGGGGGGCGAGAGGGGGTTTTGGGCGTGTGTATTGGATGTTGCGGGGGTGAAGAATGGATGCTGAGGGGGAGAAAAGGAAAGCAAGTATGTGGGGGCAAGGTGGTGGAGGAGGAGCAAGGCAAGTGGATGGGGTCAGGAGGCAAAGCAAAGCGGGTAGGCATGCGTGCGTAGGCATGCGTGCGTGCGTGCGTGCACGAGGGCTTGCTTGTTTGCTTGCACATATACTGTGGAATACGATTTCTTGTCTCTCGGTTTGGGGGGGAAGGGACTGTTTTAGGGACCGCGGGGGGGATGGTTTTCATAAGCGGAACTGCAGGCGTGTCAGGCAGGCAAAAAGTACACACAAATGGCTAGGCAATGCAGGGTTGCAATGCAGCAAACGATGCGAAAGCATGCACAGAGGGATATAATTTTTATTCTGCCTTTATTTTTTTTTCTTTTTCACATACTACATTTTTCTCGGTTCGACTCTTTGAAGTGTTTCGGTGGTGACTTCTTCTGCCCTCCCTTTTCCCCTCACTGCCCCCGCCCCCCCCTTTTTTTTTTTCGACTGCTCTTCACTTGGCGCCTGGTGGGAGGGTCGTGGATCTTCTATCTTCCTACCGGCGGCTTATTTATTTATTTATTTTTTTGGAAATTTTCCTAGGGAGGTGCGCGCGCGCGGCTGCGCTTGGCTGGCTGGCGTACACACACATATGTATAGGGACATGAGGGATCTTTCGAAATCCGTTCATGGTTCGTTCGATTGCGAGTAATCGGGCAGTTGAGCGGGTGCCTGGTGGTTGCAGGTCTTTTTTTCCTTGGGGAAGCTGGTTGTGCTGCTGGTCGGGGAGGAAGTGAGAAAGGGGGGTTGTTTGGTAGTTGCGGGCGTGGGGCGTGGTGGATGCGTGGTTTGCTGGCCGGACTGGTGTAAGTAGGTCAAGTGGAAATGAGTGTTTCTTTTCTTTTCTTTTTCTTTTCTTTTTTTGTTTTTTACGCTTTCTATCCCCAGGCAACGGACGTGCGCGTGTCCATTTTGCGTTTCTCCTCCTGCCGTTTCAGGCCTTCGGCAACGGGTTCTTATCTACGGCAGAAACACACATATAGCCCCGGCGTCTTCTCTCTTCGTTCTTTTCCTTTTTTTTTTTTTTTTTTTGACGGGTTCCTGAACCGAGGCGTTTGGCGCCGTCTGCTGCTTGCATTGCTCACGCGTTTGGAACGTGCACGGCGATGCCCGAGGAATACATAAAGGGGCGTCTGCGCGGGAGCGCTTTTGCTTCTTGCTTGTTGTCTGCGAACAGGGGGTCGAACGGGGTTTTCTCTCTACTCTTTGGTATACGTTTTTTTGGTGGGTGGAGGGTGTGGGAAGGGGGAGGATAGGGGCGTGTGTATGTAGACCTTGCGTTTGAGGCTTGTGTGGGAGGATTGATGTGGAGAGCGTGTGATGAAGGACGTGGAATGCCGAGAGCCTTTTGAATGTTCAAAATTGCGTAAACGGCTTGGGTGGTGAGTGAGCTTGTGATGTTGTCTAGCGGACTGAGAACCTTTGTTCGTTCCAGTTCGCCTGTCATCGTCCATTATCTTGAGAGCAGCGTGGACGTGGTCGATGTTAAAGCGTCTAGGAATTACGATGATCCACACTTACACGACACCAAGCCTACGTGCCGCGTCAAGAAGATATCTCGAGTCAACCCAACATCACCAAATAACCGTCGATGTTCAAAATGCCACGCTCCGCATTGCTTGACAGTGAATTTCTATCCATATTTTACACCGCGCGCAATTCTTTTCCACTCCGCCAAGTAGTTCTTCGCATACGGCGTGTCGTGCAAACCACCCCATCTAAACACCCGCTCCCCGCCCCACAACTACACACATCTTCCCATCCCAACCCCGCCCCATCCCTCAACACGCACTCTCCTCTCTCCCCCCTTCGTTTTCATTTCCCACGCGCCTTTCCCCGCCCGCCCATCGCCCACCCCCTATACCCCCATCAACCCCCCATCAACCCCCCGGGCCCTTACTCCTCCGCCGCCGCCCCAATCGGCCCGCTCACCTGCTTCGCCGCCTTGGCCGCGACGATGTCGTCGACGCGCAGCAGCAGGCACGCGCTCTCGACGGCCGTCTTGACGCTCTGGCTCTTGACCACGGCCGGCTCCCACACGCCGTGCTCGCGCATGTCCACGACGCGCCCGCCGTCGCCGTCGATGCCCCACGTGCACACGGGCTGCTGGCGCTGCGGCTGCTGGCGCTGCGGCTGCTGGCGCTGCTGGCGCTGCTGCGGCTGCTGCGGCTGGCCCGCCGTCTTCCTGGCCGACGGCGCGGCGCCGGCGCCGTTGGGCGCGCCGGCAGCGGGGCCGTCGGCTGTGGTAGCGGCGACGGTAGAGGGAGCGGCGGTGGCGGTGGCGGTGGCGGCGGCAGCGGCGGTAGCGGCGGCGGCGGCGGCATCGGCGGCGGCGGCGGCCTCGGCGTGCTTCGCGCGCAGCTGGGTGAGGACGCGGATGGGCGAGGCGCCGGCGTTGGCGACGAGGGTGCGGGGGATGACCTCCATGGCGTCGGCGACGGCACGGTAGGGCCACTGAGCGACGCCCTCGACGGCCTTGGCTCTGCGCTCGAGGCCGACGGCGACGGCCATCTCGGTGGCGCCGCCGCCCGGGCAGAGCCGCGGCGACCAGACCACGTTGCGGGCGACCCCCATGGCGTCGTGCAGGTTGCGCTCGACCTCGTTGAGGATGTCCTTGGAGGGCCCGCGCAGCAGGATCGTGCACGCCTTGGGGTCCCGGCACTTGGTCAGGAAGGAGAAGTACTCGTCGCCGAGCTTGGAGATCTCGAAGAGGCCGCACTTGGTGCCGACGTCGGATGCCGTCAGGTCCTGGACGCGGTTGACGATGGTGGCGCCCGTGGCGCGGGCGAGGCGGTTGTTGTCGGTTTTGCGGACGCGGCGGAGGGCCGTGATGTTGGCCTTGACGAGGAAGTGCTGGGCGAGGTCTTGGGGGGGGTTTTTTTGTTAGAAACGTGAAAAGAAACAGCCGAGAAAAAGAGGAGACTCACCGCTGACGCCCTTCTCCGTAATCACCAGGTCCGGCTTCACGGCGAGGATGGCGTCGCACATCTCCTTGACCTGCTCCTCCTCGATCTGCAGGATGCGATTCCAGTCCTCCTCTTTGCTGATCTCGATGTTGGTCTGGCTCTCGCCCTTCTTGTATTCGAGCGGGCAGTCCAGCAGCACGACGCGCGGGCGCTCGATCCGCCGCCGCATCTTGGGGTGCGTGATGTCCTTGTTGAGCATGACGCCGTCGAGCACCTTGGAGTCCTCGATCTCGCCGCCCGGCACCTTCTCGACGCGCGCGTACCGCTTGATGTCGACCTCGCGCCTGCCGCCGCCCGCGTCGTGCATGACGGTGCGCACCGCCCGCAGCGCCAGCCCGCACATGAGCGGGCTCCAGCGCGACACGAACTTGGTCCCGATGGACGACGAGATCAGGTCCGACATGGCCTTGTCGTCGTCGATGTCGACGGGCAGCGACACTTTCTCGATGATGTCGAGCGCGTCGGCCAGCGCCCGCTTGAAGGCCTGGATAATGACCACGGGGTGGATGTTGCGCTCCAGCTGGGGCAGGGCTTGGGCGAGGATCTCGCCGGCTGTGGAAGACACGCGCGCACGTGGAACGTCAGCCACGGTTATTCTTCCCTTCCTGTGCGTACAACAGTCAAGAGCGCACGGTCGCACCTAATATAATCACCGTCGTGGTCCCGTCGCCCACCTCCTCGTCCTGCGTCCTGCTCAGCTCGATCATGCTCTTGGCCGCCGGATGCGCCACCTCAATCTCGCGCAGGATGGCGTGGCCGTCGTTGGTCAGCACGATGCCGCCCATGGGGTCCAGCAGCATCTTGAGCATCGCCTTGGGGCCCAGGCACGACCGTATGATGTCGGCAACACTGCGACAGCGCCATCACCCGTAAGCTTCCGAGGCCCGGTCATCGTCGTTGTTGTTGTTGTTGTTGGCCGTTGCCGCGTGACGGCTCCGGGCTTGGTGTTGGGGAAGGGACATTGAACGTACGTCTTGGCCGCCGTGATATTCGACAGCTGCGCCTTGCGCCCAAACTGGCGCTCGCCCGTCTGGGCATCTGCCGGAGACGCACACCCGCATTAGCCCTTTCCCTTCGTTTCTTTCGTCCGCCCCCCCGGGGAAGACTCACTCATCACCACCACCGGGGCCTGCATCGTGGGCGGCGCACACGGACTCCCTCTGTTTCGGAGCGAGCAAACGCGGCGCGAGCGAAGCCTCTCGAGAAGCTCGAAGAACGGACGGGGTATCGCGGGCGGGTGTCGGGAGGAGCAACAAGAGCAGGTGGAGGTGGACGAGCCGGCGGCGGGCAGCTGCGGCCAAAAAGTCGCGTCTCGCGCCGCATTTTTCGCTTGGCGGCCGCGGGCGGGCGGTGTGGCTTGGCCCGCGCATGTGGCGCGGCAGCGTGGCGCTGCGGCTGGCCCTCAACACTCCCCGGATCGCGATGCACCGCGGACGCCAAAGAAAATGGCAGAGTGATGGAATTGCCTCTGTTCACGCTAAGTGGCCACACCAAAGCATTGCCGCGCTCTCCGTCCGCCTATGGATACAAACGCCAAGAAAACATGCCCATCCAACCATGTCGGCAGTAGTAAATGCACGCCCGCCCGTTTCCCATCCTAAAATCTCCGCTCTATGCAGAGGATAGAAACATCATCCTGGAGACACGAAACACCAAAACACCAGACAGCGCCCATGCGCACACTGTGGCGCCGCAGATGCTCTTGCCTCTTCCTCACCGATCACTGCCCTGAGCACCCGTCGTCTTCTCCTTCTCCGCCATCGTCTTCTCCTTCTCCGCCATCATCTTCTCCCTCCTCGCTAGCTCCCTCAGCATCGCCTCCTTATCCCTCTTCCTCCTCGCCTCAGCCCTCTTATCCTTCTCTCCCTCCCCGTTCGCCTTCGCCTTTGCTCCCTCCCCATGCCCCATCGTCTTCTCCCCATCCTTCTCCCTATCCGTCCCACTCCTCTCCCTCTCACTCTCCACCCCCACCCCCGCCTTCGCCGTCTCTTGGCCCTGCCCCTGGCCCTGCCCCTGCTCCAGCCCCTTCCCCTCCTCCCCCCTCCTCCTCTTCTCCCCCTTCCCATGCCCGCCATGCCCGCCATGATGATGATGATGATGATGCTGCTGCGCGCCCCCCTTCTTCCGCCTCACCGGCGCATACACGTCGTTGAAGTTCATCATCATGCTCAGCCACTTCATGTCCTGGTCCGGCTGCGCCGCCAGGTCGCCCAGCAGCACGTTGACCCGCACCTTGAAGTCGCCCGCCAGGTGCGCCATGCGGGCCCGCAGCGCCGGCAGCATGTCGTCGTCGTCGTCGTCGCCGCGCACCGCCCCGGGCAGCGGGCTATCCATATCCCTGCGGGGCCCGCGCTTGTTCGTCCTGGGCTCGGCGGGCAACAAATCGGCGGCGCCGGCCTCGCGCTCCGGCGTGTCCGTCGGCCCGGCCGCCCCGTCGTCCTTGTCCGACACCCCCCACTTGCCCGCCGCCGTGCGCAGCTCGATCTTGGCGGCTCGGTTCTGGCGCCGCAGCGACTCGGCCATGCTGACCGAGTACAGGCCCTCGACCGCGTCGCGGTACGCCAGCATGATCTTGAGCAGCTCGTGCAGCTGGGCCGTGAAGTCCGCTGCGCCCGCGACGGCGGAAATGCCGCCAGCTCCAACGCCGCCACCGCCGCCGCCGCCGCCATTGCCGCCGCCGCCGCTCCCGCCGCCACCGCTGCTCAGCAGGCCCTTGCGCGTGATGTCGCGCAGGTACACGCCGTGCGCGGCGATGAGGTGGTCGAGCGTGGCGTCGGGCCTGCGCATGGCGCGCTGCAGCTCGTCCCAGCTCTTCTCGATGACCTCGAAGAGGATGTAGTGCTGGAGGTTGGCGACGAAGTGGATCATCTCTGCGATGGCGGCGCGGGCGCGGCGCCAGTCGGCGCCGACGGCGTCCTCGACGTAGCGCAGCACCCCGCGCGCGCCCGTCATGTAGCGGCGCCAGGTCGAGCCCAGCGCGAACTCGACCCGCTTGACCCGCCACAGGAAGTTGAACACCTTGAGGTACTGCTTCGAGCCGTAGGGCGTCACGATGACGTCGACGGGCGCGTCGATCTTGTACTCGAGCGTGAAGACGTCCCACCCGATCTCGCCGTGCGACAGCTCCAGCATGCGGCTGTCGAGCCGCCGCAGCACGTCCGGGTCGTCGTGCTGCGCGTTCGAGTTGCGCACCGCGTGCTCGAGCTGCGCCGTCAGCGTGTGCCGGTACTGCGTGTTGGCCGGCCGGTCCAGGTTCGACGAGAGCGACTCCATGAGCACGGCGATGAAGTCGCCGGCCCCGAGCAGCAGGTACTTCTTGAGCGCGCGCAGGTGCGCAAACAGCTTGAAGCGTTCGTCCATCAGGCTGATGAGGCGCGCCATGGTCGTCTGGTACGCCTCGTCGATGGATCGCTCCAGGCTGGCCGTGTCGCCGTAGTGCAGTTCGTGCGATGCCGCCTTCGAGTACGACTCCACCCACGCCGCGTCGCTGCACCCGTACCGGATGAAGTTGAGCGTCTTGCCGATCAGGAACACCTTGTTGGCGAACTCGTCCGTCACGATAGTGGGCGTCATGGCCTGGTTGAGCATGTACTTGTCGGCCCACACCGACGTGGCACCGCCCTTGCCGCCCGTCTGGTCGCTGCTGGATGACGTCTCGCCGTGCTGCTCCGAGACGAAGAACTCCTGGTATGGGTCCGACAGTTCGCCATCGTACACCCACTGCCGTAGCATGTTGTAGAAGGGTTGCGTGATGTGCGAGAGGAGCCGTTCCGCAAAGGCGCCTACGAACGGGTCGCCATGGGACAGGGAAAACGAATGGATCAGCGATATGAGCTGGCCTCCCTTCTTGCCTATGATGATGGAGTTAGCCTTCCCTACCTATCTCCAAATAAAAATAAATGGTCCATTGAGAAGGACAAATCCCCAACTCACCCTTCGCCTCCTCCACCATCAAGCTCATCAACCGCAACCCCATCGTCGCCTCCCTCGTCCACACCACGCACCTCTTCAACGTCACGCCCGCCTTACCCACAGCCTCCCTCCCGCCTCCCCCGTCCTCAATCATAGCCAACGCCCGGCGAATCTGCCCTTCAAGCGCCGCCACTAGTCCCAAATACGCCCGCAACTCCGTCCCGAGCGCGGAGCGAAAGCTCTGCCCCACCAAACCCCCACCGCTACCACCACCACCACCTCCCGCATCCTTAACTCTACCCTTCTCCTTCTCCCTCCCACCACCACCCCCGCCATCCCCCCCCTCCACAAACTCCGCCAACCCCCTATACAACAGCGCCGGCTCCGCCAACGCATGCAGCAAGCTCACCACCGGCACGGGCACCGTCTCGGGCAAGCGCAGCGCCCGCGACGCCGGCGCCTCCGCCTGCTCCTCCTTGGCGGCCGCCGTCCGCCGGGCGCCCGCCGCCGGCCCCGCCCCGAACCGCAGGTGCGTCGACGACAGGCCCTGCAGCGTGAACGGCAGGTCGCGCAGCAGCGCCGGCTCCGAGGGCTCCATGGGGCGCGGCGCCGCCGCCTCCGCCTCCGCCTCCGCCTCCTCCTCCTTCTCGTCCTGCTGCGCGGTAGCGGCGGCGGCGGCCCCGGGCTCGGCCTCCGTGTCCGCGTCGGCGCCGTCGTCGGCGCCGTCCTCGTCGGCGCCCGCGCGCCTCTTACCAGCACTGGCAGCAGCAGCAGCAGCGGGGGCAGGGGCTCTGCGGCGCTCGGCGGGCCGCGGGGCGCGCTCGGCGGCCGGGCGGCGCGACGCGAGGGCCCGGGACGAGCCCGGGCGGTCCGGTAGGCGGCGGAGGCCGGCGGTCGAGAAGGCGTCGTCGAGGGCGGGGCTGCGGGGCGCGCGGTCGGGCGTGCGGGTTGCGGCGCGGGAGCTGCGGCCGGGGGCGTCGTGGCGGGCGGGGGCGGGGTGGTGGGCGTGGTGGGTGGAGGAGGAGGAGGGTCCGGGGAGGGAGGTGGCCGCGTCGTCGTCGTCGTCGTCGTCGTCTGCTGTGGCGGCGGCGGCGGCTTCTTCGTCAAGGGAAAAGGACGGCTCGGTGTCGGAGAGGCGGTACAGGAAGTAGAGCATGGCCCATTTCTGGTTGAGGACGGGCTGGGTGAGCAGGCGAGAGTACAGGTTGGCGAAGCGGAGGGCTTTCTCAGGGGAGCTGTTCTCGCGGATCACTGTCGGCGAGGCGGTAGACATTAGCATTTTTCCGCAACGCACGGAAGAGCACAAGAGCTCTCCCCGCCTTGGAGCATCGTCGGTCTTCGTACGCTTCTTCTTGATCAGGTCCGACGCGTGGTTGACGTCCGACGCGACGGCGGGTTCGCGGTCCCTGCACGAACGCACAGCACGTCAGTCTCGACGCTCGATCTTCTTCCCAGCGCGAGCCGGGCTCCTGCTTGCTTACCCAGACACGCCGTCAACCGCGTATCTAAAGGCATCGTCGAAGCGCTGCTCGGCGCTCGCGTCGTCGTCGTCGGCGTACGTGGGCAGCAGCCGCTCCAGCAGCTGGGCTAGCGCGTGCCCGATGCGCTGGTGGGGGGTCCGGCCGGCCATGAGGGCGTCGGGGCGCGCGGTCGTGTTGCTGGTGGCGACGGCGGCGGGTGGCGCATCGCCTGGAGCCGGGCGCGAGGGAGGGCGGCAAGGGAGCGGCGGGGGAGACAGAAAGGGTAAATTGTATCGGCTGTTGTTGTGGGATGTTGGGCGCGCGCATTCATTGGTCGCGCAGCGCGCAGCGCGTCCCCCGGGGGCTCGGCACTCGTCTGTTTGTCCCTTTTGCACGGTATGTCCGCGCCAGGATCCCGTGAGCTGCACGTGCATTGCGAATCCCATTGTCTGCTTCGTCCGCGCCGATCCCTGTCTCGTCTCAATTACCTAAGCAGCTACTCACGCCCAAGCCTCGGACCTCTGCCAAGCACGCTCACATGACTCTCACGTGCCTCGCCTTCCCCTCTCCGTCCCTGCGGCCTCGCCTTGGGCACCCTTCGTCGGCCCAACGCGCTCGAGAGCAACCCGAGGGGAGCGCGGCTTTGGCCGCATTTCCGGATCCAGACATGAGCCGAGCCGTCCCGCGGCGTCCTTGACTTTCTCTCTCTGTCTGGCGCGGTCGCCGCGCGCCCTGGCGGCCAGGCCGCACCGCCTCCACACATACGTTGATTATAGCCCTCCGCTCCCACATGGCCGGCATGCCTAGGTAGGTATGTACACCCCCCCGGCTCAGCCCAGCACCGCCATACGCACTAGCGGTGAGCAGAGCCCCCTCCCTCCCCGCGCGCCGCCCCAGGCAAGCTGCCCCGCGGGCAGGCCTCACAAACACACACGCAACGTATACAGGGCACAAACGCAGGCCCGCAAGGCCCGGGCCCCGCAGCAGCTAGACGGGACGTTGTACCTATGTAGACAGCGGCGCTGAACCGACCGACCGCTTCGCGCGGCACACGCCCCGGAGGAGGGTCCCGACCGGCCGGAGGAGCCGTCGAAGCGCGGGCGATAGAGGAGCGGCACCGCGCACCCATGTACGCGTGGAAGGAAAAGGCGCCCGCGCGGCCGCGCCAGTTCGAAGCTGGCAGGCTTTTCTGGTCCTGCGGCAGTGGCTCCTCTGGGCGTCGCTGGCGCCACCAGGCCCCAAAACGCGGCCCCGTCGCGCTTTCGCGTGCGAAGCGCGCGCGCGCGCAGAGCCGCCGAAGAAGCAACTTACCTCCTACGTAGACCCAAACAAAGAGGTCAACGCTTCACGCGACAATTGCATGCTCGATGGATTGATGTGATTTGATTTGATTTTTTTTTTTTTTGCAAATATGTTTGTTTCTTGTAGAATATATATATCCCAGCAGCACGCACGATTTGCAAAAAAAAAAAAGAGAAGACTCCCTTCTTACCTTAACCGACGTTGACTTCGGCGGCCCGGCTCGAGGGTGTGTGTACGTGTGTGGTGGAACCGCCCAGCAAAAAGACGAGATGAAACAAAACCCGAGATACAACAACACAACGCATGAAGGTGACGACGATTGAGCGGTGGTCAGGTGGGCGGTTTGGGTAGATGGTGGACGAGGATGCCATGTGAGGAGTTGTTGCAAGGTGAAGTGTGCAGTAGTAGGTGCGAGGCAAGGTGCCGAAATCCCATCATCCATCCATCCATCAGATCTACCCGACCAAGATCGGTTTGAAAGATCTCGTTTGAACCTCCTTCCGACAGTAAAAACCGAGCGACGAGCGCGCAAGAAAACCCCCGAAGACAGAAAGGACCACAAGACGCCCGAGAAAGAGAATTTTGCATGAGGAGGCAGAGAGTGTGTGATGTTCGCTGCGGGCACCGCGGTGTGGTGTGGTGTGGTGTGGCTTGCGTTTTGAGAAGCAGCCGAGAAAAAAAGCAAAGCCGTTCGGAAAAGAAAACCCCTTGAACCCAAGCAAGACCCGAGGCAAGTAGATAATACATGGTAGGCGGATAGGTTGATGTCGTATGGCGCGATGCGACGAGCGCCAGTATGCAGTGAGCCCGCGAAGAGGATCGCAAAATTGACACGAGGTGAAATTGAGCGCGACGATATGAGAGGAACGCGCATCAACCGGACATGTCGACATCAGCGGCAACAGCGACAGCGACAGCTCCGTTCATGGGCTGCGGAACGACAGTGATGGATGACGGGTCGCTCGGGCGCCTGGACTGGGCCCGAATGGGCTCGCCCTCGAAGCGGATCTCGGCCTGGGCGGTCAAGTTGGCGACGACGGCATCGAGCGACTCGCCGACGGCCTGGCCGAACTTGAGCTCGTCCTGGAAGAGCCAGAAGCCCTCGCAGGAGTCGATGGGGTCGAAGGCGTGCACGAGGTAGGCCTGGAGGCGCTCGCTATGCAGCATGATGGTCGGCTTCGCCAGCGGGTAGTGGTTCTCGATGTAGCGGGCCCAGCCGCGGGCGGCGTCGGCGACGGCGTCGTTGCCGTAGACGCGCTTCCAGCCGACGCCGAGCACGAGCGTGAGCCGGTCGATGATGCCGTCCTCAGGCGACCGCGGCGTCGACGAGGAGCAGAGCGCCGCCGTCGGCGACACGCTCTCGAGGTCGGCGGGCGCGGGCTGGCTTTTAGGCGAGACGGACGAGCCGCGCACCGCGTTGGCGCCGACGCGCCGCGCCGACTTGCGCGACACGGCCATCGGACGGCTGGACGCCGCCGTAGTGGCGGCCTCGTCCTCGGCCTGCTTCTTCTCTTCGGCCCAGGTGCCCGTCTGCGAGTCGGCGGCGATGCTAAAGCCAGGCTCATCGGGGTAGATCAGGGTCATGCCGGGGCCCATGATGGGTTCGGGCCGGGGCTTGGGAGGCTCGACCGGGGCGACGCGGGAGCCGTCGTCGAGGTCCTCGTGCTCGGCGGCGACCTCGTCTCGGGAGCGCTTGCGGCCGGCAAGGTTGGCGGAGGTGGCCAGGTAGTTGATGGACGGAGGGCGAGGGAATCGCGGCCTGAAGTTCGTCGGGGGAGGGTTCAGGGAGTGCGATGAATTGGGGCCATCACCGAAGAGGTTGGTGGATGAGGGAGGCGGGAGGACGAGGGTGGGGGCAGAGGCATAGTAGTTGAGACCCATGGTGATTGTGGGAAGACTGTTTGTTTAGTAGACGGGATCTACGACGGAAAAACCTGCGAGAGAAAAAGAGGGAGTGTGTGCTAAACACGTGAGCCGGAGGACACAGGCGGGACGAGCGGACGGCGAGACGGCGAAGGCGCGCGTGGTGTAGGTGAGGGCGACGATGATGGAGGGCGTCGCGTGCTGCGCAACGAGGGGTGTGAAGGAGTGGAGCGGAGGGGGACGAGAGAGCGCAGGGCAAGGAAGAGAGAAAGGATGGGCGAATTGAATCAGGAGCGGACTTGGGGGCGACGAGCAGGTGAGGGCGAGGGCACGGCTCGGCGGTCAGCGCGTGGAGGTGGTGGAGAGAAGGAGGAAAGGAGCAGCCGCTTGGGGAGAAGGCGCCTTAAGACGGGCGTGCAGCTCGCCCGTGGACGACGCCCTGCAGCTTGCGTGCATGCGCGCTGCGATTGGCCGGATCAAATGCGCGGCCGGGCGCGGCGGGCTAGCCAGCCGCACGTGACCTGTGCCCTGATCCTCGCTCTTAGCGTCCCTGGCTTATGCGCCGACGCCGGCCGAGGTAGCATCCGACACGAAACGCCCGTCGGCCCGTCCGCGGGGGATGACGCCCGCCGCTCGTTGGTTACGAGTGATGCGGTAATCGCTTTACGCCGGCCGTCCAGCTGCAACGCGACGCTTTGCCGGGCAGCAGCTCCAGATCAAGCTACGCCGGCCACCGCCCGCTTCGATTTCGGAGCAATCTACATCGCAACAAGCGTCGCTAGCCCGCGGGGGCCGGCAATCCGCGCAGTTCTCAGCCTTGGCCGCATTTGAAACGACGTTATATTTCCCCCGTAACCGCCATTAACCCCCCGGCGCCGGAAATGTAACCGCCCGATGGAGCAAAGCCTTGTTGGCCGCCCGGCCAATTGGATCGCGGGGATCGCCACCCCGGACGCAAGCGAGGGTTGCACCGTGCGCCCGAACCGTCCGTCGGTCTCGCCCACTTTGCCCCTGCCCCGTACGCCCACCGTAAACGTGACTCTGGCCGAGGAAATAGGCAAGTAGCCAAAATTATCAGCTGGGCACTGTAGCAAAAATAAGGTGGCCGGCTTTAGGCTCTATAGAAGGCATTGGACTTATCACGCTGCGTCGTTCCGGAGGCTGGCGGGAGAGGTTGGGATGCCTAAGCGGCTGGAAGTCACGTGTGGCTGGAAAGTCCCCGGCACCCGCCCGGCCGAACTCCTGCCACCCGTTGCCGTCCGGTCACGTGGACGCTTCAATCTCAGCGAGCAATGCAAACTCCAGAGCAACCCTATAAGCATGGTATACCCCGTACTGAACACAGAATGTATATAGGTATATGCCTAGAGATAGCGACCGGGGTATAGTGACTTATTTCGCATAGTCACATGACACCCCCTTGACTCAGCGGCCGCTCATCACGTGCGCACGGCGGGACATCCCCGGCTTCTCTCCCGACAAGACCTGGCCCCTCCCTCCCGACGACGGCGCACCAGCCCGCCCCATCCGCGCAGCCTCGCAAGCCTCATGCAACCGGCCCTTCTTCGGGCCACCCCGACATCGCACCCGACGCCGGGTAATATCCCAGCCTTGGCGGTCCGGCTTGGCCGTGGTCGAGACGGCGGACCTGCACACCGTTCTCTCCCTCTTTGTCCGCCTGACTGGGCCCCGTTCCAGACCACGGGACGGCGGCTCGGATGGCTTGGTTAGGCTGCGCGTTGGTGGGCTTGGTGAACCTTGGGTGAGGGGCGGAGCTTGGGTGAGGGGCGGAGACTTTGTACTGGGTGCAGGAGAGGGGGAAAGGTTTGCTGGAGATTGCGTCGGCGGTCCGTTCTTTCCGCGTGGTGGATGGAGGTTTCTGCGATGGTGACTTGTGAGGTGGTGTATCGAGGTACGTATCTTGAAAGCGAAAAGTCGGGCCTTGGAGGGCATTCTTCCGCATTGTGATGGTTTTATGACTACTCTGTGTTTCTTTCCTGTTCCTGGGGGATTCATACTCGCGATGTATGGGATGCAAGATACGATATCAAGGTAGACGCTTCCCGTAAGGAACGGTTGTGCGTCGGCTTCCGTCGCGTCAGCGAGTCGACGAAGTATGAGTAGACTTATACTAAACGCAACGCCATCTTACTGAAAACTTTTAATGCTAGCTCCCGCGACAACATTTCCAAGGGAACTTTGCACTATAAGTATTCCATCCAACCGACATAGACTAGGTCCCGCGGAGGAAGCGTAAAGTCGAGTTTTTCAAGTGTGTTCGAGAGTTTAGCTTGTCTACCTTAACATAGAGGGCTAAGTATGGCCATCCTTCATTAACTTTATGGTGCAAATTTGGTTTTTATATAGGTAAAATGTAGAAGCGAACACCGTGGACGTTGCACGTATAAAGGCTCAGGCAGATGGGGTAGCACTTGGTAGTAAGGTAGCTTTCGCTTCAAGAGGCCGTTCGGCGTCTATCGTCGTTCTTCTACAAACAGTGAGCCGAATAAGCCTGTGGTAAAAGCCTTGATTCATTATCGGGCGTACACGGCGACTCTCAAAGGCGCCAAGCCCATGGTTTCCGTGACTTGAAGAACGCTGGATTGCTGTCAATCGTTTTGTGCTGGGCTTTACTCTCTAGTTTAACATCTCATTAATCACTTTCTGTTTTAACACGATGACAACCCCGTGCAAGTTAAGTATCAGCAAAGCAATGGTTGTACAAGGACGATAAGCGCGGGACAAGACCTCGAGACAGACCCATTGCCTTGCATTCAAGCAGCATAAACATAGAGCAGCTGCAGTCCGCGCATAAGATAACTGACGTACGACGCAGCAACAAGACGTACGCCTAGTAAGTCTCTGGTTGAAGGGAGTGCTTGGCCGCAGATGGACTTGAAACCAAATGCCTTGCTTAAATGTATTTGGCGAAACAACAATCATTGATTAAAAGACAATACTGTCAGTCACAGTGGCTTCAGGAGGCTGTTGTCCTGGATAAGAACATGATTAGTGGAGGGAAGAAAACAAACAAATTTCTGCAGCCTCGTCGTCCATATAGGAGGGTAGTCACGCCATATCCTAACTGTCTTCGAGAGACGGTATACATACCGCAATGGCTGGCAGTTGTCGGGCATACGCACACTATCGACGGAATGGCGAAGGTAGATCGTAAGTATGAAAAGGTTGCGAGTAAGGCTACGGCGTATGGCTTTATCCAATGGTACGTTATCAAGGTTCGACAGTCAGCCTTGCGAAAGCAAATAGATTAGTCAATACTTGGTATACTTCGCAAGGTTGCACGACCGGCGACATATTAGGAGAGCAGTAGCTACGTCTTCGCCGGAAGTAGACTACCTTGCAAAGGCTCTCGGAGGGTCGGGACCGCTAGAAGAATTGGAATTAGATTTTTAGGGTATCATTAATACATCGCAAATGACCCACAATCTCCCCGCCCAGCCTCAGCTCACCATAGCACTCAGTCTTCATGAAAAATGATCCCTCTGTCCGGCTCGGGCTCGGGCTCGGCTTCTGCCATCTCAATCTCCCTTTCCAGCCTCGCCCTCTCTTGAACACCATCATCCCCGGCGATATCCAGGCTGTCTAGCTTATCCTGCGCCACCTTCGCATCCCTAGCCCTCTGCTTCCTCAGCTTCTCCTTCATCCTCCTGCGCTGATTCTTCGACAGCTTCTCCTCGTCCTTCCTCTTCATCTCCTCCCTCTTCATCTCCCACTCCACGTCCTCCTGCTCCTTCTTGACCTCCTCGTCGATCCGCCGCATGCGCTCGTACTCGCGCCGCCGGCTCGCCTTGTACACGTGGAACTCGCCGGACCCGGCCCCGGCGCTCGAGCCCTGCACGTTGGCCACGATCTCCGGCGGCGGCGGCAGCGGCCGCTTCTTCCCGCCCGCCACGCTCCCTTCCGGAATCTGCACCTCCCGATCCGGGTTCTTGAACAGCTGCTGCACCTCGGCCGCCATGCTCTCGCGCGGCGTCGGGGTCGCCTTCTTGCGCGGAGCGCCGCCACCACCGCCGCCGCGCGGACGGCTGGCATTGGAGCCGTGGGCAGCGCGGGACGTGGCTACGGGGACGGCCTCAGGAATCGGCTCGGACATGGCGGCGGCGAGAGGCGTTGGAGGCCTGAAGTGTGCGTGCTCTTGCGGTGGCTCAGGGTCGTGAATGAGTTCGACGGTCGGGAGGCGGCCGAAGACCGGAGCAGGGGCGGCAAAGGCGGATCCACAACCACTGCTGTTGGATCGTCGCCTACGATTGTGATATGTAGGATCGCGAAAGATTGGTTTCTCGTTCTGTAGCCCCGCTTGCGCTTTGTATGTTTTAGATCGCTTTTGTGATGTTTGAGAAGAGGTAGAAGAATGCTGGCTTGGCGGGTTTTTAGAGTGGCGCCGCCCATATGCACTTACATTCGGAGTATGTGGGGACAGCAAAGGAAGACCCCTGCAAGCGCCGAGGCTGTGGCGCGACTGCCAGGGGCTGCGGATTTGACCCCGTTTGCCCACCTCGTTCGACTCGCAACTTTCACTCCCTCACCCCTCAACACAGCTAGCTTTGTTCCGCTTTGACAATACGCAGAAGTTAGATCACACACATTTGAATAAGTGCCAAAATGGGCAAACCACGAGTGCGTGATTTCTTTTTTGTGAAGCTCTGCTTCAGCTATAGTCTAGTCCTAGACCGCCTGTTTACTAACTACTTTTTCTCTTCAGATGATTATTCTCGTTCGCCATGCGCAGTCCGAGGGAAACAAGAACCGCGATATTCACCAGTTTATCCCCGATCACCGCGTCAAGTTGACTGCCGACGGCCATGCTCAGGTGAGTCTCGTGAAGCTCTTCTGTCGGCCCAGCGTCACCTCGGCTGCTTAGCCCCTGAGAAGGCCCAGTCGTTCACTTAACTAACAATGGTGGCACGCTTCATAGGCGGAAGAAGCCGGTCGCCGCCTCCGCTCCTTACTCAAACCGGACGATACGCTGCAGTTCTACACGTCGCCCTACCGGCGCACGCGCGAGACGACCGAGGGCATGCTGCGGTCCCTGACGAGCGACGACCCGACCCCTTCGCCATGGCCGCGACACACGATCAAGGTGTACGAGGAGCCGCGGCTGCGCGAGCAGGACTTTGGCAACTTCCAGCCGTGCTCGGCCGAGATGGAGCGCATGTGGCAGGAGCGCGCCGACTATGGCCACTTCTTCTACCGCATTCCTAACGGCGAGAGCGCCGCGGATGCGTACGATCGGGTCTCTGGCTTCAACGAGAGCATGTGGAGGCAGTTTGGAGAGGCGGAATTTCCGTCTGTGTGCGTGCTGGTCACTCACGGGCTGATGACGAGGGTGTTCCTTATGAAGTGGTACGTTGGCCAGTCGGTTTCAGTCGCTTTGCCGGACTCGACACGGGGTGGACCCCTTGAGAGAATGTAGTGCTAATCTGGTATGTTAGGTATCACTGGAGCGTCGAGTACTTCGAGGACCTCCGCAATGTCAACCACTGCGAATTCATCGTTATGAAGCAGAATCCCGACAATGGCAAATACATCCTTCAGAACGAGCTACGCACCTGGTCCGACCTCAAGAAGCGCGCGGCAGCGCAGGCAGCCGCTAAAAATGCCGCCGCGATCAAGGATGGCAACTCACCTCCCAAGCAACAGCAAACCTCGGCCGCTCTCACTTCGAGCAAACCCGCAGCCGGCGCGGAGACGCCTGGCGTCCCGGCCCGGCGATGGGGTGGGTGCGCCTTTGGTTGCAATCACGCACAAATCCCGTACCCGCGGCGCACTAAGCGGCAGAACACGGCCGAATTCCTTACCGCGGCCACGGAAGCAGCGCAGAAGGTCGCTGATGAACAATCTCAGGCTCCTCCGTCGTCCCACTCCCACCACCATCACCACCACCACCATCAGGAAGTAAGCCCAAAATCTAGCAGCACCTCGCTGTCGCTTCGTAGCGGCGGGAATGGCGGCGCTGGTGGTGGACGTCATCACATCGACAGCTCTTCCGATAACAACAACGCATCATCCATGCGGCCTGCGTACTCTCACCACGCGCACGACCTCTTAGATGCGGGCAATGGCGGCTCCGACGCCGATTGTTCCTCGCCAGAATTCTCTCCTGCAACTCTCGCCGTACCCTCTTCTTCCTCCCTCACCACCATGAACATGCCGCAAGCGCTCCTCACGGCGCACGCCCACCACGCCTCCCACAGCGCCAAGCACCGCCCGCATCCGCTCGACCGCCTCCTCCACGGGCGCGACGGCGGCGGCTCCCTCTCCGGCATGGCGACCCCCGCCGCCGAAGGCTTCTCCGACGAGGAGAGCTACTGGCTCGCTCTACAGCAGGAGCGCGTCGGCGCCGGCGTGGCCAGCCCGCTGAGCGCGACCAGCACGAACGCGGCGCCGCTGTCGGCCGCGAGCTCGTCGGGCAGGCCCGCCAGCTCCGCCGAGCAGCCGCGCGTCACGTCCATCGGGGAGGCGCTGGCCGCGGGCCCGGCGGCCGCGGCGCAGCCTGCGCATGCCGGGCCCGCGCCCGCCGCGTCGAGCGCGGCCGGCGCGGCGCCGCAGAAGCCGGCGGTGCCGGCGCCGGCGGACAGGGGCAAGGCGAAGAAGGCGGTGCAGCAGGCGCTGGCGCGGCGGCGCACGCAGGACGAATGGGAGGCCGAGAGCGGCATGTGCAGCCTGCGGCGGGCGGACACGCTGGGCGACGGGGCGGGCGACGACGGGGAGACGACGTCGGACGACTCGGAGGGCGCGGTGCGGGTGGAGGCGGCGGGGAGCAGCGCGCAGAGCCAGGTTGCGGGCGTGGAGAGCCTGGACGGGCGCGAGGACGAGGGGGAGGGCGAGGTCGGAGGTGGTGAGGAGGCGGACAACGAGGAGGGCGAGGCGAGGAGGGCGGAGGGTGTGATGAGTGAGGCGGTTAGGGAGGTTGAGATGAAGGAGGAGAAGAGTCGGAGGGGGTTTGATGAGGTGTATTAGAGCGGTTTGGGATCGGGAGGGAAGGGTGATCTTTTGGTTTCTTCTTACCAGACGGAAAGGTAGGTGGGGACAATGGTCATGAACTGGTTATACCTGAAGAACGCGTCTCATGTCGTCTCTTTTCTTTTGGAGCGTTCCAGCGGGTTCGATACTGCATTGCTGGTTGCTGTGGGGGTGCTTACCCCGAATATGACGAACGAGCATGAGATGGAATGTTACGAGCATTGATGTTAGACTGTTGTTTGTTTGACGAAAGGAATTTTTTTTTTTCAGAGTCATTACTTTGACGTTCGTTCAAAAGCATATTGAAAAAGACTGTGCTTGGAGGCTGTTTGAAGTTTCCAGTCACCCTTTCGGTATTCGGAAACTTTTTATGACAGTTACTTTTTCCGTCACGATGCTTCTTCACAGTTTACACACATGACTAGGTACATACAATGCTATCGGCATCTCCGGCACATTTTCTCGCTCCTGCATCTTTTCAAACTACATTTTCCGAGAGACCGCCGAATATCCATACGCCCAAATCGACGAGAGTGGGGAAAGCAACATGTCACACCAGCTCAGAAGTTTTCAACCCCGGCAGAGCGGTCAGCTTTTCGGCTCGACAGGGCGAATTGGCCTGCAGCATCTAATCGCCCTCCCGGAAAAAGCTGCAACTCCACGGCACGGCATTTGCAATCGGCGTGTAGATGGAGAGCTTGTCCTTGCTCTGCCTACGTGTCTGTGGTCGCCCCGGACTATAGGACGCACCCGGCGCAGGTGGAAGCGAGTGTGCGTTTGACGCTGTTGCCTTTGAGTCATCGCGGACCGGTGTACTGAGGGATTACGGCAACCCCGGGTCATTTATGATTAGAAGGATCCAGGGAGTTCATGCTGTTGGCGTACAGTATGTGCCCGTGATTTGACCGGACGGTACGGAGGACTACATCGAGCCTAGTCGTGCAGCTCGTCGATTCTTACGCGGTATTCCTGACCGCCTCGTGCGTTCCTCAAGAGGATTGAAAATCCGAACACTGATGGCACCGTGACCGCCTCGGAGGCGAACGCTTGGCGGCGAAAAAAAAGGCTTTCTCCGATGGTTTCGTGCACGCACCCAAAGAGGGGCGAGGAGTCGTTCTATAGACTGAGGCGCGAGTCGCGCATTTCTGGCCATTGCCATCTCGGACGATGCAAAGAATTCTAGATATAGATCAAAGAGAGGCCTTTTGTTAAGGCTAGCCTCGTCGTTTCGTAGGTGCAGAACAGCTTTCCATGCCGAGTCAGCTGTGGCGCAGCCGCATCAGGACGGGAAAAAGCATATTTGCAGGTACGTACCGGTCACCGCTATGCAGCTCCCGACCGCCAGCTCGCCCCGTCGTGAGGAGAACATTCCTTAGTATCTTCGCGGCTGCATGCAAAGAACTTTAATTGAGGTAATTCGGGGATGCTGCAGAAGTTTGAGAAATTAACAGTAAGGCAGTGACTGTGGTTGGACGCTGAGGACGATGTACGCACTTCTAGAGGCTCACCGAAGCATTAACAGAATTTTATACCAAATGCAGTTACGGCATAATGCGGCGCAATCATGCAATGAAGTTCGCAACTCTCCTGCTCGGAGAAAGTCGGTCCGGACCGTTTTCGTACGGTCGCCTTCTTTCGTCGGCTTAAGGCAAACATGTATCTACAAGGCGTGCGGGACCTCATAACTACATGTCATTAGACTGAGTACCCCTACATAGGGCGCTATTAGATGGGCGGGAGGCTAGCGGTCAGAATTTCGCTCACAAATGTCGCAGCAGGACGAATGCTTGGAGCAGAGAAAATTGCTTTTTTCGACATTTCTCTAATTACGGTCGACGACGAAAATTTTGCAGCCTGAACTCAGCCCGGAGACATAATGAACTAAAGTAGAAAAAGTGAAATCATCTACGTTATACACGTGAGCATATAGGTAGAGTTGCTACTTCCTATCGGGAACCGCTCCCTTGCGCAAGCCCTGAATGGGAGCCAGTGAAGGCGTCAATCGTAAAGTGAAAACGGTCACAGTCTGACTTCCAAGGTACCAAAGTACCACAGCCGACATGCGGCCCCGGGGATCCGGCTTGGCTCTTTCGCACCGGTGGATGGCGACGATCTGCAGGACGCACAGTCCGGATACTGAAAGACCAGCTCGGATTGCTTTTTGGTTCCGTCGGACATCCGGCAACATCATCCGGTCAGGGCGAGGCTGTTCGGGGCACTGGGTCGCCACAATGGGAACACACAGGGTCACTTCTTCCGGGATATCCGGTGATGGCAACGAAGAAAACGGCAGGACACTCTCTGATTTTTTTTTTTTTTTTTTTGCTCACCCTCGTTGAGTTAGGCTAACACAAATCTCCGGCTAGAAGGATGGGAGGGGAGACAGAACAGTGGAAAAGGGAAAAAAGCCCAGATGGAGTTGAAGACTCCTCCTGTGGGTTGGAAAAGTAGTTCCAGTCCGAGGCTGTCCAGGTAAAAACAGATGTTCAAGACCCAATTGATTTTTACTCCAGCAGAACACCCTGTCGCCTGTTGGTAAACGCAATCATTCCGTTTCTCTCTGTATCAGAACGCTAGTACGCTCAGAGCCACCCCGGTTTGTTACGCCTATCTCCCATAAAAGCAGCCTTCGAAAATACAAACACAGAAAAAAGGGACCTTCGTATTTTCGGGCACCCGTGGCAAAGGTTCGACAAGAGCGTGTGCAGCGCGGCGTGAAACCGGTGAAGCCCAAGTTGGTTGGTTGGTTGGTTGGTTGGTTGGTTGGACAAGGCAGGCGCGCAACGGGGTGGTCAGGACACGCTCCGCCTGCCTCGGTTCCCGACCTGCACGGGCTGGTTTACGAAGCCGCTCGTCGCCGCCTGCTTCTCCTCGAAGTCCCGAGATGATTCTCGCAGGTCGGCGATTTGCTCCTGAGTTTTGGGATGCCCTTGAAGTCAGATGTCATTGCGCGCGCGCGGCCGGGCCGGGTTGGCTTGAGGAAGAGGTACCTTTGTCAAAGGCGGGCCGGAGGTGGTAACGAGGAATCCATCGCGACCCTGGAGACGGCGAGGAAAGATTAGCCTTGTCGTCGGGGCTTCCGGAAGGGAGGCGATGCCTTGGGGGGGAGGTCGTCGGGAGCATGTACTTGGTGGGTGTATGGTCGGACAATGGCGTCAGGCCCGCAGTGGTACCGGATCTCGTTCTGTATTACTGTGCGGGAGATTCCGTAGCCGGGGACAAAATATGAGTTCATGGGCTTCGTGCCGGCCATTGCAGCGAGTGGGTCGGTGGGAGGGGAGGGGGCTGTTGTCGATCCGAGATCACAGCTAGGGTTTACAAAAAGCACACGATGCGACTTGATGACGGCGGGGGTGGTCGTTACTGCCAGCGCACGACTTTCGAGAAACGTATGTGGTGGTGGATATTAGATAGACGTATCGAGGCCAATTCGAAAAGGGCTCTGTGGACACACGGCCCTGGGCCGTTTATATAGGTGGTCCGCGAACGCAGGTATAAGATGGCCTCGACGGCACGTACCCAATAGGTTGGTGAGCTAGCGCACGGGAGGCCCCGTTGCCTTCTGCATGGGCTTGAAGGAACTCGTGAGCGCGCAAAGAGTGAGGCGACGCAAGCCAGCAGCAGACCGCTCGGGCCGCCGCCCCCTTGCCCTTGGTCAGACCAGCTCCTGCCCGCTACTAAGGTAGCAATGCCTCCAGAATGCCCCGGCCGCCCCGTGGTTTGAAGAAGGTTAATAGGTGCCCGATGGACCATAGCGGCCCGGCCAATAACGCGGCCAGGCGCAAGGTTCCCGCATCACTTGCAGCGAGCGCTGCTCGCCTGCCACGCCTGTGACGGCATGTATCTTGAGCAATGCAGCGCCTGGCGATGAGAGAGCTCGCCGGCCGCCGCAGACACGTAGACGTTTGGCCTTCACCGGTGCCGCTGGCGACGTGACGGCGCTCTCGGACGGTATAAATGGGAGAGGGCGTCCGGCACGAGGCTCAGGCCGCAATTCTCCGTCCTCGTCTCCTTGTCCTTCTCCTTCGTCCTCGTCTTCCTCTTGCTCTCGTCCTGCTCCGGCCGGGTCGGCGCGCTGTCGAGCTGCCGCAAAGGCTGGAGGGCGACGCTCAGCGCCATCCGGCTGGATGGGCTGACACCGACGATCTGCTCCACGTTATCGGAAACCCAGATAATTACCTCACCCGACCAACCACTTTTCGGCGGCGCACCAATGCGACCGATCACTTTCCAGTCGTGATCGCGGCCGGCCGACCCTTTTTCGCGCCGACGATTCCACACACGACGGGCCGGGCTGCTTTTCTTGGGCGCCGACGGGGCCATGCACGCAAGACGTCGGTAAGGATCCGGGGAGGACGATTCCAGGCCAAGAGGTCGCTGGCTGGCCAGGGGCGGCGCAGCCCTGCACGCGGCCGCAGGCCGAGCAAAAGGAAAAGGGAAATACAAAAAGCCCCCGGGGGAGGGCGGGCGGGCCCTGGCAAGGAGCGTCCCTGCTCGCTCCGCGCTTTCGTTTGGGCGACGGGCAGCCGCACGCTCCGCCCTTAGGCATCACCACAGGAACACGAACGGGGCAGCGATCGGCTGGCCGGCCTCGACGACGCGCGCGCATACCCCGCCTAACTCCACGGCCCAAACGGGCAGACAGACGTTGCGGAGTCCAGCTGGCGGCCGCCGGCCGGGCCGCCCGCAAACCCGTTTCAGGGCGCCATTGGGCCGCCATCGCCGGCCGCGCCCGCTGCCAGCAACCACAGGCGCCGCCAACAAAAGGGAGGGCAACCCCGAGGGCACGACGCGCCGCAGAGGACGCGCAACTTCCAACGCTGCATTGCCAATTGCGGACTGGGGCCGGGGCCGGGGCCGGGCCGGGCTGGGCTGGGCTGGGGCCGGGGCCGGCGGTTGGAGCGCCGCCCTGTCCCGGCGGCCGGACGACGAAACACATGACGCGCAGACAGGTCCACGACGTCGGCGGCGGCGGCCGCGCGCGACAAAGAAAAGGACGGCGGCCCTCTTCCCCTCGGCACGCTGTGCGCAGCCACGTTGCGGACCGGCTATCGCGCGGGCAGGGGGCCCGCGAGGGGGAGATCAGACAGGTGCCAGGTCGCCCTGCAGCGCACGGCGGCTGCTTGCAGCCTGTGCCCCCTCGGGTGTGGCTCCAGAAATCTCGGTCGCCACGCCGGGGGGCAGTTCACGGCCGGCCGCATGGCAGGGCTCGCGGGCTGCGATCTGCCGGGGGCCCATTGGCAACGGGCTTCGCCGGCGTTTGCTGGAGCGCTGCCAGCCCATCAGGAAATGCAAGGCGGGACGACCGGGAGATCAGCGGAGCGCTGGCAGCCGCCGCCCAATTGGCCAATTCGCCGTCGTCTGCTGGGACTCGGAGAATTGAGATCGAGCGGGCAGCACAACTCGCACGGGTGCTGCCGAAACGAGCAATGCCCTCTTGCTCGGAGTTCGGAGCGGGCGATGGGACCAGCCCATGGCGTCTGCTCAACACGAACTCGGCCGTTTCATGATTCGTGTCGGCGCCGCTCGCCCCCGTTCGCCCTAGAAGCTTCTCGTGTACCGGGCGCTCCGCGGCTCCTCACTGTTCAGACCCGAGGACGACCAGTTCAATGTTTCGAGTTGCGTTACATCCGTTCTGGCTCCCACCGCCGCTCTTAGACATCCGAGAAGTCGAAATGGAAAGGCATCCATTGGGAGCTCGCGAAGCTCGTCCTCACTCCATCTCACCGCGCCAGATCAACGACGCTTGGTGAACTGTCACAGCGCGACAGACCCGGCCGTCTGGTCAAACGTGCCGCGGCCTATATCCAACCTCCACAGCTCCACGCAAGACTGTTCGGGGAGGGGCCCACGCAAGGCATTGACCAGGTGCCCGGGATTGGATTCCGCCCGCCACTCGAATCATTACGTCCTTCCCCTCCCCCCTCTCCTATGTAGCCCTCAGTCTCCAGCAGGCGCTCTGCCATCCCCTTCTAGAACGCTGCTAAACCTGCCGCTGGTCGTATCGGGCTGCAGACTGCAGACTCTCTAGACACATGCCCTTCTTTCTCAGCAAACGTGTAGGCCTTGCTTCAACTCGTTGCGATGCCACGGTGCTGGAAACTCTACGCAATGCATAATGTATTGAATTCCTTGATGCGTTGGCCCTGCCGGACGTAACACCATCGGGCTAGAACTGACTTTGCTAAAGTGATGCCGTCGAGCTACTATCTACATACCTATTTAGGTACAAAGGCCGGGAGTCGCCTGCGTGTATAGGTTCTTTGTGTGGACCGGCTGGACAGGGGAACCTTCAGTAACGTCTTGCGTCATAGACCGGGCCTAGACAAGCCATGGTTCTGCACCACTACCCAACTACCCAACTTCCCGGCGGGGAGGGTCGTGACTGCAAGCCACGCAAGTGCGATCCCTCCCAAACTTAACTTAATTTAGGGTTTTCTAGACAATCGGCCAGACTGAACGTCGGGCTCTTGTACATGGATGCTAGTGCTACGGCTATTGTAGAGTAATAGACCGCTTTTCCCCTTCCCTTCTCCTTCCCTTCCCAACCTGATATCGACTGAACGTCGTCAGCCCGCCCTGCGCCACCGCTGCCACCGCATGAGTAGACCAACATTCTGCCCGTCACACAAAGTCCATCTCATCACAACGGAAGCCACCAGCCAATGGCTTGCGCCCAGAAACAACATATCGTTTCCCGACCACCTCTGCCGATTCAGCCCCGTCACGCCTCGATGCCCGAACAGAAGCCCCCATATTACGTCCGACGCCTTGATGGGCGGCTCCGGCGGCTACTAGGTTCAGTCGGTAGCCGGGGCACTAGTCAGTAGCAAGTCACTCGGCAGCCAGGTCGCAAGTCAGTCGGTGCCTTTGCTGGAGCCAGCCCTGCGGCTCGAAGTCAGAACAGGGCGAACTCCAACCCCGGACACACACACACTAACCGCCTAGGCCGCCGGACGGCCGGCGTCGACGGCACGACGGCACTTTTTCGTCGCCGGCCGAGACGGGGCGCGCTCCGGACGCGGCGCCGACTCGCACGCACGCACGCACGCCTCGACGGGACGAGCCCGGACGCGGCGCCGCTCGGTGCGGCCTGCTGGGCCGGCGTGCGGGTCCGACAGATCGGGCTGGGCATGCGCATACAGCAAGTGGCTCGCGAGGGCGTCGGCGGCGGGCCCGAGGCGCTTCGGACGGCTCCCGAGGCGCCTGGCCAGCGCGGGTCGAACTCGAGGACGGGGGGAGGGCAATCGCGGGGCGGCGGGCTTGATTGGCGTTCCGAGCGGCCGGAAGCGGAGGACTGCCTCGGTTTCTGGACGGGGAGGGCGTGCGGGATTCGGACTCCAGGAGCGGCGGCGGCGCGGTGAGGGAGCGTGGGAGGGCGCGGAGAGGGGCCGCTGGCTTGGGAGGAAGGCCTGGACGGGCGGCTTGCGGGCTGGAGAAGGGCAGATGGCGGGCCGGGTGGATGGGAGAGGGATGGCGCTCTGGATCGGGGGCATCGGGATGAGGCTTCCAGCCGAGGGGCGCGGCGGTGGGTATGGTGGTTGGTTTGTGCAAGGATGGCCCCTGAGGAATTGGTGTTGAATTGGGATCCGGGCGGGCGGGTTGGAGCCTTGGGCACAAGTGCGGCTACATATCCACGGGCGGGAACGAGGCATTGGGCCTGGATGAGGTGTCGTTTCGCAACCAGCGAGCCAACTGGGAGTGCCCGTGATTCGCAGGGCAGAGGTTGATTGGTCGCGTCCTAGCGTACCTACGGAATCGATGAGGCTTCCGCTTCTTGGTTGTGAGTTCCCGTAACACGGCGGACTAAGAAGAACTGGCGTCTGCCTGTCCGGTCGGTGCAGTTGATTAGAAAGGCAGGCGTAGGTGCTGCTAACCTGTTATGGAACGATCACCCCCCGAGTGGGTGTCTTGCGACACCTTCAGTCATTCTTTGCGCCAAGGGAATGAATCATTCTATCTACATGCCACGAATTTCAGTCACTGATTCTTAGTATGATGTTACCTTCAAAAGATGAGGCGAGGGGCTGTGGACTATATATCTCCTATCTATTAACAAGCTTCTTTAGATGACTAGAAAGTACGTCCTGAACGCTTACAGGCGGCATGGCCAAGCAAGGCTGGACGAAGTGCAGGGGATGTGCCGAATCCACACCGGGACATAGAACTCCATCTCACTAAGACTTGGGTAGCCGGCTAGTGTCGGGATGCTTTACGCCTTACGGGAAGGCAAAAATAAAGCCAGTCACAATCACATTGACATGTCAACAGACTAGGGCTTCTGAGATGAACGTTTCTGACAGAACTTCGTTGCGACGCAGTGTGATGGAATTGAACTAAGTCAGCCGCGTCGTGCTGTTTCGAGCTTCGAAGATGATAGCGTATCTCGGAGCAGGCAGGCGGAACGTTGAAACTTGGGAAGCATCTATCGTGCCTCATTGCCTGCCGTTGAAGCCCTTTCACCAGGTTCTCAACGGACCTCAGGCCCTTTTCAGTCTTTAGTTCCAAGCTGTAGGCATTAGCTCGTCAATAGCTTGCCTGAAATACGAACGAGCAGAATATTGCGACATCGCTAGTTGTTTCACGCGATAGGAAACCCCTTTCCACTGTGCTTTGCTCCTGGTGGAAGATGTTTTACTCATAGATGACTGGCCAGCTTTTGCAATCAACCCTCACGTTCTAGTGGACAGCAAGCATCGAACCTTCTGCGTAAGCAATCAAACAAACAGATTCGCATTTTGAATATAGTGGTGCGTATAAATGCTTTTCTCCACCTACGGCACTTAGTTTGGTCTGATCCGCACATTTCTTAGTTTTCAACAAGACGCATTTTGAAATATAGAGCACTAGAATTCGAATTTTAGTGTTTTGCGTTGCTCAAGGCTGCGAGCTCCTACAATCATCGAGACGTCACAAGAGAAATCTCACTACATACCGTTGACCATCATTTTTGACCCTAGCCGCCGAAATAGCGGGAGCATAAAACCTTGTCTTCGTGTAGTATACTGACTCCGTCCATTTTGCAACGCGTATGTGATCGGGCTATTCTCTAGTTGTTCGAGGATTGCAATAGGAGGCTCTCGCGTTCAAGGACCTGGATACTCTCAGCCTGTTTGTGTCTGGCATGTGCGAACTGTGGACGTATTCATTGAACACCTTTATTGTTTAAAAGTAATGTCAAAAGCTTCAGAGTCGGATTGTCCGGGTCGCCTAGAAATTTTACTTTCTCTTAGCTAGATGCTTATATGGGAACGTATGACCAAATTGGTCTTTGAAATACCTTTAGTCGAGTTTCTCTAATAACTGTGCTGTATGCGAAAAAGGCGTACCCCTATTACTTCCCTGCAACGCTTTTCTTTGACAGATAATCAGTGATTGACGTCCTGGCTGAGATAGTGAATTTTGACTTCAGTGGTAACTTGAATCTTGCAGATGTCGTTTTGAGCCGATACTGAAATGCTCAAGAGGGGACTTATGCATACCCAAGCCTGTGACTTACTGTCTTTGTCGTTTTGTCCTATTACTGAACTCGAGAAGATTTGGCATCTCGTCCGGATCGTGGGACTCCAAGAGGTAGGAACAAGTGCGAACAGCAATACAATTCCCTGTAGGCACCGGAAGGTCTGATCCGCCCAGGTGAAAGCAGAAGCTTGCGCAAGCTATCACACCGGAATGACCATAAGTGTAACTAAGCATTCAAGGCGGAATGCCTGTGACACCGGTCGCTCGACGGCGCTTTCGGCAACAGAAAGGCTACTGTCATTGGTTGAATGTGATCATCTTAATATCAGACCCCCTTTCATCCACGAACAGGCGGAGACCTTGATCGACAAGTCCGTTTCCAGTACTTGGTCACACTAAAATTGCTCGCAGATTGATGCGTTCCGGTCCGATTTGATATCCCATGCGACGTATTGCATGCATGATCTCCACATTGGACCCTAGATACCAGAAATAAACGGATTAAGCACTGTATTCTTTTTCTTGTCTCTATCCACTATGGCCCCCCCGCGAATAAACCAGTTCGGGCTATATAGAATCATTAAAGTCCACGACTGTATCTTAAAAAAAAACGATAGCCAGACTGCATAAGTCTCTCCCGTATGTCAACGATGTTAAAACATACCAATTTAGGAGATGCGGACACTTTTCTTGTACTGTTCAGAGATGGTACATTTTCATACGGAGTTAATGCCAAGCATTTAGTCACTTTATCCTATCTGCAAAGAGACTCCGTCTCACTTGTGGTACGTTTGAGTGGTGCTACAGTGGCGATCGGCTCAGCCTTGCCATTTTTAGCCAATCATAGACCGTCAGCCCTTGCTACAAGCCGGAAGCCGTATGGAGGGTTGAAACGAATGCGTTGATAGGCCCGCCTCACCATTCTTTTCTCGAGACTAGACTACAATCTCCATAGCTTTATTCCAACGACTGCCGATGACTGTGCGCTCAGAAGTTGGATGCATCAGGTCTGTGCGACGAGAAAACGATGCTCTCCATATCTCGGGTCCAATTTTAGCCGCTTACGTCGGGGGCGGAATTTCCTTTTCGCCCAACTATAAGTCAAGTTTCAACATCGTAAATGTCCCTAACAGATCATAGCCATAGCAAAATATTTTGCTTGTAGCAAAGCAGATTAGCCTCGGGGGTGCGCGTGAACAGCGTATTGGGTTCTCTTTCGTTCGCATTGGCTAGTCGAAATTCCTTTCTTTTCTCTGGCAGGTGTGGGTGGCGAACTAGTACACCACCTGCCGACCGAGTAGGCGCTTCCAATTTCGGAGTCCACGCTCTGAGCAGCCTCACGATTCCGGTCTTGGAGTCAAGTGATTCTTGATCGCTCTAAAACCCTCCCGAAAGCGCTATGACTGCTGCAGCGCAGATAGAAATCTGGGAACGGGCCAAGTGCGACATGGTTTGAACTGAGCATATCCAGCTAGGGGCCTATCGCAGACGGCTCTCGCAAACAGCTAGACACGATAAGAAATGCTAGATTGTGTGGTAAACACAATCGCCTCTCCAAAACTCGACTCGTTGCTGTCACACCGGCAAGCACAATCCGGACTGTTGGCCGACATCAGGAAGATAGCATCTGACTCGGGTAATTCCTCAGTGAAGGAGCTAGACTCATCCACTAAGACTTCATAGTAGAGTGAGGCGCTCGACGACTGCGTCACCTATCCTGGACTCTCAGTACACAGAAGGGATCTTGGCTCCAGACCCCGGTCAGCTATGCAGAATAGCTTTCAGCGCAAAAAGGTGATTGTCGAGTACGAAAAATTCGACTTGTGCATCATTCGGGCTCGGCAGGAAATACGTGAGATCTCCCAAATAACGACACGTGGCATGCAGCCGGAGCAATTCATAGAACGCCCAGTCTAGTTGCTACACAAGGGTCGCAAAAAGACCGTACAGCAACAGACGTTTCGACTGTCACCATCCACTGTAAAATGTAAAGCTAGTCGCGATGTTGAATTATCAGGCAGAGAATTGTCCTCGAGTCTGAACCGCGACGAGAGCTTATTTACTCAGCGGCGTGCTTTATTGTCCCAATGAAATTCGAAGGTAGCTCTGGTATAGCACGGGTCCTAGTCAGTCCCATATTCTCAACCTTCATCTGCTACATTGAAAAGACTAAAAGATCCAGAGTCAGTACGGCAGCTTCCAGCCCATCTTACCCACTTCAATAAAAAGAAGACACCGCGGTTCTCTGAGCAAAGGACAGCTAACGCGATTTACGGCTTCCGATAGGCGTGAAAAACTGAAATCTGTCCGAACCACAGGTCCGCATCAAATTAAGCCTGATCTATGGTGTTAAGCCGCATGGAAGTAACGGAACAAATATGAAAACTTGAGATGTCCATTCAAGGCGTAGGAGGAATGGAGAGCGTGGCCTCTGCGGAGCTCGACGAATGAGCCCATTGCGATGCTCTATGCAATTGCACGACATGACAGTGCTGGCCTTGGCTACGTATCCTGAGCACATTCTCCCGCATTAGCGGAATTGCTCTTCCCGTCGAGGATAATGCTGATTCGATGTATAAGAGAGTATTCAGCACCTGTCGTTACCATCTCGGGCATGCTCAACGTGGTAAAATTGCTAAGCTGCGAAGAAATTTGTCGCCCGCTGGAGAGTTTGGTAGAAAAGAAAGCCACTTTACCGACCGCATTTCACTTGCTATCCCACATTAGGTCGGATCGGATCTGTTTAAGGAAATCTTCTGCAACAATTGCTCTCACCAGGAAAGATCGACTTCAGTTGCTGCAATTTGGAGAACGCTATCTGGACGCAGCCGAATCTACCACTCCGGTGGTCCGAAGGATTCTCTGAAGTGTGAGCTTGAGCTAAAACTCCGTGACACTATTACCCCGAGGTAGACAGCACAGTTAAAGGTAGAATGTTCTAACTGCAACTATAGTGCTTCTATATCGCATAAGAGATCACCTGAAGAGGTTACTTCCTCAGCTTCTTCAGTGTCGGACCCATTTCCGCCCCGGCGTTCAAAGCTGCCATCGTCTTTTCATCGATCTCTTTTCTCGCACGGCACAGTTCAATAACTTGATCCACCAGATATGGCGCCACGACCACAACACCGTCGTGGTCGCCAACCAGCAGATCCCCTGGATTGATCCAAAGGTCGTCCTTGAACCTTAAAGGCACGTTGATCTCCGAGACGCGAGAGAACCCATTTGATCCGAGGATCGAGGTTTGCTTCGCAAACAACTACAGGGCAAATAAATGTTTACATTAGTACTTTTCGTCCAGAGCATACCGATCGAATGCAAGAGGCGATAGCTTGACAACCGTACCGGAAGCTTCATTTCCTGTATCTCGCGAACGTCGCGAAATCGGCCATCGACCACCACGCCTGCCGCCCCGATATACTTTGCCCTCGTTGCCATGAGCCCGCCGAAGCATGCCGAGTACATATGCGGCGGTTGCTGAATGAACATAACCTTCCCTGGCTCGTTGGCGTCGGCGAAGTGGACGTCTGGTTTCGGGGCCGTCGTGTCATCTACGTCGACCAGCTTCCAGCCGACAATGCAAACGAAGAGAAGTTCAGCCAAAAGGTTGCAAAGACTAGGATTGGGATAAAGTCTGGGTGCTAGAGGGTCGAGCTGGCTTGAGGTACCTTGACCGTCACAGCGGGTCCGACCACGGTCGGCGGCGACTCGCCCACGCCTTGCCGAGTCGGGCTCCACATGGAGATGCCATCGAGATAACCGCCGAATGGTATCTTCAGCTTCACAAGCGCGTCCCCAATCTGTTGGTGTTTGACTCGTGAGCATGAGGTCCACGGGACGCGACAGCTGGGGACAAGCTCGGGTCCGACCTCACATCGCAGGAGGAAAATTCTCGCAGCGCTTCGGCCATAACCGCCGCCTTGATGTTACACGAAGAGCTCAGATACCGTCGAGGTGCAACAATACTACGCACTAGACCCATCTCCGGTGTCCATTCGGCGCGTGATGTTCAATCCTCCATGCTTTCTGATACCTCGGGCCCATCGACGCGCTATTGACAGACTGGGTTTGGCGTCGTGGCGTTCTCTAGCGCCTAGTAGCGGCTCGATGTAGCTTCCCACGTTTCCGCCGGGCGCACGGAGAGCGGAGCCCGGCTGCCCTTCATTGGCTGTGTGATGCAGCTGAGGGCTTCTCAGCCCTTTCGCAAGGTGACGAATCGCATTGGGCGCAAGAATTTCTGCCTGATTGCCTCGTGATGTATCCCGTCCCCTTTCTTCGCAGACTCGATTTTGTGGCATCGGCCGGCTCAAGCTCCGTTTTCCTAGACCGTTCCCAGTCTATCCAATCGGGTTGGCTGCTCTCGAATCATGGTCTATCCGTCCGGATCACTTGCGCCTGATTCTACGCGCCTGTGGCTCCACATCGCCGACGAAGAGTTGGCTCCGTGGCCGGTCTGTACGTAGCATGGTTGCATCTGGTCTCGTGGTTCGCGCAGGAATCGGGTTGGGAGATTGGTGGCGACTCGCGACTTGATCGAACGTGAGGCTATACTTTCGAAAGCAGGTAATCGATGGGGCGGCGGAGCTAAAAGTGACGATCAAAGTGGACGCCTAAGGCACCGGCCGTCGTTGGCTCAGTTAGCATCCGTTGGGACATTTGCAAACCAGGATCGACATCTCACCTCGTGGACGGTGAATGTTAGGTCAAGACGGCCGACGTAGTCAAGGTTTCCGAGATCCAATTGGTGCGACCTTAGATCTGAGAGATCTCTCCATCTCGATTTGTGCCCACCTGTCACGTCTTCCTCTAGGCTCAATTCTTTCCCCTTGTCTCAGTGGATGTCGGTCAAAAAAATTTGGTCTTTTGCTCCGCTAATGAATATGTGTTACATCGTGTATGGTTGCCTTTAGTTGTAATGATACTGTGCTCCGCTACAGATCGAGTCAGGAGCTATCTAAGCGATGGATGAGGATAGCTGTGCATTCATCTGACCGTCTAAGACTAGTAGTTGTACATTGCACGCGCCAGAGATCTAGAGTGGGCATCTCTGCACGTTAATTTAATTCTGTCACGACAACTGTGGTCTCGGTATTGGTAGTCACTGGCTTGATGAATCCTTCGGTTGAACATCTCACAAAGCATCACATCACGAGGAACTAATGGTTTTGTCAGCTCAAACAATCGAAAAGGATGAGTAGGAATAGAAAGGTACCTATAGATGTTCATCACTTCCCAGAGTCTTTAGATAGTTCTGTCAACAGGTGGCTTAAAAGCCAGCTGGTCTTGCAAATGAGCAGAGAGACGCTTCAATTGTTGTATATGCCACATTTTGACCCGGATCTGAGCAGCACGTATGATGCTGCCCGGAATCTTCTGGCGATCTCCAATACTCCATGTTCATTGCCGAGCGATGCCTTAAGGTATTGCACCCTTGCGGAGCCCTTCGAATAGAGCACGAGTGACGATGAGGAAGTTTGCTTGTACATGCGGAGATGCTATCATTGCCCTGGTCATGGTTGAAAGTCCCGCGTGTCAGTATTTGCGGACAACTCTCTGTAGGAACTATGAGATCATATTTTTCAGACGTACCTGGTATTTTTTGAAAGTCGTTACTGTCATCTCCACAAATATTAACCTTGAGCAAGGAGCCTCTTTTGCTGCGGAGAAAGCAATCTAAACTCTCTATCCTAGCCGCGTGCCGGGGATTAGCATATCACACAGCTCCATAACTGAGGAGGTGCGCTATAAGGGTATAACAGCTTGGGAAATGAGGATGCCCTGCTTCGGCATCCGCTAGGTGCATACGAGCTAATGTGTGGGTGGATAGGCGGTTGGCCGCCTGTGCGTGAACCATTAGGGAGCGAGTCGGCCGTGACGATCTGCCACAATAGGACAAATCCTGCGATAATAACATGGCAAAGGCGTTTGCCTGTATGTAGCGATTCGCTCTCAACGTGCACGAAGCTCTCGTGCGAGAGCGGCAGAGTGGTAAATGGCGGACATTGATTCATGGTAGTAGATCCGGATAAGAATTGAGCTGCGAAACGATTCGCTTCGCTAGAATGCAAAACATTGAATGATGTGCGCAGTCATGGTAAGGAGAAAAGATGGCTGATACGATGCCGTGGCGATCAGGATAGATGGAGGCCGTTTTCAAGACGTTGCATGCTGGCGAGAGTCCTAGCCGCATTAGCTTTGCATCGTTGAACGCGTCGCGGACGCGTCTCGTGGCCACATCGGCACTTTCCAACACCTCTAGTAATGGTAAGATGATGATAATGTTGTCTCACATCGCCTCTCACGTCACACTCATGCTATGGACGATTGGAAATTGGCACGGTCGCCCTAGCCGACTGATCACCTCCACGCAGACACTTGGCGATGGACCTAACAGATAGGCTCAGTATGCCTTGTAAATGAGAGCATCATATTTGAAATTGTCTCGGCCTTCTTCTGCGGGCGTCCTGTGCCACGTCCGAGCCTCGAAGTGATGGCCGCTATTAACACCATGTCCCGAGTGCTACATGTTTATGGATGCCGCGACAAAGCGCATTACAATACCACAGTATCTACAACTTGCGTTGCTTCCTGCACTTCACGGAACCTGCCCTTGTGTTTACTTTAAGCTGGACGTGATGGGTGGGCCACCTGCAATTCAACACCAAGTGTCCCCTCTGAGATACATACACACACACATTTTATCACTTCACCACAACAACACCATCCAGCACTATCCGCAACACGTCTCTAGAACCAAAATACCAGCTGCCAAAGATCCAACACCAGACTTTTCTTCTTCAGACACTTGCACAAGGCAAGAAGAATGATGAAAAAGAGGCAGAGAAGTGTTCGCATCAGCCCGAGATAGTGCAATACGAGCGACACAATGCTAGGGGGGATGAGCAAGCCCAGAAGGCCCTCCCAGCCAATTTCAAAAATAAGTTTAATAACAATTGACTCCCGTAGGAGCCGAATCAGCTATTAAACTGATTAGAACAGATACTTCGTCTTGATCCAAGCCAAAAAGGCAAAGAGAAGACGCCATCCGTAAATGGTGACGAAAGAAAGGGGGAGGTTTGGGCGACCTTGGGGGGGTTTATATACTTTTGCCGACAAAGTTTCCAAGAGCCCAGTAGGCTGGTATGCTAAAATCAGCAAAAATGATTCACGCTGATTCTCTTCCGTGTGACCAGATGACAGTTCCATGGCTTTGGATCAAGGTGATCACAGATGTTGCTATTACATGTAAGCGAAGCCGTGCTCCAATAAGAGAAAGAGCCTTTTATTAATTCACAGCATTGTTTGCTATTGCTGATTTCAAGTGACGTATAAGTTGAGGCAGCAGCGAGTCTAGACTCCGATCTCGCTTCCACCAGGCCGCCAACTACCTCTGTAGCAGACCTAGCATGCTCTTTAGTTAGTCGTGATGGCTAAGAGACCAATTCGTCTGTTTGTGACGCTCGTCACGTTCTTCAAGCCCAAGGCAAGGACTCTTGCTCCACCAAGCAAAAGTGTATGAAGCTCTTGAGTAGAGATCTACCCGACACTTTTCTCGATTTCCTACTTAGACGGATACCTATGAAACTATCTCTACTACCCTTGCATCCTCCGACCCTCGTTTTCCTTGGTGTTGATCCGAAACCGGAGCAAGACGTCGCATCCGCATCACCGCAAACCCATTTCCATCACTTCTCGCTACTACGAGCGTGAATCCCCTCTTGCCCCCCTGTCACCTTGTATTTCGTAACCCTTCCTATGAGTCCCATGTTGGGCAACTGAGACCGCTGCCCGAGGTCACCTCTGCCGCGCCATATCACTCCGATGACTAGACTTCGATGACTAGACGTGCGGCATGGGTTGCGCGGGTCGGCCCGCGTGGGGCGATTGAATCCGCCCCTCCGTCAAGCATGCCAATTGGCACGCCCAGGGGCGGCGACGAGGCGGCCCCTGAAAGCATTTGCCACAGTGAGCTAGTGCGAGGGCCTTTAGCTGAACCTGTGGGGTGCATGTGGCAATTCTGATCGGCGATGCCCCAGGCTAGAAGGGCAGGCGCCTTGTCGCCCGCCTTCCGTATCGGCTTGTGTGCTATGCTGAATCGGCGATCACTCTGGGACCCAGCAGGATACCTCTCTATCATGGAGTTCATGTGCTTTGTGGCATTTGCTAACATTGTTTTCGCTGTCTTCTCAGTTGCGTGCATATGTGTTGTTCATCCCTGAACTCGACCGAGAGTGACAGCGAACGTGTGTCCCGAAATATCCTTCGAGCAACGTCTCTACGAGCCCGAGACGCGAATTCCTTCTCCGATCTACTCGCTGCGCCCGTTACAAAGGATCTATAATGATGTGAAAAGGCAGACAAATACGGATACCAGCTGTTGCCGTGGGGAGGCGAAGTCGAAAGAAAATGCGCAAGGCATTCCCTAGACGGAAAACAATGACTTGGTACAGAGGTCCGTGACGTGTATTCTTCTACGCCCATGATGGTCGAGACGAGACAAGACAATGGGTTCCTCTCTAGGAGAGGCTGGAAGTGAGGAGGCATCCTGACAAGCGTTTTTGTTTTATTTAATAACTCTCTTCTTGGGCAAGCAATGCATAACAAGTTGATATAGTATCCGGCATTGAATTCATTTACGCAATGCATCATAATTCGATGTAAGTGAGCCACCGGAACAAGATGGACACCAGCATCAAACTCTTCCTTACAACCCTCAGAGCTTCCGTCCATCTTCGACAAACACCAAGTTTCAAACGGCAAAACATGTCTAGCACTGAGCAACCCTTTTGCGTTAGACTCCAAAGGCTTTGGGGAATTTTTCGAGGTAAATGAACGCTTGAGAAAAGAACGCGAAAGGAGACGGAAAAGCAAAGAGAACGGAAAGGCTAATGCGGATCATATTCTAGGATCGCGTGAAGAAAACAGATAAAAGCATCGACTTTTTGCTTTTATGTATGTGCGAACCACACTTTCCACCGAAGAAAAGAAACAGACACAGAAGACACTAAGAATACCTCCTTAAGAAGACGAGAATCAACCCGTGCCATATTCCATGACTTCTCCCAGCCCGCCAAACCGCACAGCGGCTTCACCTATCTTTCCACGTCCCCTTCCTTCCTGTCGTCGTTCGTCCCACCTCCATCAGTTACAACGAAACATTACATGTCTGAAGCTCGACGATCGCCTTGAAACCGTAAGAAACGAAGAAAGCGCCAGTCCACACCAGCGCCGCGCGTACGCGATGCAAAATTCCGGATCTCGGCGCAACGCAAAAAGACAACCAGGCCGGCCGCACGATCGAGAGGTCAGAAAAAGAAGGGGTGTAGGGTATCCAAAGTCGACGGAACAAACATTAGCAAGACAATCTAAGACGACTTCAGAAGCCAGGAGTCGAAAGATCGAGGCGACAGCGCGAGGTATACGATGACCTCGTCCACCTAGTTCTCAGGCCTAAAAAGCATGGAGGAGGGCACATCCACACCGCTCGCGTCCTCTCATTAACAAGAAAAGAAATACCCCCCTAACTTTATCAACTCGTCAGTCCCGTCTCAGCGCGCCAGCGACGCCTGAATCGCCTCCAGCGGCGGATCCTCGGCCGTCCACTTGCCCTCGGTCGCATCTTGGTTGTATAGCGAGTAGTGCACGCGCTCGTCGGTGATAGACGCGAGTTCCTGATCTCTCTCATCTCATCAGCCTGTTGTCCGTATCCATCGAGACCGTTTCCTAGTTCGAAGAAAACAAAATGTAGGAGGGCGGGTGGAAGAGGTGGCAACGGCAAGGGGAATAGGTATGGAAGTACTCACCGTCCGCAAGCTCTGGTCCACCTGCGCTAGCTGCGCCGCATGCGCGCTCGACGGTCTGTCTCCGTGCAGCACCGCGGCGCGCGAGTTGATCCAGCGCATGGCGGCCGTGGCGCGCAGGTAGGCACGCTGGCACTGGAAGCGGCGGATGCTAGCGTCGTAGATGACCCTGTATCAAATGAGACGAGCGAAAGAATAGTCAGCCTGATTTCCTCTTTCTCGTCGTCGTTCTCAGACCTCAGCTGCGTTCGCACTCCTGTTTCGTTTTTTTCTCGTCACCTGCAGTTTCCCGCACTCTGGATGTTTGTTCCGACATGGGCCTCGAACTACGCTAGCAGCGCCGTCTCGACTTTCTACGTCCTTTCCAATGAGGCTGACCAACCTCACCCAGAAGCATCGCTTACTCCCACTCCCGCCACGGCGTAGAACAAAACGAGATTCGTACTCACGATCTAAGCTGCCGCTTCTCCGCCTCTCCATCGCCCGTCCCTCCACCTCCCGATCCCGTCTCCGGGAACGGCGGCGCGGCGAGCAAGGCCTGCGCCTCGGCGACGCAGGCCCGCAGGATCGTGTACCCTTCTAGGTAGTACTCCTCGGCCGTGGGGCTCGCGCGTATGGCGGCGATGTAATGTTGCAGGTTGCGGAAGTCGGTCATGATTTCGGCGACCCGCAGGGCGCGGGCATCGTTGACTGTTTCCGTTATGAAGGAGTGAGTGAGTGAGTCCGTGAGATCGCATGTTTGAGTGAGTGGATAGGTTAGAGTGAGAGATGGTTGTGATAGGAGTGGTTAGTGAGGAATGGCAAGGAATAGGGGGTGATGAGGAGTGTTTGAGATGCTTTATGGGAAGGTGAATATTGTGATGATGCTGCTGGTGGCTGGATCGGAGAAAATGGTGATAAGGCTGAGGGAGGTGTGTGCGTGGTGGGTCGCAGCAGATCTCACTTGATCCGTCCATCCCGTTCAACGCCTACGCTTCGGTGAAGATACAACCAAGTGAATGGACAGGGAAATTTCTACGCAACGGCAGAGATGCATGAAGCAAAACAGATAGAGAATAGGGTTGGAAGTCCTTACGTCCGTCGGCCATTTGGCGCTGTCGCTGAGCGAGTGTGCCTCCGAACACGAATCAAAAAGCAAGGGGAGCGAGCGCGCAGACGAGGTCGGGCTGGCGCGATGGCGGCACACGACGGGATAGCCACGAAAACGGTGGGCGCCAGTGGCTGGCTAAAGCAGGTTTCGGTTCGGGGCGTAGTGTGGGTTAGTAGTGAGACTTTTTCTCGGGCTGCCGCCGCCTCGAGCAACCGACGGCTTGGATCGAACGCTTTTGGTGGCGTGCGGGAGCGGGAGACCGAGCGAGCGGGCGGCTTTGCGTTTGGTTTGGTTTCGGGTAAGGCGCCGACGAACAGACGACGGACGACGGATGTGTCCCTAGTTCGGATGTGCACTATCTGCGGCGGGTTGGGGGAGGGGTAGCCAGGCAACGAGGCAAGACAAGACAAGATGAAGATCAGAAGGAAAAGGCAAAAAAGATGTCCAGCTTATATCGGTCAAGGAGAAGCGAACACGAAGCGAGGAAAGGAGTCCAGTATCGCGGGGCGAGTGGACCAGAGTCGTCGAGCGGGTCCGCTGCGGTGGTCGTCCTAGGTGCCGTATCACGCCGTGGTCTCCGAGCGAATTGGACAGTGATCGGCAAAAAGAAAGTGGGAACAAAAACGGTGCCCAAGCAGACAAGACAAAAGGGAAATGTGTGTGCGCGTGGTAGGTAGGTTAGGCTGCAAGGGAAGGCAACACACTGATCTGATTGACTGGCAGGCCAACCCAGATTATGATTGAGGCGTTTCTTGAAATTATCTCGGGGGAACTGGCTTCGGTAACGGCGAGAGAAAGGCGCTGTGGCGATGACTCCCATTGACCACGAGGACCGTTGGAGAGAAAGCCACCATATCTTATAGTTGCCGCCTTTCTGAGAGCCTGTTTGGTTTTAGGGATAGAAAGGAAGTCCAGTTGGCGGAAGGAAGGGGTTCGTTAGCACGACCTGACCAACAAGAGATAGCCAAGTCCCTTCCGTTTACCTAGGGTGAAGGGGGGGGTATGCGGGATTGGGGAGCGGGTTGTTCTTCCCGCCAGCTAGGTTCGGCTCGATCAATAGGCGGGCCGGAACGGATAGCTTTCTCAAGAAAACGTAGCAGCCAGCTACACCACCTATTCAGCACAACGCAGCTCGCCGCAAATCGAGACGAAGGAAGACACAGGAGAGAGACACAAGAAAGAACAGGCTCGTCTTAGCTAGGCAGTTCGGTTTAGCTGGGGCAAACGGTGCTAGCTAGCTAGCATCGAAGCCAGTTCGCCGCACACAGCAGTTCCTGCAGGTCAGAATAAGAGCGAGAGCCGCACATCTGCCAGCCCACGCCAGGGCAGGATCGCCATTGGGTGAAGATCAGCCTGGGGGGTTTGAAAAAGAGGCGGAGCGAGGGATGGCGAAGCCTAGTTTGGAACGGGAGCGGCTCAACGGGCATGCAACGCACAGCAGAGCCGGTAGAAGCATCGGCTGTGAGTGGGGAGCACGGCATTGGCACTGGCGGGCGAAGCTCAGAAGCTGTTCCCAGCTGGGCCTGCGCGCTGATCTGGTTCAGCATTACAAGGGAAAAAAAGAAGAGGGGGGAGGGGGAGGGGGTAGGGATAGGCAACAAAAGAAAAACGAGAATGGCTATTTGTATGGACTTGGGGGAGAGCCCAAAAACGCCCGAATCAGGATCCGAAGAACCATTGCGGAGGACCAGAAGCGGGAGTGGCTTCTGACCATATCAGTGCGTGCATTCGGGGCGGAGAAGAGATCGGGCCCGTGATTGGGGAAACCTGGCTACCCGCCACACGCGCGCCCACGACAGCGGTTCCAAGAACGGGCAGCCCTGGAGATGTGTCCGGCAAAAGCTGCCGCTGCCAACACGCAGAGACAGGGACAAATCGGGAACCGGACAGTCGAATGGCTCAAGGAAAAAACAAGGATTTGCCCAGGGAAGAGAAAGCGGTTAGGTATGGGACGCCTCGAAAACCGGCCTTGCGGTGGCCTTGTGGGGGAGACCTAACAGGCAAAGTGCCCACTTGCAGCCCGCCCGCAGCGCCTAGCATCTCACCGAGTCACGTCCACGCTGCCAGACCCAGAGCTGGAGTCCGTCCGTCTCTGTTCCTGTCCGGCCGGGCGAGACGGTGACAATGCAGACGCGCAGCGCCACCGAGCCTTCGGGTCCTTGCAGTAACAGCGCAGGTCGTGGACCCTCTCGTCGTGGCGAATGTTACCTTTTGCCCTTTTCCCCCCTCTCTCTCTGTTTACTAATTGCAGTTCGTGGCCGCAGCGAGCACAGCTCTGTTGTTTGCGGATTTGCGGTTGGCGCGAGGTTCGGGGTAAGGGTTGGGGGTTCGGCCGGGGGTCAGACAGCGCGCCGCGCAGCCGGAGCGCGCTTTCTCAGCTTCCACGCGAAGCGCCACCGGCGCCCGGCGCAGCGGGCAGGGCAGGCCCTGGCTGCATTGGCTGCATGCGGGCCCCGTCATCCACCACCTCCACTACGAGCATGTACCGCCTGGCAGCCGCCAGCCTGCTCGGGCCAGCCCCAGACGGGCGGGAAGGGAGCAGCGCACTGGCCCAGAGACGCATGCCGCGGGAGAAAGGTACATGCCTACGTACCTAGGTACTTGGCATGGGTACGAGAAGGAAGAGGGCATCGGAAACAAGGCCGAAGCCATTATCCCCAGCCATTGCCAACGACCTAGGCAGGCAGTTAATAGTGAACGCGAGCCACCGCCAGCCGAAGCATCAGACGGACCACGCAACCGACCCGCAAATGGACTTAGTCGAGCCCGACGATTCGAACGAATCCGGTCGGCCTACGGACGTAGTTCGGCGCCGGTTACATAGATGATGCCGCCGGCGCGCCGTTAGATAAGCTTCCAAAGGATACCTAAAGCTGAGATTGGCCCGCGCGAGCAAATTAGAGTTCCACAGAGCCCTACATACTACGTGGCTAGGTCCCATAATTCTCTGTATGTAGACGGCCTCTCTGTCTCTCTCCGCCGGAAGGCCAAAATCATCATCCGCAGAGTCCCTGGGTACATACGAGGGACCTTCTCCAAGATCTGCGCGCTCCCATTTACGGCGTCCGGTCCCCTTCCCGGCCGCCGGAAACGGCTATGGCCTAAGGGCGACGATCCGACCAGGGAGAGAGGATGCCTCGGGCACGAGAGCCACAAACAAGGCTTCGAGTCGAGGACAGGGTACTCCGTAAAGACAACCCCCTTGTAGCAGATCCCCAGGCTCCCAGCCGGTGTCCAGCGCCATTGACCAATCCTAGCCTCCCTTCGGCAGAACACGCAAAGCAGCGGGGGCGGACGCACGCCACAGCTGTGACAATCCGATGAGAGCGGGCACAACATGAGCGCAGGTAGTAGAGCAGATCGCGCGCACGCAATCCCCACGCCTCCCGATACATGCTACGTCCATAGCTGGGTACGACACGAGATCAGATCGGCTACTACATGCTACATACGTACACGGCGCCCGCGCGCTGCGACCAACAAACTCGCACACCGAACCCCGACCGCCCAGCCACCACCTACCTTACTAGCCACCGCCCCGCGTGTCGGCCGGAGGTTCCGCCAGCGGCGGCGGCGGCGGAGGTGCGGCGCCACCGTAGGGCTGTGCACGCAGCAGCCCGGCCAATCGCGGCGCGGACGTCAGCAACTCCATCGAAGATGCGCGCGCTCGCCTGCGCACGACGCAGCTGGCCGGGTGCACCTGGAGTCAGGCACGCCATAGCAGCAGGGTGGGGGTAATGAAATCATCAGGGCTGCAGGTTTGCGCATCCGTCTGTTTGTGTCTTGTGTCCGTCTGTCCGTCTGGTTGTGGGGGCGCCAGCTACGCTGCTTCGCACGGAGAATGGCGGCAAAGCGGCGACGCGGCGCGGGATAAAAATGGAGAGAAGGTTAAGGCAAACGGGAAGTCCGTGAGGCTAAGCAAGCAAGATCGCGCAGCTTATCCACGAGGGCGGCAGGTCCTAGATCGGGGCTATCGTGGTGGTTACATGCAGCAGATGCGCGCGGGGATACTGCGGACACTCGAGGGCTGAAAAGAATCGTAACGGGAAGACGAAAAACAAACATGTACACCCCATCTACGCCGCTATTTTTCATCGTCTGTCTGTTGCGTGTGTGGCTCGTCTCGGCGGCCCATTTTGCGGCCATCTTCAGCCACTCAGGGCTCTCCCAGCCACTCACAGCGCCCCAAACACACGTGCAGGATGAACCACACGCACACCAACAGAACTCGCCCCATGTATTCCCGAGCAAGCTCTTGCCGGCATTAGCACGGAGTAGTGGGCTCCGCTTATGCAGGGGACCAGCCGTCGTTTGTCCAGCTCCACAAGGGCATGCGTGCATGCTACGCTCTCACGGCTCACGCCCAGGTTTTTCAGGCCCATCAGCTCACGTGGCGTCGTAATGAGCCGAGCGGAACCTAGCCAAAAACAAAGAACATCGAAAGTACAGCCTAAATGGACAGGCCACGGGTCATGACAATAGGATAACCTGAAGATAGCTTGGTCCTTAGGCACCTCTTCTAGTGGTACAGAAGCCATAGAGTCAAAGTCAAACGACTAGGCAGCGACGGGCGCAACGCTGATTAATGAGCAGATGGCCCAATTAGGGACCAGAAGAGAGCCGGCACCCCATCTGCGGCATCATCGACGCCAGCTGTCGACAGCACCGCCTTGAATCCCAATAGACCTACGGGCCAAAGGCGTGAGGAGTCGTTTGCTCGTTGAATCGTTCCGACCTGAACCCATTGCTGCTGTACACACCGTATGTTCCATCTGCTGGGCGTCCCTGTCCATCTGTCTTCAGGACGTGTCATAACATTTCCAGGCTGTGAGGAACTGGTTGCCATTGTCGAACGTATCCACTTCCTTCCATTGGAATCTAGCACGACCATTGGCACTCTTCTTCATTCGCCCTCCCTAAGTAGCCACCCTCAACCTTGCCGTCGCCGTCCCTCGTACCCTAATCCCCTCGGCTCCCTTCCTCATTCTTTCCATTCCTCATCCCCTATTTCACTCACTAACCACAAGCACCACTACCACCCCCTCAATCCCTATCCGCAATCGCCTGCAATCGCTCATCAATCTCCTCCTCCGACAGTGCCCTAAACTCCTTACTCGTTTCCTCCGCACCCTCCTCCTTCGCACCACCCACGATGCCCACCTCGAGCTCGTTCTTCTTGAAGTCGACGCTGAGCACGGCGCTCAGGCAGGCGATGCCGAGTTCGACCACGTCCTTCCAGGCCCCGTCGGCGCACTCCTTGTTCTTAAGCTTCTTCTCCAAAAAGTTGAGCGCCTCCTGCACCTTGGGCCCCGTCGCCGTCGCCTTGTACCCGACATAGTAGCCCGCCGGGTCGCACTTGTACAGCTGCGGGCCGAGCTCAGAGTCGACCGAGATGAGCGTGGCGGCCACGCCGAGCGGCCGCATGTAAGCCTGGGAATACTAGATAAGTATCATACACACGGGATGCGAATATACATGTGCGGGGACAGAAGCCGACAGGGCGCATGAGGAGAGGCGACGAGAACTTAGCCGCCAACCTAGCCCGCACGCAACGTGACGCACAAGAAGCGTCCAAGGGAGTAGAAAGGCAATGGCAAGGAACAAAAGTACGTGAAGGGAAAGAACGCACCCGCTGCGTATACACCTGGCTGATATTCGCGATGCGCTTGGCCAGCACGTCGCACGGCATCTCGTAGCCGTACTTGTAGCGGAACTCGGCGGCCTCGCCGCGGGCGCGCATGACCGAGGCGCGCGCGTCGGCAATGGAGCCCGTCATGACGCAGCCGACCGACGGCGACAGCTTGTGCACGTACGACACCGAGGTCGGGTCGATGAGCTTGTCCTGTTGCCCAGCTGTTAGTCGTGCTGTTATTTTGCGCTGAGAAGGGAGGGGAAGCCAGGTGGAGTGTTTGATGGAGAGGATGATGTGGACATTGGTGATATGTGATGGATTGAACCCGAGGGCCTTGGGTCGAAGAGCGGGAGAGGATGGGCACGTACGGGGACTTTCTTCTGCGAGATGACGACGGCGCAGTCCTTGCCGCGGACGCCGACCGAAGTTATGTTGGCGGCGGTGATGGCTTTGAAGGCATATTCTGCGGTGCGAGAAAGACGTAGTCATTAGCTACCGTGTCATTGAATCGAGCAACATCAGATAACAGTGTAGCCAATGCTGAGATTGCGAGCAGAGAGAGACAGTGAGGATATGACGCAGCCTCGTAGACGGAATGGGAGGAACAAAACACAAACAGCAACAGAAGATGGAGGCTCTTACCGACTTGATACAGCCTTCCCTGGTCCGAGAAGATGGTGATGTGTCTGTCGTACCCCGCGCTTCCTATAAAGCATCAAACAAAAGGTCCATCAGCATCCCAGCCGCAGGTAGGATTTAATAACAAGCTCCTCCCCGTTCCAGAAGTAGCAGCTGTTGCGGCGAGCAATAGACATGACAATGACGATGAGGAGGATGCGCACCAGACATGGCGACGACTCCGGCGGCGGGTGCTGCAACAGCTCGTCTTCTTCCGACCAAGGGGGTCTCGCGACGCTTCTTATAAGTTTGTTGTCGGAGACGGCGAAATTGCAATCTGACAGGCGCGACAGGGGAACGCGGAGGCCAAGAGCCAGGGGATTACGGGCGGAGGAGACGGTGCCGGTGGAGGCGGAGGCGGAGGTCGTGGTCGTGGTGTAGCGAGGCGTTTGCCGGCAGCAGGTAGAGAGCTCGGACAGCTCCAGCAGCGAGCAGGCGCCAGCTCCGGCAACGCGTCGCGAGGCTCTGCGCCCGGGGCCGGAGAAGAGCGACGCCGGACGCGAGCCACGCACCAGCCACCGGGGCCCGCCATCCCCAGCCTCACCGCCCAATCACCGCCTCGCGTCTCGCGGTTTTTTGGCCGCTTCGCGCTCGCTCGCTCGCCCAAGTGCTGACGCCAAATTCATGCGATCGCAACGGTGTCGCTGATTGCTTCCTTCGCCGATTACGTTCTCCGCCTTGATCCCTGCTCCTTCTGGCTTTTGAAGCAGATCTTGGGGAGATTGTTTGCACGGCAAGGCTAGGCTGCCAGGCGACAAGGCAGACCTGGGCCGAGGGCGGGCCGTCAGAATGCCATCAGCAGCCGCCGTGCCGGCCTGGCGCCGTCTGGGTCTGAAGTTGAAGTCGGACCGGGACGTAAAGGATGCGGGTGCTGGCGACGCCGTGAAGAGGAGGAAATTGGATGACGGGCGGCTGGCAGCCAATGTGCGCGCAAACGGCCATGGCCGCGAGAACGGGCATCGCGGTTCCCAGACGAGCAAGGGGACGGACCACGAGTTTGGCAGGAAGAGGAAGTTCAATGAGAAGGATGCAGCTGGCCCAGGGGAGGACGAGGAGAGTTCGGCGCTGAAGAACAAGAGTAAGGATTATTTTAACTCTTTTCTCGTGGCGCATTCAAGCCGTAGGGATCTCGATTTCTCTACATTCTTATTGCCTGTCCATAGTGGATTTCAAGTCAGAGGGCATGTTCAATCCCGTCTATATCAACTGCCATCACCATTTCACATCTCCTTCGTCGTTTCATCCGCCATTTCACACATCACGTGAGCGAAACCAAGCCCAAATCTAACATGCCTCCCATTCAGAGCTCTCCCAGCCCTCCCGTCGCAAATCTGTCACTTTCGCCTCCGAGTCCAAGAAGTCCGATGGCGACAGCGCCGCCAAACTCCAGCGGGCCATCCTCGCGGACCCCAACCTGGACCTACCTAAGTCAGAAACCGCCTCCCAGGGCCAGAAGAAGCCGAAAGCGAAATCCAAGAAGAGTGGTACTTCATTATCATCATCTTCGTCTGCAACTACCACCACCTCCAAAACCACTCCACATCCAGACGAAGACCTCGACCTCGCAGCGCGCCGCGCCCGCAAAGCCGCCATTAAAGCCGAGCGCCGCGGCCGCGGCTCCTCGCAAACTGCTCAAGATCTCTCTTCCTCCCTTCAAGGCACTCCTTCGCAGCAGCATCAGCACCAGCAGGAAGAAGTCCTCCCGCCCTACCTGCAGTACCTGAAGACGTTCGGCGCGGACCGTCCCCGTTGGAAGTTCAACAAGGCACACCAAAACGCGCTGCTGAAGGGCGCCTTCGACTGGGGACGCGTACCCGAGGCGTTCTCGCCCTGGCTGGCCGAATACGTGGGCGGATTGAGGGGCGAGGCAGCAAGGCGGCGCATCGAGTCCGACGCGAGGCAGGTCTTGGCCGATCTGGACGCCGAGGGCGAAAGCGAGGGCCCGAACGAAGACCGGGACGGGCATCAGAACAGACACCAGAACGAGGACAACCAGAGCCCTAGACCGGGCCATCAAGCGGCGACGGAACAAGACGCGAGCGCGGCCGTCATGGACGCTCCCTCTTCTCCCGTCGAAGGCCTCGTCCCCCGCACCCCCTCCCCGACCCTCTCCTCATCCGCGTCCGCCGCCGCCGCCACGGCCTCACGACCACCCGCTGCCGCTCCCTCCTTTTCCTCCTCTTCCTCTTCCGGCTCCTTCGCTTACAATGCCGCCTGCGCCCACGCCTACGCCTCGCTCGACTCCCCCGCCGCCCGCGTCGCCGCGTACGAGTCGGCGCTGCGCGCCCGCCTGACCTTGGGGCGCACGCGCGCGCGCGAGGCGGCCGACCTGGCGCGTCGTGAGACGATGACGGGACAGTTCGGGCTGTGGAAGAGGAAGAGGGCGGAGGCGACCTTGAGGGAGATTGGGAGGGCGAGGGCGGCGGAGGGGACGAGGGAGGTGGGGAGGGAGGGGGAGGTGGAAGAGGAAGGGGGTGGGGCGGATGCTGTGGGCGGGGAGATGCGGACGCGAGGGAAGAGGAGGAGGCTGAGGAAAGTCCGGACGGGGGTGCCGGAGGATGATTGGAGTGTGAGTGAGGGGAGTGAGAGGGCGAGTTTGCCGAGTGAGGCCGGGAGTAGTGGGAGTGGGGAGAGCAGTAGTAGTAGTGAGGAGAGCAGCAGCAGCAGCAGCAGCAGCAGCAGCAGCAGCAGCAGCAGCAGCAGTAGTAGTAGTAGTAGTGAGGAGAGTTCGGTGGTGGGTTCGGATGAGGAGGATAGTGAGAGTGGGAACGGAAGCGGGAGCAGCGGTGGAAGTGGGAATGGAAGCGGGAGTGAGAGCGAGAGTGACAGCGAGAGTAGTAGCAGCGAGAGTAGCAGCAGCGAGAGTAGCAGCAGCGAGGAGAGCAGCGAGACCAGATTCGAGACGAGCAGCAGCAGTTCGTCGAGCCATTGAAGGGGTTTGGGGCGGATAGGAGTGTTCATGGTGTTCTGGCGGTCTTCGAACAAGACTGGAGGCTTACTAATGAAGGAATATGAGCGTCGGGTTGGAGAATATGGAGAAGGCGGTTGAGCTCTTTTTGCGCACTATACCACTGTAAACGTCATGTTTGAGGAGGAATGGCTCGTAATAGCAAGACTTCTAATGTTTAGAATTGCTTATAATAGTTGGATGGGTTTCTGATGGCAAGGAGGTCATGACTGGTTTTCGCAGTAACGAGTTTTCGTCTTGGAGCGGAATTTGAAGCGCCTTCGATAGATGGTAATGAGAATTCATAATCATTAGACGCGTTTTCAGTGGTCTATGTGATGTCTTAGATCCGAAATTTGAAATACGATCTGTAGGGGAATGATAAGGACTAAAACGCGAAGTAGAATCATATCGAGTAGCTACGGAATCGGGGTTTTTGTTTTCTTTTTTTAATTTTTATTTTTGAGGCGAGTTGTAAATGGTTGATGGAACTCTATTGCTGTCTACGCTGTGAATGGCTTGGAGGCCTTAATCGGTTTATAGCGTAGTGCAGATTAATCGTACATTGTGGATGACGAGGATTGGAATGGGAAGCACAGCGCATGGGGGAGCCATGAAATTGGAAAACCTGTGGACGGCCTATAAAGACTCGGTGCGTCTTTTGTAGGTCAATGGCCGTGGTAGTTAATTCCCTACTAGCCCCCCCGGCTTCCGGCGAATTCCCTTCAACTACGAACCTAACGCTTCTCATAATACTGTCCGTTTTCAAGCAGTGGTTGGCTTGAAGAGGCGACGTATCTTGAAGATGAGGTTTGAATAAACGTCGCGAGACTGGGCATCAACATAGGTACCTGGAATTACGCATCATGTCATCAATTCGAAGGGTCTACGACAAGACGGCCTGCATTCTGCGTACAACTCTAAGGTGATGATACGCTCTCAAGTGTTACAATTTCCCAACTTGAGAAAGCCGGCTCTTAACATATACAAAATATAGTTCCGCCCTCGAAACCAAAAGTCCCAAGGCGCCAGCTATAAGCACTTTAGAACGAGTGCACGCTGCTATTCTTGCTCCACCTCCGAATAGTCTTTCCCTTGTAATAGAATAATATTCCAAAAAGACAGAACACGAGGCAAAGAGCCGAGTTTGTCATGATAGGGGCAACGAATCTGCGTTCCAAGTTAGAATGCGGTCCGTAAATGCACAAATCGCGTACAAATACGGTAATACTCACCCGTCTGAGATCGCCCATTCCGTGATAAACTTGCTCAGTCCATAACCCCACACGTTCTTATTCACCGTGATGGCAACCATCAACGACCCAGCGACAGGCTTGTAACTATCAATCGCATACGTCGTCGCGATGGCCGGCAAGGACGCGACGGTGATACCGCAAGTCGTAAAGCCCACAATCACAATAGCCTCCCACGGCCAATGATTGTCGTACCCGACGCAGTTGATAATGGCGCCGACGAACATGATGATCACGTATGGAATCATGGCCGGCAACCGCATTTCCGGCTCACGAATGCCGCGGTTCCTTCTCGTTGCGCGCGCGGAGACCCAGTCGGAGAGCGGACCGGCGGTGGCGAGGCCGATGAGAGCGCCGACTAGGATGGCGAAGTTCATGAAGCCGATAGACTGGGCGCTGAAGTTGTATGGCGGCGCTTCGAACGCCTGCGATTGCCTGCTCCGAGCGTGAGTATATGGAAATGTTTTGCATCTTTTAAGGCAATAGGGGTTCAATCACTTACGTCAAGTTGATCTGTAGGAACGTGCTGCAAGCCCATGACACGACGAAGGCTGAGAACTCGACGATCGGGAACAGGAAAAGCTTCCATGGGATGAACAGGTCGAGCAGGATGCTCTTGAACGGGTTCTTGTTGGGCTGGATCAAATTCCACTGCGATTTCTTCGGGCTCCCTCGTCCGAGCCATGGATCTTGGTCCGCCGTAGGCACCTTAGTCAGACCTTCTTGTGCGGCAATGCGAGACATCGCGGTCGGGACTTGAGCGATGCCGTTGATGTCCTCGCGCTTGCTCTGCGACGAAGATGACGGTGCTCGCTCGAGCTTTTCGTCCGTGGGCTTCGCTGACGAATCGTTGCCGCTCGCCTTTGCCGCTTCCTGCGCTTCCCGCGCCTCTCGGATTATCTCCTTCGGGTGCTTGCGGTGCCATTTCGTCTCTGGGAACATCGTTGCGTTCATAGCGATGCTGAGGGCGATCATGGCGACGTTGAGCCACCAGAAGGCGCGCCAGCCAACGGTGTCTGCCATGGGACCGGAAATGATTGGAGCCACCTGTGGCACGTATTAGCTTGAGAACTCTAGGATGCTTTCGCCTTAAAAAATTGAAGATTGATTGTGATGTCTAGAGCTTCACGTACCATGAGTGATCCCATGTATGCAGTCCAGTACAGGGTATTCCATTTCCCGCGATCGTGAAGGAAAAAGATATCTGCAATCACCGCTGGCTGGATGCTTTCAGCAGGACCGGCAGCGATGCCGTTCAGTCTAGGATATTGTCAAAATTCGAATTTCTTCCTAAACAAGATCAATGGTTCACTTACACGCATGCCCCCATGAAGCTCCCGTAAGAATGCGCTTCGGCACGCCAGATCATGGAACCCAAATTGACAACCTGGGATGTAATGTAGACAAACCGTCTTCCAAACGACGAACTCAATGGAACCCTAGAAATATGACGCATCTGTTTAGCAACTAGAAGTGGAAAATTTAAGCATCAAAAGCGTACATCTCACGTACCAGATGAAGTTACTAAACCCTAGAACCAGGATACAGACCCCAGTGAATTGAACAGCCTCCTCCAACGTACAATTGAACTCCTCAATGTAATACGGAAACATCGGCGCTAGCGCTAGTGGGCCGAATCCCTGGGTGAACGTCGTCCATGTCGAAGCGGTAATGCAGGCAGCTTTCCAGCCTATCGACCAGTTTAGGGGGTCGTGCGGGTCGTCCGAAGGCTGTGGGACTAGGACTCGATTCCCGTGACCTTCGGCCTTGACGAAGTGGTGCGTTCCAATATCAGCCATGACCTCCGTTCCCGGCAAGATTTCTACATGGAGCTCCTCCTCAATTTGGTGGAGCTCCTGAAAACGAGTTAGCATGGGTTTGCCTCTTGACTGCGACGACTCCTGATTCTTCTGCCACTGAATGTTGCTAGTGACGGACCTTGTCATCATAGTTCATCTCCATCTTGACGGACTTGGAGCGCGACGACGAAGTGCAAAGGAGTTGAAGTGTGGGAGAATATTCTCCGGGACAGAGGCGATCAGCCTCCTAGGCTTGGGTTTCGGCCGCGAACGCCTTTCGGAGAACAAATGGTGGGGATTTGCGACTCTCGGAAAGAAGAGCGCAAAGGCGTCGCCGGCATCCACGCTTGAAACTGGGGCACGAAGCCTTAAATACCTGCATACCAACCTTGTCTAGCTCATTCTCGCCTCGTGCCTCAATCCATGGCGTCAAGTCCCGAGGGAAACGGAACTTGCCTTCTCCAACCCTACGTTCACGTACTAGCTTGCCCCGGACGCCACTCCGGCTAATCATTTCCAGGCGGCCATCACAGGGCCGCCCGTCCTCGCATCCCTCCTCGCCGTCGCGGGTCCCCGAACCCAAAGCTTCGGCCAAGCGGACCCAAGCCCAGTGGAAAGGCTTAGTTCGCTGCCCCATGGCGCACCGACGACAGCCAAGCAGCTTCTCCTCAGGCCTGGCCCGGGCCCGATATGTAATAAGCGCGGGCCTGCGTGAATCGCCAGGGGCCCCTCACAGGCCACAGGCACGCAGCGGACTCCCGCTGCAAATACCGTCGCCGTTGGGGTCCCCGCACTCTGGCGCGTCCAACGGCGGGCTAGGCGAGCTCGTGGGCGGGGCCCCGGTTTGTGGCTGGTACCATCCATGCGCACTATGACGGCGCTCGACTGCCGTTGGCGGGCTGATGCGACGGGAGACTCGCAAGGAGGACGTCGAGGCCCTCGGGCAACGTGTACGGGAATGGAATGGGTACAGAGCTAGATTCGGCTGTGTTGTCATTGGTCGCCGCCCACCGGCATCGCTGCCGATTGCGGTTGGGACCGCCACGCAAATGCGCGGTGATGATCCCAGCCTTGGACGTCGGCACTGGGGCGCGGCAGACGTACGGCAGTTCGGTTACGGTCCGGGTCGAGTGCGCATAACGTGCAGCCGTAATGACAATGGCGAAAACTGCTCTCAGGACCAAGCGGTACGTCTTTGACGTTTGGGGGCTGAAGAGATAGACAGGATGGCAGACAGGACAGGCTGGAGCGCCGTCGCAGTCTGACTAAGGCGTCCTGGCAGTCGAACAGGGCCTAAGGCGCACCGCCGATTTTTGGTGGTCGTTGAAAGCTTAAAACCATGCCAACGAAGCCATTCGTTGATAAGCCGGTAAGAGGCCTCGCATTCAATCTGGTCGGTCACATTTGAACACGTTGGCTCTCCTAAAAATGCTCCAAGGAATCGCTATTTCAAATTCATTTCGGCCCTTACTACTGAGTTCTGGGAGAGCACTTACCCTAGAGAAGTATAGCTCAAATTGACAGAGCATATTATTATTACAATATCGTACGATCACTCCTATTCCTCACGCGCAGAACATACGGACAATGAAAGCTGAGGCGCAAACATGAGCGTCCTCTTGCGATTCCAAAAAGCACTGCGTCACTACACCTTGTAACTGAATTCCATTTCATCCACTTCTGAACAGTGAAGATAAACGCCGGGCCATGTTGGCAAGAAAATGCTCAGTGGAAACACATAGTTATGGTATCATATGCCCATTCCCGAAAGACGAAGGGAAAAAGAAAATCGAATACTAGCCGAAGCCGAAACAGTCCATCTCTCAGAGTTACAAAGCCATTCTTTGAATTATCCCATATTCACAAAATAACAGGTGGAATATGCATTCGGATCGTGGGAGAGAAACGAACTAGATGGACTCTCGGTGAGAAAAGATAAAAGACGCCAAAATTTTCCTCTTTGCCCACATGAAGCAACCACATCTACTTCGGTTCGTCGGGAGTAACGGTCGAAGAACTCACGGTTCTTTTGCCCCATCCCCAGAAGCCACCCGTTGTTGTCGTAGCTGTCGCGGAAGCTGCGGTGTTCTTCGATGAAGATGCATCGGTAGGGGCCCGAGGAGTAGACGTAGAGGAGCCAAAGTTGAGGCCAATATACCCGCCGACGCCGCTGCTCGCGCTGACGCTGCCGCCCTCGCTTGGAGAAGTCTTGTGACCTGGGGACGGCGTCTGGATTCCGAGCATCTTCCGCATCGACTCGAAGCGTCCTCTCATCTCTTCAAGTTCCTGACGCGCCAAGGCCTCGGCCGTCTTCGCGTTCACGAGTTCGAGCAGCAGCGCATCCTCGCCGGCCGGAGCATGGTTCTCGGTCGCTAATACGCTCTGGGTGGCAAGGCTGGATGTCCGTTTGCTGAACGACTGTTGGTGGCCGTGGTTGCTATGAGACGGTTGTGGAAGCGGAGGGGCATGTTGCGACTCCGGAGAGCTGCCTTTCATGGATCGCTGTGACTTGACGGACGCAGAGCGACCGAGCTTCAACTCACGCAATCCATTGCTCGTAGTTGATTCTGCAGTATCGGAGCGCGAGAGGCTTGGAACGTCCGTGCCTCCCGAGGAACCCTCCGACCAAGTAATAGATTGTTTGCGGGCATTCGTGCGCAGGTCGTAAACGGTTTTTTCTAATCTCTGCCGCTCTCGATGGTTGTCCTGAAGCCGCTGTCTTGCTTCGCGCAGGTGTTCCTTGGCTGCCGTTGCTTCTGTCTGCGCAGTGGATAGTTGTTCTGCAAGAGAGGCGGACCGAGATTGCTCTTCCTTGAGCAGCGCTTTCGTGTGATCGAGGGATTCCCGGAGCGACGCCTTCGTTTCATGCGCAGACGACTCCCTCTTACGTGTTGGGGAAAACCGAGTCGAGGCGGCTTCAACAAGCTTCAGGAACTCGACAGATTTGAAAGGCGACGGCGGCTCCGTGAGACTCGAGCTGGCAGGTGCAGTATTTCGAGTGCGTGAGTTCAAGCCTTCAAGTAAGCCTTGCTGCTTGAACTTCTCTAGAACCGGTCGGAAGAGGTCCAAATCTTCGGCATGCTCCTCGCGTTCCTTCTGAAGCTGCATTTCCATGTTACCCATTCTCTTCTGCATTTCGACAAGAGCTGTAAGTAAATCCTCGATTTGACCGTGCAGGTCCTTGTCGTTGTTAACGGCCGGCACCCGAACAGACTCAGTCCGTGACTTGATCGACATAACATCTGCAGAAGACTCCCGTGAGGGTTCCGAAACCTCTGTGATCCCGGTGCTGGCCAAGCTTGTCGTACTATCAGATCCTGTAACTTCAACTGAGTTTAGCGTGGAGGCAAGGCTTTGCTTTGACGGCGATCGGCGAAGGAGCATACTGGCTGGGCGAGAGGGAGCTGAGAGACCAGGGCTCAGTGATTGCGTTTTCATTGTAGTGGTTGATGGAGCCCACAGACGTCCTAGGAAGCGAGAAGCTGCGCCCTGGACATCGGGAAGGATGCCCGTCTTAGCAGACGACTCGTCATTTTGTGCATCCTTGAAGCTCGCTTCCAGATTTTGTAGGCTTTCACGGGTAACAACACCCGTGAAAGAGGTGAAATCGTTGACCATCTCATCGGCAGATTTGGCATTCCTGCCATATGGGTCCCATAACGCCCGGGAAAGCAAAAGTTGCATCGCATCTTCGAACTCTGTGAATGCCAGAAGCCTCTCCTCATTCCTCTTCATTATGGATAGAGCAACACGCATAATGGTCTCCGAAGCACCCTCAGCAAATATGACATCGTATATGCGGAAAAGCATCGGCAGCGGGCATGTGACGGCGAAGAACGACAGAAACCATTGCGAAAGGTATGCGGCATCCACCTGGAGCGAATCGAGATGGGCGGCGAGCTTTGGGAAGTGTTGGCGAAGGAGTTTCTGGAACTGGAAAATACGGAGATGGAGGCCTCGGAGGTCGGGTAAAAAGCAGGATCGTAGGTCGTAATCATCCATGAGACTGGCACAAAATTAGCAACGACTAGGGTGCGTTTTATCGAAGGGAACAACATACCGAACAAGAAGGCAGAAGGCCTCCTTGTCTCCCATCTGCATCAGAAGAGGGCCGACCAGAAAGCCTAGCCCTTGACAGTACCCAATCTTTGGGTCATACAAGCTGAAGCACTTGAGCACTCGTGCAAGACTCTTCTGTCCCTCTCCTTGAGGATCCCGAAACATTTCTACGCCAGGAAAGCTTCTGCCGATATCCTTCCCAATCAAGTTCTCGTAAGGGCTTGTCTCGCCGCACAGCTTGTCGAACTGCTCGTCAAGAGCACGATCGCGAGCACCCGCCACACTGATCCACACTTGCCCACGCAATGGAGCCGGCACACCGCCCCTGATCTTGTTGGATGTGAGGGTCGGCAAGCGCATCGCCGTCTGCGGGTAGTCCTGGACGATAGCGATCCAGAACTCGAGCTCGGTCATCGGTGGAGGGGATGGCAAGAGCGAAAACCGTACATTGCCTAGCGTGCCGCGCTCTTCGACGAGCTTCTTTATCTGCTGGAGCGAGGGAGGGCGCGACATCGCGCGGTTTCGAGTTTTCATGCCTGACTTGGGGTCGGTTGCGATCGCGTTGTTTTCCTGCTCTAGCCTGGCGAGCAGGAGCGCGGTGGACTTTGGGAGCTGTTAGCACAATCGAAATGCACGCGGGAAAGCAAAACCAGGGCTTGAACATACCTCATCTGTGACATCGTCGCGTTGCTCTTGAGCTTCGGACTTCTGGAGCTGGTCCCAGTCCACCTGGGCACTGGCCCTTGAGCTCGCGCTGTTGCTTCGCGACCGCTGCGACTCCCCAGGAGACGCGTCGCGGGTGATATCCATCTCGGGCACAGAGCCGATCTCCATCGTCTTCGGGCTGTCCACAGGATTTCCTTCCTTGCCAAAGGAATCAAGAATTTCGATCGAGTTAGGTCGGGAGGAGCTCATGGAAGTATCGACGGTAATTGCTGGCTTCGCAAGAGGGGTTGAACGGGTCTGGTCTGCTCCTTCCTCTACATTTTCGACGTACCCGGACTCGGAAAGGTTGACCGTTACCATAGAGTCGGTGAGGAGCGGCTGGTTGTCAACGTGCGTCCGAGGAGGGGAGCGGCCCACGGCTTCTATTGCTGGATCGCTCATGTGTGCTGGCAACTCCCGGATATGAGAATCACCAGCTTCAGAAGGTCCTGTCTTGTCCACAGTCCCACCAGGCTCCATTCTTGCTGTCTACTGTGGGAGGGTACGCAGCAACATAGAGACAGAGCCCAACGGCGGTTAGAGCGACAGGCAGGTACTTCGGAACACGACCTCAATCCGCACCAAGTAGCTCAAATGGGAAGCATGAGCTCTCAAGAAGTCAGTCCTAAGACAACTCTTGTTTCGTTAAGTGTAGTTGGCTTCTCTTGTCGCCGTGGCATCAAGAGCCGCCTCGAAGGTGTTTCAAGAGGCAGCTCGAGCTAGACCGCCAAGATTATGGAAGGACACAAGAAGAAGCTCCGCCCACGTTCTACGGTCTCAACGAGTGACGATTGACGGCAGGCAGCACTGATACAAGAAAGAGCGACTGTGCCTTTGCACGAGAGACAATCAAGACGGCGAAAGGAGTGGCAGGAGCGAGGGGGTGGAGAGTGCGGAGGCGGCCGTGGCCGTGGCCGCCAGGAGATAACGCCAAGAGGCGGGTTAATAGGATAGCAGCGGCCGCTATCGAATGGCTGCCCGCCAGGGGCTTGCGCAGGGCCCCCGTCACTAGTCCCAACGCGTTAGATCGCGTCAACCGAAGCAGTTGTAAGCCGACGAACGGCTTCACATCGTGGGCGAAGGCTTGTCTGAAGGTGGAACCTCCGCCTTATCCTCCGATCACCGCGCTGAGGCTTCCATTCAATGTCTTGATGTCTCGACTACCCGACGTAATCACAGAGAAGCCGCCGTCTGCACGCAATCTTTAGGCAACCAACATCCCGTGCATGGTGGGACGCGAACCCCTGTGCCCCTGCCCGTGCAACGCTTCCAGAAGCCGGTGGGCGCCGGGCGCGTTGTGTTCGCGCCGGGAACCTGTGTGGCGCTTGCTTAATCCACGTCTCCGCAAAATTGACCAGACTTAGTCCCTGAGTCGCAGACCACCTTCTCCGCTTTCTGACGATCTTATTCCTCACATAGATTAGGTGCATCACTGCTTCGAGCCAATTTTTTTGCCTGGCTTGACTAAATTGTGCATTGTTTTTGTGTACAGCCGTTCAATATCCTCCGCCCATTGAAAGAAACAACTACAAGACGACATAGGCTCCTGCACTCTGAGAAAGGTTCGTGCAACCTGATCTGAATGTGCTTTTTGCATTCTGGTTACAGCGTGCAGCCTTAGAAAACTCGCCAGTCTAGCGTGTTACCTTCTTAAGTGTCTCGGTTAGCACACTTTGGTACATAACTGATAGCTTTCACAGTAATCACCAGTCCACTCTTTACCTTGGACGTTCAGATACTCGCCCTAAGAGTCAGAGCAGTTTGCATTTCAATTGTTTCTTATCGTGAAGTACTGTTTCCGCACACTATGTCACAAGCTACCAAAGACGGCGATACTTTGGGCAACTCTGATCACGAGGAAGAAAATGTGCAAGAAAAAGATGACGAGTCTGATTCCGAGGGCTATGAAGACGTCGATGATAGCGGATCTGAAGACTCTCACCAGATCATGTGTTTCTTTGATGAACGCTTATTTAATGATGGCTTTGACATGCTCTGCCATGTAGAGACAGAGCACGGGCTCAACTTTTGCAATATTCTCCGGACATGTGGTCACCCGAACTTGCATGGTTCGTTTAACCCACCGAAAACCACCGAACATTTTCTGGCTTTTCGTGTGCAATAATTCGCTAACTTCTTATTTGCAGGCCAAGAGTTCTATGTCGCCGTCAAACTGGTGAACTACCTCCGGCATTGCGGGCTCGAGAACAAAGTCCCCCGCGTTAAGTCCTACAAGGAATTCGACGATGAGAAGTACATGACGCCGGTGTTCAAAGATGACGCACTCATTGTGCAGCTGGACGAAATTCTGGAGCGAGAGTTGGTTCAGTCCCCGAAAGACGCCAAAGATGAAGAGATCGCTCGGTTGAATGATCAGATCATGAAGCTCGAAGCAAACAACAGGCGTTTGGCGGATATCAACCTGAGTTCGCTTAAGGATCGGGTCTCCGCTATGGGTATCTCGGAGCACGGGGACACATCATCATCATCATCAAAGCGTGCTTCAGAGGATGAGCGGCAGAAGACGAGTAACAAGTCCTACTTTGACTCGTATAGCTACAATGGTATGTGGTTGCCATCTTGTTTTTATCCAAACGCTGACCAAGTACACAGAGATCCACGAGACGATGCTCAAAGACACGATTCGCACCGACGCCTATCGAGACTTCATTTACGAGAATAAGGACCTCTTCAAGGGCAAAATCGTTCTCGATGTCGGTTGCGGCACTGGAATTCTCTCAATGTTCTGCGCTCGCGCGGGAGCCGCGATGGTGTACGCGGTCGACAATTCCTCCATCATCGAAAAGGCCATCGCGAACGTGTACAACAATGGGCTTGGTGATCAAATCAAGTGCATCCGAGGCATGATTGAAGAGGTCGACCTGCCCGACGAAGTCGAGGAAGTCGACATCATTGTGTCTGAGTGGATGGGCTACGGGTTGCTCTTCGAGTCGATGTTGGACGCAGTACTTATTGCTCGCGACCGCTGGCTCGCGCCGGGAGGGCTGATGGTACCCTCCTATTGCGTGTTGCGAATCGCGCCGATCCAAGACCCAGACCAGGTCGACGGCGTGATCAACTGGTGGAACAACGTGTACGGCTTCAACATGACGGCCATGAAGGACAAGATCTACGAAGACGTGGTCGTCAAGATCGTGGCCGACGCCCAGCTCGTGGGCGACAGTGACGCCTTCTGCGACATCGACCTGCACACCGTAAGGCCGGAATCGCTCCAGTTCCGCAAGCACTTCAAGTGCCCGGTGGGCGGGAGGAGTAATGTAACCCTCGCCGGTAGCCCCGAAGGGCTCATCATCGATGAGGATGCGAGCCACCTCCCCTTCGACGGCTTCGTCATTTGGTTCGACACGTACTTCCAGCGGGAGCGCCGGCAGAGGATAGACCCTAGCGTGCACGCGCATCAATACGTCGCGGAGGGACGCCCCGGATGCGCGTTCTCTACCGGTCCGTTCTCGCCGCCTACGCACTGGAGGTCTTGCGTCCTAATTCTAGATGACCCTGGAGACAAGAAGAGGCAGCTTAAGCCCGACGACGTGGTGCAGGGCACAATCACATTCAAGAAAGGCCCGGAGGACAAGCGCAACCTCGAGATCACTGTCAGTTGGGACACGCTCACGGAGGCCCGGCGCGGCCGCAAAACGGGCTATCGAGGCGACCAAACCTGGGCCATCGCATAGTATGCTCGTATGTACCACTCGCCGGACGACGACAACTACAACGGCGACGACGGTTTAGGAAGTCTCTTCCGTTGGGAAGCTTGCGCTTAGGAGGCTTGTTGCTAGAGACCTTGGGTGCTTTGTTCTGTTGCTGTGCCGAACCATGCCGCTAAGAACTTACTGCAAACTATTCGAAGAGATACTTGTAGAAGAGCTTGTTATAACCGGGTGATAGCAGTTGGATGAGCGGGTGCTGAGGAAGAAATAGCACAACAATGGTGAAAGGCATAAGACAGTTCCCTACCGGCAGAATGGCAGGAAGCATACGGAAAATGGTAGTAGGATGCACATGAGTGGTTGTTAGGATGGAAAAGGTGTCCCAGAGCCGAAATCATGCGCCCACGGCAATAGAGCTGATACCCATGTGTTAGAAAAGGGACGGTTGGGGTTTGTTGAGGGCTCAATTGAAGCTCTGCCAACCACGATCTAGTTTTCGAAGAGCGCGGGTGACATGATCCAACTAGGGCGTAGAAGCTATGAGTGCAAATCCGGTAAAAGTCCCATTGTTTCAAGAACACAAAAGCGGTTTATCGTGATAATTGAACGTGAGGCCATTTTGTGATGTCTGGACCCTTCGACGCCCATGATTGCTTTTCCGGTATCGGTGGTGGGCACCATCTCCGCATGATAGCCAAGCCTTTTCCTAGAACGATGCTTTTCGCGCCTTAGGCCTGCTGAACATCCGCTGTAGATTAGCTAGCCATGTAATCCTGCTCGCCGAAGCAATTCGATTTGCTCTTTACTCCGTGGGATCGCGATCCGTCGAAAGGCCTCACGAAGCGGGCTGACGGTGGCAGCGCTGCTCCTGCACCATTACGTCCGCCGCTCTCGCTTGGCCGGGGAGCTGTGACCACCTGAGCCTCTCACATGCCAAACATAGAAAACTCACGCGTTCACGAGTCGTAGCGACCCTGCCCGTACGGAGCAGCCAACAGCCGATATTATTGCGCGCGCAGCAGCCGCCTTTCTCCTCGAGTTTGCCCTTCTCCCCCTGTCCTGTCCGGATCGGATGTGTTTCGACGATCGTTGTTGGGCCATGCTGTCGCGGTAGCTCCGCCGCGCCTCGACATTCATGCGTGCGATTCTTCCGGGAAGGCCGCAGGCGGAACTCCAGGCTGTAGCGACGGGCCTTTGGGAGGGCCATCAGATCATTGTATGCTCGCGGCAAAGTTGTGCGGGGAGGGGGGATAGGGGAAGAAGAAGCGCTAACTGGGGACTTCGCGATTTTTTTCGTCGCCGCAGGGCTACGTCTCCGGAAACGCGCTTGTGATTCTCGACGGCGCGAATAGCATCCTCCAGACCACCTATCACGAGCACGACGATGACCTCGCGACGATAGCACTCGATGAAGGGACGGGGAAGATTGCGACAGCGAGCGCGTCGGCAGTGCACATATATCAGCCGTACGGGAAGGACGAGGGCGATCTGAAGGTGTGCTTCGGCAAGGCGTGCGAAGGAGTCTGCACATCAGCTGCTGACATTTCTAGCAGTGGTCTCTACAATACAGCTTAGCATTAGACAATGCAAACGACACAATCACGACGCTATCATGGGGCTCGTCGGAGGAGTTGCTGGTCGGAGGCTCGTCCCTGACGCTGTACTCCACCAGAAACGACTGGGAGAAGATCTGGTCGAAGCCCCTGGCCAATTGCGCCAAGTACGCCCAATTTTCTCACGATGCGAATCTGATCGCGACGACCGGGAAATACGATCGCCTCGTGAAAATATGGCGTCGATTATCGGCCGAGGCGCATTTCGACTACAGTTACCTGTCGCATCCGGCGACGATTACGGGCATGCATTGGCGGCGGCCGTTCAAGGGGCAGAGCGTGGAGAATGTGCTGTACACGATATGTTGTGATAACAAGGTGCGGATCTGGGTACCCGGGGACACTCACGGGCTTTTGGTCCTTAGACTTTGGGGGCAAATAGACCTCTTGGAATCGATCCAGCCGCGTTCGGTGCTCAACGGCAATCACCCGCAGACGAGATACGCCTTCATAATTGACAGTCGGGATTTCACGATTGCGACGGAAAGGGCAGTCGAGGAAGCGGAACAGGTCGACGGTGATCAACATGCCCTTCAGCATCTCATCGAGGTGGCCAAGCGGAGCCCGGAGGCATGCGTGGTGTTAGACGAGCGAGGAAATATGTCCGCATGGGGATTAGAGAACGTCGGATCCAAGCATAGAAAGGCGACGGATATCTTTAACATTGCGCACGGAGAGGGGCTGCGCATTCACTTCGCAAAGGAACCTTCAGGTCTCGAGAAGAATGTCCAGTTTTACAATTTTTGTGAGCCGCAACTCGGCGGTAGGTTTACCCTGCTCTCTCACCATTTCGATGGCAGAATAGAATGGTTTGAGGGTGGACTTAGCCAATTGTTCGATCCATCCCCCATAACTCGACGCCTGCAACGGAAGACCGTCTGGACCGGGCACAGTCATCCAATTCGCAAGGTCGTGCGCACTGCCAGCGGCAGAGCGCTCGTCTCGCGCACGGGCAATAGCGAAGGCATTGTTTGGGCCCAGAAGGACACGCGCAATGGCACCACCCTGGCCCGCCATAGCACCATCAAAATTTCCGAACACATCCATCGCATGTGGGTTCTTCGAGAAGGGGACTACACCGTATTTCTCCACCATGAAAGCATATCCCTCTGGGATACGCGCGGGCCGAAGGCTGTCGAAGCGGCTCGGCTACCATACACGGTCAAAGGGAAAGCGCTTTGTCTATTGCACATCCCGGAGACAAAGGAACATGAGGGCCGGGTGCATCTGGCCACTATTTCCTCAGAGATGAAAGGTGTGGCTTGGGAAGTCAAACTCCCGGAAGTCGGGAATGATACGGGTGCGGGCAGTGCGCCGTCGATTCACGGCTTCAGCACGTTCGACTTGGGTTCCGGAGATGACCTTGCATTTGTCTTGCCCGTAGATCCTGCCGGCACCGATACGGTGCATCCGGGGTTCTTGGACACTTTCGCCCGCGACGTCGCAATCTCGTACACCAAGTCCGGTGTAATCAAATCGTGGACCGCGAGGGTGGACGTAGCAAAGCGCAAGCTCGAATGGCTTCTGACCTCAACAGTCGAAACAAGCGTGGAAAATCCGTTTCTCGTGAGCGGGACTTCTATTCGAAAAGCGGCACTGGTCGACGCCGAGAAGACCTCACTGACGATATGGAACACGAGGAGTGCGCAGTTGGAGCACGAAGAGAAGTTTGACGGCCAAGGCGAAATCGGAGACCTGGACTGGTCTTCAACCCCTGACAACCAGTCAATACTTGCGGTTGGCTTTCCGCACAAGGTGGTTATTTACTCACAGCTTCGATACGACTACCTTGATGCTGGCCCCTCGTGGGCTCATATCAAGGAGATCCGGACTCGGGACCTCACGCCTCACCCTATCGGTGACTCAGTCTGGCTAGGTGGTGGACACTTTGCCATCGGGACAGGCCACCAGCTTTTCGTCCTGGACAACCAAATTGACGTCTCCGACAACCTCATCCCCGGTCTTCGTGTACCCAAGCGCCAGAGCACGTCGTTGGATATTTTCACAGTCGTATCCCGCCTCAACGGACCTCTTCCCGTTTATCATCCGCAGCTCTTAATCCAGTGCATCCTAAGTGGCAAGATTGCCTTGGTCCACAAGGTTTTGATAAACCTCTACAACAAAATGAAATTCTTCATAGACGGTGACGATCTCGATAGTTTCTTGGGACTCTCGGCGGACGACTTTTCCTCTGAGCAGGATATCGGTGTCAATACCGCCAGGAAGGAAATGCGGTCGTACTACGCCGACTTCTCAGAGGCGGAGCCTGATGTGGTCAACACCGACGTAGCGCATAGTCTGAACGGACTTCTCACCCGTTGCCAAGTACCTCTGCTCTCCAGCCGTGAGCAGTTTAACCTTGCCGATATTATCGAGTGTGTTGGCGTCGTAGAGCAACATCGTCGTTCCCTCGATGACAATGGGACGCGATTCCTGCTGTTCTTCAGGGAGCATCTCTTGCGTGCCGCACAGCCGACGAGGCAGCTCAATATCTCGTGGAGGGAAATCATTTGGGCGTACCACAGCACGAGCCAGGACGTGCTGGTGGATCTAGTGTCACGGCATACGCACGGCCGGTTGCTATGGGAGGATGCGAAGGAGAGTGGCATGTTCATGTGGTTGACAGACCTGACCACGTTGGTAAGCATTAATCTCCCTGCGGTTGGACGGAACGACTTACTCACACTGCTGTAGAGGACTCAGTTCGAGAACATCGCGCGCAATGAGTACACCAAGACGGAGGGGAAGAACCCCGTCGACTGCAGCTTGTACTACCTGGCGCTGAAGAAGAAGGCCGTCCTTGTCGGTCTGTGGCGCATGGCGACGTGGAACCGCGAGCGGACGCAGACGCACAAGCTGCTTCAGAACAACTTCAACGAGCCTAGGTGGCGGACGGCGGCGCTCAAGAACGCGTACGCCTTGTTGGGGAAGCACCGATACGGTAAGGGCGAGCTCCGACCAAAAGTTAATCGCTATCAAGCGTGTCATGCTGACCATTGGATCCCGAAGAGTATGCTGCCGCGTTTTTTCTGCTTGCTGGTCAGCTTAAAGATGCCGTGAATGTGCTGGCCACTCAGGTCGGTGATACCCAGCTTGCCATCGCAGTTGCGCGCGTGTATGAGGGCGACGAAGGGCCGGTGTTACGAAGCTTCATCGAGGATAGGATCATTCCACAGGCCGTGCGTGACAGCAACCGCTGGATGGCGAGCTGGGGCTTCTGGATGCTCAATCGCAAAGACAAGGCGGTGCGCGCACTAGTGGTAAGTTGCCAGTATTCCTTTCTTCGACTAGGGGCTTGCTGACCTCTCCTGCCATTGTCAAGTCGCCGCTCGAGCAACTTGTTTCCCCTCCGCAGTCGCCCAACCTACAGTCAAAGCTCTTCTTGACCGACGATGCGGCTCTGATTGTCTTGTATAAGCAGCTCCGTGATAAGTCGCTGCAGACCTTGCGAGGCGCCATAATGGTGTCCCCGAAACTGGAGTGGGACTTCGTGTTGCACACAGCACGCCTGTATCAGCGCATGGGCTGCGATCTGCTGGCTCTCGATTTAGGTAAGTCAACGAGCAACCTCCCACGCTTCCTTCCGCACTGTTAGCTTCTTGTGCTTGAGCAATCGTTAACCCCGTTCTCTTTCGTTCCCCTGCGAAACAGTACGTACTTGGGAGTTCCTAGCTTCCTGGCAACCCCGGCCTAGCGCGCACGCGCCAGCCAACGGGTCGCCCCTCTCGCCGAGATATCCGGGCGCCACAACCGCCGATCTTCGTGCCCTCAACATCGACCCTCGGAGGTTGCTCCGCCGTCGCAGCTCGCTCGTCATCGCGGACCTGCCCTCGCCGCTACAAAATGTGTCCATGTCGCAGCTGTCGCTGCGGAACGGGATCGAGGAAGAAGAAGCGGTCAGCGATGGAGACTCGGGTGACGGTGGTGTGCGAGGTACTCGACCGGCGCCGACCGCGAATGGTACGAAAGAGGAGAAGAAGAAGCCGACGATGATCAGTGAGCCGGATCCAAATAGCTTGCTGGACTCCTTCGGGTTTTAGATGGAGCGGCCAGAGGGTGGGTTGGTTGTTTCTTCAGTACAGAGAAGGCTGTATGATTATGGATATTCCTTCTTGCGGTGGATAGACTGCTGGATGATAGTCTGTAGGAGAGCAGATGGTTTTATGCTGCATTGCATTAGGGTCAGAAGGCGTTTGGAAGGTTGCAGGAGCAAATATTTCTGTTGTCCCTGAATAGTATCTCAATGGCGCAAGAACCCGCACAAGTTTGGCAGCCCACAACTTGACTATCTTACCTTTCTAGGCTAATTTTTGGTGAGGACTTGTTCTAGTGCGTGCCTCGCCTCCAAGCCTGCCTGTAAGGCATTCGTTGCATTGTTGTGCGTGGTTCGGCCATTCAGCATCTCCACGAAGCCCACGATGACGGCAAAACGACCGCCGAGACAAAACCGGCCAATAGGATGATCACGAGCGAACGTATTGACGCTCGTCTAGTCGCTCTAAGGTACTTTTTGAAGGCGTCCTTGGGTGGTTACCTGGAGTGTGAGCATCGTAAGCCCCAACCTCACGGTCGCAATCTTTGCCTCGCTGCCCGCACAATCACCCACTACCCGTGAGACGGCTACCACCGCCCTGCCACTTACCGCCCCTGCTACATTCCCTTCGCAAGCAGGCCAGCATGGCGCCTCTTGCCTCGTTGTTGCTGCCACTGAGGCCTTTAGGGATGATTCAATGATGAACAACCCACACCAGCACACGCTACAGCTAGCAGCTGGGCCGAACGCGGGAGGCTGGCCACCAGGCCGGCCACCCGGCCGCCGCACATCCCACGAACCAAGACTATTCCCGTCTGCTATCCAGCTAGCCCCTCCATGGCCGTGAACGGCAGCCGCTCGTCGCGTTCCTAGTTCGGTGCCCCCACGTCTCAACGGCGGATGGTTCGCGCGTCACTGTAAAGGCGGCGAGGCGTTTGTGGTCCACAAGTCACCTGAGGAGAGCCTGGACCGGTCGACAGTTCATTGCAGCTGCCCTCTCGCGAGGACCTATTACGTGACGGCCTGCCCTCCACGGTCCACCGCCCCCGTCACTTCCTCGGTTCGACAGGCAGATCGAAGATCCAACATCGAGGACCCCGCGGGTCCTTGCAGCTGCCTGCAGGAACCTGACTGTCGGCGTCCGCCAGCAAACCCCATCCATAGATCTCGCCCTGTGCGACTGCCTCGGAGCGCCGAAAAGTGGCATCGCGAGTGACGTGACGGGGACATCAATCGTGTGACTCAGTTCGCCTGGGCGCAACACGGGAAGAGCGAACAGGTCCTCTCAGTGGTCTCGTGCGGCACACGCATGCTGTTGAGGCTCTGCACGCCCTCACTTAGTGACTGGGAACTGTTGGCGCTGCAAGGTCCGCCTTAGCGCCCTGCAGGACGTGCAGACACACTATTCGCAAGGGCACAAACCGATCCAGCGACCGGGTCATTGGAGGCATGGTTCACACTTCCTCGCCCGCTCTGAAACACTTCAGCCCTGTGAACGCTTCGCGGTAGACACAGAAGTAAGCCTCCTCGCCTGATCGCATGGCGAGCAAATAGCCGCCTTCACCTCCATTACTTGTGGTGGTACCTTGACACCAGCATTAACCACTGCGGCGCCGTTGTTCTAACGGTGATTCAGGGCCAACTCATCGGTTGGAGGACCTGCCTCCTGCCACGTTCGCTCTCCGCCAACCTAAGTCGAGGCTGCCTCCGCTGGCAGCTGCGGCCCCTGCCTGCCAACAACAACACTGAATTGCCGTGTTTGCTCGAGGGCACGACGCATCTTCTTCGCACCCACGGTACGCTCCTCTACTCCTACCGTTTGAGGCAACGCGAGTAAGGAGTCATTGGCAAGCGCCTGCCAGCCAATACTTCCAGATCCCCGGTTCGCCTCGTGGGCTGGCGGCGGTGAAGCAAATCGCTGACGAACCTGGCAACAGCCCACGCCCGTCCACCCGTTAGACTCACCAGTAATCTGGCCTCGTGCCTTCCTTGTTACTTCGACAATTCACCTTTCTCGCCGGTCCCAAGCGGTCGGCGGACGCGTGAGTCGGCCCTGCAACCCGCTGGTCTACGTTATAAATTCGACCGCCCCCCCACTTTCTTCCTTCCTTCTTTTTTTTGAACCCCGCCTCCTCCCTCACCTACTTCCTCACATTAAGCACCAAACCACCCTTTAGCGAACTTTTTTCCCCCAGGCCCCTCTCATGTGTTTTACCTCTTCAGGACATTGAAGCTGCTTTGTCAAGTGCTCACAGCTTTGTGTAAGTCATGCTGCCTCGTCGCAATCTTGCCTTCACACCTTGTGATCATCCTTTCACAATACCACTGTTTCTACTGGCTGACTTGGTCACCACCAATTTCAAGGGTTGCCGTCATAGATCAACACCACCTCAAGTCCAGCATCACGTCTCTAAACCTTCTGAGATTCCCACATCTTGTCACGTGCCTCAGCTCTTTTCATAGTCTTCACTCTGTTATCTGATCCCAGGCACTTTCAAGGCTCTATTTAACTTCCACTTCTTCTTTTCTCTCTTATAGCTTCAACTGCTTCTTGCTGTTCTGTCCGTCTTGGGCTTTTAAGGGGATCATGCCGTCTTTCCGGAGCCCTGCCGAGATCAGCAGGCGGATGGCCATGGAGGGCCTTCTGAATGCCCCCGAGCCTCTTCCTGTAACGCCAACCCAGGTTGAGGCGGCCGAGGTGTTGATGACCTTGCATGAAGAGGACAAGCAATCCAAGCCGGCGGAAGACCACGACCAGAGCTCAACGGTTCAAAATTCGCCTGAGACTGAAGACGACACTTTGAGCGCTCAACACTCGGAGAAGAGCGACAAAACCGATACAACCAGGAAGTTGCCGACAGCTGCCCATGCCGGTGACAAGCATGCGAGGTCTCCTTCCGGGTCTCCTGACGCTCAACCTCCGGAGAAGCGCACCAAACCTTCTGAAGCCAACAAGTCGTCGAAAACAGCTCATGCTGGTGACAAGCACGCGAGGTCGTCTCCCGAGTCTCTTGACTATCCAGACGATAACGATGTTTCTGACCGTGCAAAATTGCGTAGGATTTTCATGAGGGCAAGGCAGTCTGTTCGTCCGGTTCGTCACACCAACGAGGATTCCGGCCATAACCAGACCATGGCAGCTCAACCCCCTCCAGAGGAAGGCTCGGCCGGCGGGGACTCAGATACCCATACAGTGGCAGCGACCGACTTTCGTACTCCCGAGCGTGCTTCTGAAGATGCCGAGGTCCCTCGCGACTTCGAGTGCGTGATCGGGGCTGATATCGAGGAAGCTGGCCGTTGTTACAGTGGACAGTACGACCGCAAGTACGCGCGCAAGTGCGTCAGCGACTTCTTTGGCCGCAACAAGCTCGAGACCAGAATGATCCCCAAGTGGCGGTCTGCCTGCCGCATGCACTACCAGCGTACGGCGTACAAGCGCGGTCGGTGGCAGCAGCGCAGGATCGATCTCATCCGCGAGCAATTTCAACTCAACTACGAGTGCAGGCCTGACTTGTTGTACTCGGTCGCTCCTGCTAAGCGGGAGCAAGAGCGCCTAATGAGGTATCTCGACAGGGTCCAGAAGCGGCTCCCTCCACAGCCATTCGAGAAAGAGTCTGCCGAGGACGCACACAACTTCGCCAAGGGAAAGTCCCAATATATGGCGCCAGTGTGGATTCTTGCTGAACTGGCTGATGCGAATCAGTTTGGCCGTCACAAGACGATGGCAGACTGTCTGGAGATTGTCGACACCCTTGAGAAGCATTTGCAGGCAGGACATTGTCGCGAGGTCCCCTTGATTGAATTTGTTCCGGACTGGCCCCTCGACTACAAGGAAAAGTTTTTAATTCAGGCAAAGCACCACAAGCAGGAGGCAGAGCTTGAAGAGGAGGCTATGTCTTCAAACATTACCCCGGAGCCTCACAATTCTTCACCTGGTGGCCAGAGGTTTCCTGGAAGCGCAGGATCCAGCTCGCATACTCGTGCCCGCTCAACGCACATGCGTGCGCAGTCGTTGGACCAGATGGTCACCAATACAAGGAGGATTCTTGGGAGGTCTGAAGAAATTCCTGCGATTCCTCTTCCGCCGGTAGGATCTACAACTGGTTCGCAAGGCTCCAATGATGTCTCAAGCGCTCGCCCTACACAGTCCGAGCGTACAATTGCACCGATGCCATCACCGCTCCATGCGAACGCCCTGGGTGCTTCTCGTGTCCTTCCTCCACCAACGCCGACGCACCCCCCTGGACCAGCTCCGGCTGCTCATGCACAACATCCACCCCCGCCGCAGATGCAATATCCGTATGGTCCATTGCAGAGTCAGGCAACTGCCCTGCCGCCTCATATGCGTTCTCAGGCGTTTCATGGGTATCCTCAGGCGCCCCACCAGAACCAAGTCCAGACGCCCCATGGTTATCCCATGCCCGCATTCGGCCAGTATCCTGGGTATCCCCCAATGATGCATCCTTGGCAGCACATGGCTTATTACGGTGGATATCCGCCTTACCCCGGTCCTGGTTTTCCTCCGGGCATGTATGGACCACCGGCAGGACAGCATCATGCGGGTTCTCCAACCTACCCTGGACCTCCAATGTCTCCGCCGCATCCCCAAGCCGCTCCTCAGCAGCACATGGCGCTTCCGTATCCTCAAACCGCTTCCCAGCCACAGATCGCACCTCCGCAACTTCATCCAGCTCCTCAGCAGCGCACTGTGCCCCCGCAACCCCAGGATACGCGCGAAGCCCCCTTCATGGGTTCAAATACTAGTAGGATTGCAACTCTACACCCGCAACAGCAGCAGGGAAATGTGGCTGGTGAAAACTCAGTTCCGCCTACTCCCAAGGCGCTTACTGGTGATGATGCCGGTACGGCTCCTAACTCTCGGTATGTGCTTTGATTTTAGTTTCGCCTATATTGCTAAATCACATTTCACTTTCTTTTTTGTGTGCATTTGCGTGCTTTTGGAGGAACTAATTCTCGGGCAAACTTTAGTAGCGGGAGCGATCGTTCTTGCAAATATGTTGTCCAGAATATACCAGGGACTAACAAGTGTGTCATTGTAGTTGATGAGAACTATGTTACACCTCGTAGCCGTTAGATGGCCGGATTCCACGCTGAATCACGCGACAACATCCAGAACCCATGAGGTTACCTTCAGAATTCTAGGACTGGTTGCTTTCGTGGCCTTGAAATGGGTTTCCTTTTTATTTTCTACAACTGGGTGGTAATTCTGAGGTCTCTTGATGGTCCTGTATTATTACACATGCGGTTTTTGGCTCTAATTCTATTCCGAGTATGACGAGTTCGTGGGCTATCTATCGGGAGCGGTCTCGAGATTGCCAGGTGGGCTTTCAGGTCCTAGAGTAGAACGAGCTCTTTTTTTTATCCTGCCCATGCCTACTTTTCCTTTTCATCCTTTCTTCTTCTACAGATCCTGAGAAAAGCCGTAGCATATCTTATGTTAAGACGGCATCACTGCAAACTTCCTAAAATTCAGCGAATCTCTGAGAAGGTTGAAGGCAACACAGACAATTTGCTTTTTTTCTCAAGTGTTGCATGGAAACTCGGGCTATTTTCTTTAATGTAGACCTAGACATGCTGAGTGGCATCATAAGGCTGCTTCAGCGGCTTCTCAGCCCAATCATCACTATAGTGTATTCTTCATTCTCCAACTTGAAGCTTGAATTCTATGTGATAACGTATTCCACCACCGAGTCGCTCACCCCACCGAGTCGCTCACCCCACCGAGTCGCTCA
>MU001677.1:996022-1036204 GCA_010093515.1 Lineolata rhizophorae | reverse complement strand
TTGAAACATCGCGCGTAGTAGTGGTGGTGATGGTTGCCAAGAAATTCTGAGCGACTCGGTGGGGTGAGCGACTCGGTGGTGGAATACGTTAGTATGATGCAGCAACACAAAGATGGAATACCATTAAAACATTCTGGCTGTATATCTCGATTAGCATTTGAATGTTGCCTTACTAAATTCTCTGAGTCATGATATTATAATCCAACATTAATCACCAACCCACTCTTACTTGGCGACCTCTTTTTGCCCTATTCCTCTCCTTCCATTTAAAAAAAGTATTAACCATATCCCCACCGTAAAATGCTACCACAGTAGATAAACTCACGACCACCACCGTGACCGAGCAACTCACGACCCAAAAGACGCGCTGGTCTTGCTTCATGTCCCTAATATCAGTGACGTTCATGCCAAAGAAACTCGCTACGAACGACAACGGCAGGAAGACGATGGTCACGATGGTGAAGACCAAGATAGCCTTGCCATGGTCCTCCAACCGTATGTTGACCAGCTGAATCGTCCGGTTCAGCAGATTCGTGCTGTTCGCATGAAGTTCTTGGAGGTCGGCGAGCTCGCGGGAGAGGTTGGAAAGTAGCTGCGTGGAGGGATCGGCGAGGCTGCTGGCGGAGAGCTGGCGGTACGTCGAGAGGATAGGAGCGGGCACGCTGGGCGTGCTGAAAGCGTTGAAGGCAGGCGGCGGTTCGGCCGAGGTGGTGGAGCGAGGAGATTGAGGAGCCTGTGTGGCATTGTGTGACTTGAGGATCTCGTCGATTTGGTGGAGCACGTTGAGCTGCTGCTGGGTGATTTTGATGACGATGTTGAGCTCTTCTTGGACTTGGAGGAGGTCCATGACGAGCGTGGTAGATGGAGCGCGGTGCAGGCGGTATTGCTGGGCGGTTGCAAATGTTAGCAATTCCTTTGAATTAAATGCTGAACAAGGAAAAACAAAGGACAGTTTCTTTGGGTTAGAACAAGTGCTGAATTTGTTAAAGTTTGCTGTGATATTGGCATGGAATGAACTCAGTGTATGGGTCCTGCTTGTCAGATGGCATAGCCGAGCCCCTGCCACCGTGAAGAACATCGCTTCCCTAAGACTTACCAAATGTCCCAAATAACCCGCATATCTATCTGTTAGACACAACGGCATATCCGACCAAAACGACCTATGCAAAATTCCAACCGCACTGCTCAAACAAGCCACGACATGTGTCAGTGCCGTATAATCCGGGTTCACCTCCTGTCTAAGAAAGTTATTCCTGATGCCTCTAAAACTAACCTCCGCTACCCTCGCAGACAGTTGCTGTGGCGGCCAGCGGCTCTTCCAGCTCTGGTTGCTGCTGAAAGTGACTACGTGGCGGTCATCTACAACTAGGATCCAGAGCTCGTCGACGTTGAGTCCCATCGGATAGTGGCCATACCAGCGACGCACCTTGAGGTCGAGATCCCGGTCTGTCAACCACGGCTTGTGCTTGGTAAATACCTGGGAGCCCTCGCGGTCCGACGTGTCTTCGAGCCGGTAGAAATGCTGGAGGATGCTGCGAAGCGGATGCGACTGGGTGCGCGAGGAGACGTAGCCTTCGCGCTTGTCGACTTGGAAGCGCAGCGGAGGCGGATCGCCTTCGACAGTCCAGTCCAAGAAGGGGACACTGATGAGAAGGGGCGTGACAACGGATTGGCCTTTCGAATTCAGGAATGCGTCCGGACATAACGGTTGGACGAAGGGCGAAAAGTACCGTCCATGTTTGGAGAATCGCTCATGTTGTTGGATACAGTGTTCGAGTTGACGGATAGCATATAGATTGCTAATCGATTTCGGAGAATTCCATTCGCTAAGGGCCAATAAGCACTGCGAGCTACTCATCAGCAACGAAGTTCAAAAAAGATTTCACCTATTCTTTTGTAGATGGTAAGTACTGACCCCATCCAAGTATTCAGAGAACTTTGCCGAAATATGACTGACGATCACTCTAGTGAGCTCAGGTTCACAAATAGGTCTGCTTTTGACTTACATCCATCGACATTTTTTAAACTCTTCCGGGTCATCTACAGACTCCTGCACACCCCGACACCTCAAGCAATTCAGCCAGCCATACTCCCGCGCCACCGTCCTTAAGCGTGTCTGCTCCGTCCGATGGCTCGTCAGTTCCTCGATCGCAAACCCATCATGGACACGATCACGTCCCTCGAGATCTGGCTCCAAGCTCGACGACAACACCTCTTTGATCTCAAGGAGCGCCTCGTACTGGTTCGCGCGCCAGCGCTCGACGCGCACGTCGTGGACCAGGATCTGCGCCGGGGAGAGGCGGCGCGAGCGCCAATACGGGTCCGCACCCCAGTCGACCTGCGGCTCAACGGCTCGTTCAATGGGCATCACGGTCATGGGCGAATCGATGGTAAAGAGTAGACATGAGACAGGAGCGCAGGCTTTATAGCGGAGCTTTACACCTGTGCCTAGCCATCTAGACTTCTCGTCGTTGGATAGGTTTCGGAAGGCTGAACCGTCACGCGCGGCACGGCGGAGGATCGCCAAAATGTGGCTGAGTTTCGCGAACGTTAGGTTGTCTCACTCTCAGCATCCGGGGGTGGCGCACGCTAGATCTTGGCTGCATTTGATCCTCGCGCTAGAGCGGACGGCCTTGGAATTGAATTCGAGGTCGCAGATTTTCATCGCTGTTGCTTGCTTTCTTCGAGAGTGCCTCTAAAATCATTCTCCTGTACCAACACGCATCTCCGGAACCGTGGATAACTATTTCGACTAACTTTAGCGTACGCACCGAACCACACTCTGCGCGAGACCTCTACTCTAGCTAGGTCACAATGGAACATTCCACCAAATAGAATTAGATCTCTATAAATTCAAACACTTGTCTAACACCTAAATAGCTAAGTCTATTCAAGGGCAAAAATATCTTCTTTAATGGCCCACCTCCCTGGCTGGAGAGAAAGCCATTAAGTTCGGTTTTGTCTCCCGCTGTCCAGTGGGGCATTTGCCCGGTGGTGAGGTGTTTCAATTGAAGCTCTTGCTTGCAAGAGGTTATCATTCACCTCTGGCTCAAGGCTTGGCGCCAAGCTGTCATGGCTTGTGCAAGGTATAAATTCTGCCGTTGCCCCATCCCACTTTCTTTTCTTTTTCTCTTTCTTCACCACACAGGCCAGCCACCAGAGAGACGTCAAATAATTCGTTGTATCTGTCCACTCGCGCTCTACGGAGCCTCCCGGCGAGTTCGGTGTGTGGTCGGCCCTGTCGACCTGCGAGTTTGTGGGATCTGGGGGCTCGACGCTCCTCGTGCGCTGTGCCTGTGAATTTTTGGAGCTTAACACGTTGCGCTGGTATTGCACTACCTCCAGTGTTGCGTGATTTCCTTTTTTTCCTTCATCAAATGTCCTGCCTCGATGCTGGTATTTGGAGGAGAATCACGTCTGATCGCGTGGTGCCGTGGCAATGGTGTGGAACTATGCGTGTGATGTAGTGATCTATGAAAGGAAAGTTTTAGTCTATAAAATCTCGCTCTATATCTTCTAATCTAGCATCTCATGATGCCGTCATAACAGTTCTGATACGATGAACTATGCTCTCAGCTGCGATTCGCGGCTCGATCCGACGAAACACTCTCGACGACACTCCTACGAACGCCTCACTTGGGTATAGCCGCAGTATTCTTGCCCTTCTTTGCCACTTTCTGGTTCACTGCCTTCCTCTTAGTCTTCCCGCTCTCTTCCGCAACCTCTTCCGAATTATCCGCGTACTTAGACGCCAGCATACCTCGCGACTTCTCCGCCTTGCTCGCCGCTTTTCCTTCCTTATCAACGTTCGTCTTCAAGTCAGCGGTATTATTAGCCGAGGCTGCCGAGCCCAGAAGTTGCTTCAGGGCCACGTTGGGATCCTTCAGAAGGCCCTGCTTCGCGAGGAAACCTATCAGGGTTTCGGTAGACACCTGCTGACCAGCAGCGGATTTAATATTCGCGGAAGAGGGAGCGCACGATTCGGGCTCAATATCGAGAAGGGAACCGCAATCTGAAGAGATGGGAGCAGCTTGACTGGCCGGTTGAGAAATTTTGGATTTGCCAGCCGTTGTGCGCTCCTTGGAAGCAATAGTCACGTCGGGTCGAAGAGATTCCTTGGCGATTTCGACACGGTGTTGCTTCTGATGGTTCAGATTTTTGTTGGATTCGTGCGCACCAGGCATTTGTAGTTCGATCAAAGAGTCATCTCCAGAACTCTCGCCTGTTACCATCCGCGACTTTTGTGGGACGAGCGCCGGGAACTTAATATCTGCGCAGGTAAGAGCGCGATTTGACCTGGGCTCTTGCACTGCGGAAGAGCTCTGAACGTGAACTAGTTCAGGATCTGCGTCCTTGAGCTTAGCTGTGCGCGAAAAGTAGAATTTCGAATCCTTCGGCGCTGTCGGATTGGACTGCGTAGCCGTCAGCGCAGAAGAAACCGACACTGCACGAGGGTCGATGGGAACGCGAGGACGACCGACTCCAACTGTTCCCATGGAACTCACCCGAAGGTGTTGCCCACTTTGTCTTTTCACATTCTTGACGGTGACATCCCTGGCACTTGCGTCCTCCGACTCGCTATCCGATTCTTTCTCGCTGCTCTCTTCTCCACTCGTTGTATTGTTATCCTCTTTTGCCAGCACCTTCCCAGGCGCTTGCCTCAGCGCGTCCGGCGTAGTAGTGAGTCTCCTCCAGCTCATCGTTGCCCCGGAGCTTCTGGCGCCTTCATCTGTCCTATTCTCCGACAGAATGGGCCGCATCCGGACAGCGTGCTTCTCTGCCCACCAGCGGGGTACGCCGCGAAACCCGATGCGGGCTAGAGTGGCTTTATCCGGCATCTCGTGCTTGTACAGACAGCCTTGCTGGGTATAGTCGCACTCGCCAGTGCGAATCCAGTAGGTGCAGTATTCTTTCTTTTCTGGGTCGGGTTCTGCACCGGACGGAGGAAGGGAACGGGTTGTAAAGGGCTGGTGGACATTAGGAGCTACTACGCGCCAGGATGGTGTACGGCAAAGCGCAGTAGAAGTGGCAATGCGAGAGAGACTGGCAGACTATAAGGCAAGCGAACATTATATTAGCCTAAAGAACAGACTGCTAATAGTTTTACTGCAAATTTAGAAATATCAACTTACCTGTACATCGGGCCTCTGGGCCGAGCTGCCTTCTCTGGCCTTGTCATTCCTCTCCTGCTCAGCTGGATCAAGAGCTTGCTCCTTCTTATCGTGCTCCCTTCCTAACCTCACCTCAGCATCAGGCGCCCTGAACCGCCTCTCCTCCTCTATTCTCTCACCTACTTCTCCTAATACTCCGCTCTCTAACCCGTACACTCTCCCAGTTCCGCTCGCTTCTCCAACGCACGTCATCCCCATCACCTGCGCCAGCTCCGCTGTCATGGCGCGCGGTACGCCGCGCAACTGGACGCTCAGCGGGAGCTCATCGGCGGCAACGAGAGGGGTTAGATGGTTGGGGCCGCGGGTGAGGTAGAACTGAGGGCGGAGAGTTGGATAAACCTCAGTATTAGAATTGCTGGCGAGAGCGATAGTATTTGTAGCTGTCGCCGTTGAATCATTGGCAGAATAGCTTGGAGGCGGTCTGGAAGTACGCGCTGGAGGCCCGAATGAGGGCCGTTGAAGAGGAAAGTTGGGCTGAGTATGAAACGTAGAGGAGGTAAATGCTGGCATTGTTGAGTATGAAAGAGATGGCGGGATTGAAGCCGAAGATAGTGCGGAAGGCAAATATAAAGATATATGATCACAAGCGTTCTTCGGCAAGTTCTGAACCAATAAAAGTTTGAAAGACCTGGTAGGCAGATGTTGAAGAGAGAAAATGAAAGCGAACTCATGAAATAAATATCTTCAAACTTTTACGCCTTGCTTCTGGCGAAGCGTAAGTGAGATCTTTAGAGTTATTGGCTAGCGTCGAAACAATCTCATAGGGCCCAAGCCAAACGAGCGAGCTTAAGACAAACACTTTATACATTCCTTCAATATCCTCCTCTTAAGTCTTTGTGTCTTGTCTCAGCGCCGAACAAGCAAGCATTTGAGGTCTGTTGCCTCGCCTTTGGAAGCAGAGCAAAACGAGCAAACCCCCTGTTCGAAATGTTGCCGTAGAACACAGGCAACTCTACCAGTGGAGAAACAAAATTAACCTTGGAAGTACACTCTAGCCTCACTACCATAAACAGTCAGCACGGCGCCTCGCGATCCAAATCCAAATTACCCTAGGGAATGACGGAAGCAAGCGCGTCAAAGAGAGGTGGTATATCCCCGGTGCAGTTACCCGACAATAAGCATCCTAGGCAAATAGACGATTTGCTTTGTGTTTGTAGCCTAGTTTGTCGGGCTTGCTCACGTGTCTGCTGTCATACACATGCTGCTTGCCTCATCTAACCTAATCCACCTTCTGTGCACCGTTCTCGCAACTTCGCAATACTGCCCTTCATGTGGCCGATCTAACGTGGCACGACTTAGACAGTGTCGGGGTGTTCGCGCGGCGCAGTTGTTCCACACAGGAGCAGCAAACGCGTCGCAGCCGCAGTTTGTAATACCGTCTCGGCAGATGGGACTTTGCTCCGTGACGGGGCTGTGCACCATAGGAGCGGTCCGGTACGCGCGTGCTTCTAGTGCTCTATAGCGCGCAATTTGGTTAAGTGATGGGGTTTGTGTTTGGACCGGTGAGGGGCTCGTGGTACGTAGGACAGGCGTTGTAGCGTGCGATTTGGGGCGGCGTCTGTCTAGTTTTTGAGTTTGTTAGGAGGTAAGAATGGTAAGACACTCAGCCGGCTGACTTTATTGGACAGGAAGGGGAAGATAAGACAAGCTGAGACTTCAGTAGGCTTGGAACAGAAAGAAATTGCTGGAACACGACTACGTGTTCTAGAGCCTTGTAATTATGACTAGGAATGACATCAACAGCCAATTGCTTGTTTGGCTCTGTTTGGTGGCCATCCAGCAAAGAGGTTTGAAGGTTTAGCTTACCTCCTGAGCGCAGGTAAGGAAATATGGCAAGAGGCGCTAAATATACGCGCAAAACTGGATTGGCCAAAACCTTGAGGCATGTATAGTAGTTCATGCAGGGTACACTATAATACAAACGTTAATACATCGTACAATCCCAATGTTTGAGCCTAAATCTCAACTACGTCCCTTCATCTTCCTTAACACCTCCCAAACCACTACTCCTGCCGCCACACCTACATTCAAGCTATCTAGTCCAATCATCTGGATATCCCTTCCAGCACTCACGCCCACATACCCATCTATTCTCGTCTTTAAACCCTGTCTTAGCCCCTCCCCTTCCCCACCAAGTATTAGAATCGTCGGGAAGTCCTTATCCACAACCCCCGTGCCGCCCTTTCTTCCCGCGGCATTTGAGCGAAGCATAAGCGCTGGTGCGGTACTAGAAGAATGATCCCAGAAGCGGGGTCCAGTTTTGAACGTAGTTCTAGAAGAGGAAGGCGAATTGGTGGGCGAGGAAGAGGGCCAGTCGGCGGCGATGACGCGCCAGCCGGCACGGCGCGAAATGTCTAGGAAGGAGGCGGCAAGGTCAACGGCGTGTATGGGGAGAGCTTCGGCGGCGCCCGCAGAAGATTTCAAGGCCGTAGGCGTGAGAGGAGCACTGTTATGCCGGTGGATGATTTATTAGATCGTTGTTGTGGTGAGACAAAGGTGAAGAGGATTGTAAAGAAAAAGACCCACCAGGTCTTCTTGTTGAGGAAGAGGGCATCTACGCCCAGGAAGAACGCGGTACGGATGATGGAGCCTAGGTTACCGGGATCGAGCTGTAATGGATTGAAAATAAGTTCTCGTCTCTTGCACCCTCGTGGACAGAACAATTGCGTATATATCAAACAGGAGACTCGAGACATACTATGCCATCTAGAAAGAGAACAAACGGAGAGCGCCACGAACTGCTTAGACAAGGTACTCTGTTGTCACGACCCAAAAGCCTCGCGCTATCTTCGTGTATATGTCCGAGCTCAAAGTCGACATGCTTATCCAGAGCCCTCACGCGTCGTAACGCTGCTGCGGGGAGCTGTGGCAACGGTGAGGCTTCGAGAATGCATCCCTAATACATAAACTCGTCAGCTCCGAGACCTTCTTTGAAGGATCTTGATTCTGCATTGAGCTGGAGAACAAGGAATGGACTCGCCCCGTACCTACATTATGCGGCCTCCCACCACTCATCTTGTCCATCACGCTTAGAAATTTGTTCTTGACCCTGACCACCTTCACCCCGCCTTCTTGCGCAAGAGCCTCGATAGCATGTGCATCAATCTCACGACCTTCGCGCAAGGCGCGCGGGTGTAGGTAGAGACGGTAGAGCTTTCGCCGACGCGCGCGCAGGGCGGCTAGGGTGACAGAGTTACCGTAGAGAAACTCTGACGTCGCTGTGGAATAGGGGATAGAGATGCCGGCATCTCTGCGAGCGGTAGCTTTGCTTTCGGTGCCGTTTCTCCCCAGCACGGAGTGCTGTAGTGGAGATGGCTGAGGTTTCAATGATGCTGCTATTGAATATTGTTATCAGCTTATTCCTCGATTCGGCTGTCGCATCCAACATACCTCTGTCATGGAATTTACCCTGACGTTTGTGTGACCCCTGACGTGCTGTTGAAGGCGACGGCTTTCTCTCTACTCCCATTATCAGTCTCCCCCTTCTGCCTCCCCTACGCTCTGCATTTTCAGCATCGCGTAAACCACGCCTGACCGCCGATAGGGTCGATATTGGCCTGGTCCCGAGTCCTAGAAAAGGAGACGCCTGCGCAACTAGCCGCTGTCGTGGTAGAGCACCGAGCATACCTACACTGTCGCGGGCATATCCCAGTAACTGGCAGAACGGCCTCGATTGACGCTGCGAGCAGTTCGAAGCGCAGAACAGAAGAACTGAGAAAAAGGTTGGAGCTGCAGGGAGCAGTCGGCGCTAGACCACTGCAGGGAGTAGCGCTGCAGCCCTACCTGTGTGTGTGTATGCATGCGCCTGTGGTGGGGCTCTTGGCAGCAGCTAGGGTGCTGCCGCGGTCCACGTCGAACGCCAACGCGCTCCTCCGTGTCGCGCGTCTTCCTTCTCATTCGATTTTCGACATATCGAGGCACCCACGCGCAGCTTCGCCACTTGCAAGGTTAGGGCTAGAATGGGCTTGTCAAGTTCCCTCCCGTATCTGGCACAGCTCTACCCGCGCCTTGCAAAACTCTAGCTGCTTCTCCCACCTTCGTGGTAATCCCAACTTCGCCTCCAACCTTCAACACCGCTAACTTTACCAGGGCTCTTATCACAGCCCCTCTCCCTCCGACGTTCAAATTTTCTCGGAATTCCCTTCAAAACCGCACGGTGTTCGCGCCGTCACCATGCTCCCCAAACGCAAAAAGTCCATCTCACATCGCTCCACTAGTAGTGCGACTAGGACTTCCTGGAACGCCATTAACTCCCCCTCGCAGCCAGCGACAGCCGCTGCATCTGCACAATCGCAACAGTCCGACGATAATTCCGACTACGTTATGGCAATGGAGACAGTCGATGAAGCCGTTAGAAATTTCGATCGCCCTGTATCTCCTGCACAAGCATCTGATTTGGCAGAGTCGGTAGTGTCGGTGGAGCCGGTAGTGCGGACAGAATCTAGACGGCGGGTAGTCATGGTCCCAATTCCAAAGAGCAACCGGAGGGGGAAATATGAACCGGTGCGAGGAGCAGATAAGGTTAGGAAGATCTTAGAAGAACAGCAAGACCAGAGAGAGAGCAAGTACTTGGTACAGTACGGTGATAATTCTACCGAGTTGGTGAGTTGGGACCTTCCTATTTCCCTTTGCTTTAGTTCGAGGCCTTTTGCTGGCCCTTAAACTAGGGTCTGTTCACTTCATGGCTATGGATACACTATCACTATTGCGCACCTTTTAAGCATTACTACGTCATTCCACATAATTACTTCTCAACGCAGTACATCGCTTACATTAATCCCACTTTATTTTGTTGTCTACAAAATCCACCGTGCGATTCACTTTCTTCAAATCTACTGCGTCTAGTTATAGTTAGTTCGCTACAAACTATTTGTTACGTGTTAGCTCGTACTATATGCACATTTGTCATCACGATGCTTAATTTAGTATTATGGCTGGGTCCAAGTCTCTTTTCGTTTAAATTGATGGTCCTTAGATTTATAGTCCTCGAGCTATAGCTTTCACCCGGCTTTTCTAACAGATAAATCCTGCATCCATTCTGCTTACACCCTCCTCCCAGGTCTCTTCAAAAGCTCTGTTCAGCCTTCCAAACGGAGTATCTGCTCTTCAAGTCTTTCAATCCCACCAAGAAGAAGCGACCGATAGCGTCGAGTCTAGTTCAGGGCTTAGGATGGCGTCGCACGGGCGCCAGCGTCGCCCGCCGGCTCGCCGGTCAAAGTCTTGTGGCTCTACCTATCGTAGCTCTGCCCACGTGGACACCACCCGCCTCCACTTTGATGATGAGGACGATCTTTTCCGCAAGGAGGTTAATGTGCGCTCTTCTCGGCGCCCTTCTCAGCGGGTGACCCGGAAAGAGAGTGATGAAGATGTCGATGCCGAGGAGGACGACGCTTTCGACGGCGACGAGTACGACAAGAAATCTGTAGCTGCCCGATCGTCAACACATGGTCACCGGAAGAAGCAGACTCGGCCTTCGACCCGGTATGATGCTATGGACATTGACGAGTCGGACAGCGAGTCGGAAGAGGATGAAAATGATGATAGCGACCCGATCCTTGTCTCCGACGTTCTTCCGCGTGCTTCGCGCCGGCGCCGCCAAGAGAAATCCAGCCGTTCTCGTCGTGCGGCTACAATACGGGGCGATAGTTCTAATGCTCGCCGCTCTAGACGCTCGAACATGTACGCGCGGAGCATGAAAGAGGTGGCGGCCGACGATATCTACCGCTCCTCATCATCGGAAGATTCGTCAGCTAAGAAACCGGCAAAGATGACCGCTATCCGCGAAGTGTTCCCCGCGCTACCTCCTAATGACGTATTTCGCAATAGGCACATGCAGCAGTGTGATACTTGTGGGCATGGCCTTTCTACGGCACCACTTATCTACTGCCAGGGCTGCTGCCTCGCGTACCATAAGAGCTGTCTCGGCAACCGTACCAGTCGCGAACATCTCGTTACCAAGGTCGGCGATGAAACCTTTGTAGTTCAGTGCCGTCGCTGCGTCAATGCCGCACGCCGCAAGGATGCTACAGCGCCAGACCAAGCTATGTGCCAGGATTGCCGCAGCGTCAACCCCTCAAGCCGGCCGTTCCGTGCACGTAAGACGCCAGCGCAGGAGCAAAAGGAGCGCGAGGATAACGGCGGCGACGATCCCGTCGTCCCTGTCAAGCCTGAGCTGATCGACAATGTACGAAATGTGCTCTTCCGTTGTGCCGTATGTTACCGCGCATACCATTTCCTCCACCTGCCGGCGCGGACGAGCAGCGGCTACGATGAAGGTGACGAGGAGGACGAAGGCGAGCTGGCGAACGAACGCTTCAACCAATACAATGACGATTGGCAGTGCGCGCTCTGCGAGGAGAAGCCGGGCAAGGTCTCGTCGCTCATTGCTTGGCGTCCGGCAGATGAGATGACTTACGAGGCGCGTCGCGCGGCGGACGAGGTCGACGAGGACTTAAAGGAATACCTCATCAAGTGGGAGCATAGGTCTTACTTCCAGGCGCGTTGGATGCCGGGTGCATGGGTATGGGCGACTACGGCCCCTGGCACGCGGAAAGCCTTCTTTAAGAAAGCTCAAGCTCCCTGCATGCGCGCTGAGGACGCTATCCCTGAGGATTTCTTGCGTATCGACATCGTGCTCGACGTTAAATATACTTCGTACGTCGAGATCCGCACCGAGGAGGTTGACAAGGCGCGTATCAAGGAGGTCGACGAGGCGTATCTAAAGTTCAAGGGACTTGGCTACGAGGACGCCGTATGGGAAAAGGTGCCGACGCCCGAAGATGGTGATCGCTGGACCGACTTCGTCATTGCGTACGACGACTGGGTGCTTGGCCGCTACGTTCACGTACCGAAGCCCTCGCCGCTTAAGAAGCGATTGGAGAACGTTCGCGCACAACCCTTTTCGAAGCTCGAAAAGAAGAAGCAGCCAGAGAACCTCGATGGTGGCCAGCTTATGAAGTACCAGATGGAAGGCCTTAATTGGCTATATTATCAGTGGTATGCGAAGAAGAATGGCATTCTGGCGGACGAGATGGGCCTTGGCAAGACAGTCCAGATTATCGGCTTTATGGCGACCCTGGTTCAGGACTACAACTGCTTCCCCTTCTTGGTCGTAGTACCCAACTCGACCTGTGCCAACTGGCGTCGCGAGCTTAAACAGTGGGCGCCATCCCTCCGTATCGTCACGTATTTCGGCTCCGCCATGGCTCGCGAAAAGGCCTATCGCTACGAGATGTTCCCTGAGGGTAGCAAGGACCTACGCTGCCACGTCGTCGTAACCTCGTACGACGCAGCTGGAGACGAAAACTGCCGCCGCTTCTTTCGCAGCGTTTCCTGGGTTGGCCTTATCGTAGATGAAGGCCATCGCCTTAAGAGCGACAGTAGCCAGCTATATACGGCATTGTCGGGCTTTAAGGTTCCATTCCGCGTGCTTATGACGGGAACTCCTCTGCAGAATAACGCACGCGAATTGTTCAATTTGCTACAGTTCTTGGACGACGACATCCAGGCCGAGCGTCTGGAGCAGGAATACCAGGACTTAACGAAGGAGAAGATTGCCGAGCTGCACGACTTGATTCGGCCCTTCATTCTACGTCGTACAAAGGCGGCGCAACTGAGCTTCTTGCCTCCTATGGCGCAGATTATCGTACCATTGTCCATGAGTGTACTACAGAAGAAGCTATACAAGTCCATCCTAGCAAAGAACCAGCAGCTGCTTCGGGCAATCTTTACGACGAAGCACACGCTCAAGCAGCAAGAGCGCGCCAACTTGTCCAACCTGCTAATGCAGTTACGCAAGTGCTTATGCCATCCGTTCGTCTATAGCCGCGAGATTGAAGAGCGTTCTGATGTCCAGGCTATCTCGCACCGGAACCTTGTCGAGGCATCAGCAAAGCTGCAGCTGCTCGATATAATGCTGCCCAAGCTCAAGGAGCGCGGCCATCGCGTGCTTATTTTCAGCCAGTTCCTAGATATGCTCGACATCGTGGAAGACTTTCTAGATGGTCTCGAAATGCGTTTCCAGCGGCTGGACGGCCGTATGGGCAGTCTTGAGAAGCAGAAACGTATCGATGAGTTCAACGCACCAAATTCGCCGCTCTTCGCCTTCTTACTGTCTACTCGTGCTGGTGGGGTGGGTATCAATCTCGCGACGGCTGATACGGTCATTATTATGGATCCGGACTTCAACCCGCACCAGGATATTCAGGCGCTTTCGCGTGCGCACCGCATCGGCCAGAAAAAGAAGGTCCTGTGCTTCCAGTTTATGACGCGTGCCTCGGCCGAAGAAAAGATCGTTCAAATCGGCCGCAAAAAGATGGCGCTAGACCACGTGGTCGTGGAGACGCTCGATGAGGAAAATAGCGACGAGAAAGACCTAGAGAGTATCCTCAAGCACGGTGCCGCCGAACTGTTCAAGGATACTGCAGATGATCACGACATTAAGTACGACGCTACCTCCGTGGATAAACTGCTCGACCGCTCTCAGATGGAGAACACCAAGTCCGACGCAGATAATACGGCCGAGAGCCAGTTCAGCTTTGCACGCGTATGGGCAAACGAGCAGGGCGCGCTGACGGACGATTTACCTGAGAATGCTCCGGAGGCCGATCAGGCGCCAGACTTGGATGTCTGGGACAAGATCCTCAAGGAGCGCGAGAAGGCAGCTGCTGAGGAAGCTGCGCGGCGTGAGCAGCTGTTAGGCCGTGGAAAGCGCGCGCGTATGAACGTTGATTACTCTCTGGGACCGGGCATCGAAGGTGTTGATTTTAGCCCTTCATCCAAGGACCAGAAGCGGAGGAAGGTGGACGGCAGCGAAGACTCCGATACGGACTTTCAGGTCGAAGGCGAACCACCGGAAGACGATGAGATGTCTGGCGTGGAAGACAATAAGCTGGATCGCCTGGATAATCTCTCCCCTGCCCAATCTAATTCTAATCAACAGGCAAGCAACTCTGGCGTAAAGGCGCGTGGCGTCCTGGGCCACCAACCGCCGACGACGCCGCGCCCTTTTTCGCGCGCCAAGGTGCCTACGGTCTCTGAGCCGCCTATGCCTGGTCATCCACACCAGCCGTTGTACCAGGCGTGCCCGGCTTGCTCAACACATCATGCGCCGGGCTCCTGCCCGCTCAAGCTGGCGGGCCCCGAGTACTGCAACCTCTGCGACACGGCGCACTATGGTGGCACGGGCCAGACACGCAATTGTCCCCATCTGCAGTCCGAGACGCAGGTGCGCGCTATGATTGACGCCGTCAACTCCAGTCCAGAGGCGCCCGAGCTGCGTGATGCGGCGGCCAAATACTTACGTGGTGCTAAGGGGAGTATTGTACAAGCCAAGAAGCGAAAGCATGAGCGCGATCAGACGGAGCGTATGGCGACTGCGGCTGGGGCACCACCACCTGCAGCTGGAGCGAGCCGTACAGGTTATCCTGGTGCTGGTAGACCGCCGTCGGGTATACCGACGAACGCGCCTAGCCCAGCGCCGGCGGCTGGACCGAGCGCGGGTTCTGGAATGGCCAACACTGCTAATCAACGCCCTCCATCGTTTGCACAACCGCGGCATAAAAACGCGCCCTTTCAACAGATGCAGGATCCTATTATACCATTTGGTGTCCAGCATGGCCCGAATCCGGCAAATACGCACCAACATTATCCCCTACAACAGCAGCAACCTCGTCGCGTGCCACCGATGTCATTCCCGCGCCCTCTGAGCACGGCTCCTGCTTACCCTAACTATGCACAGCAACCACAACAATACCATGGGTATGTACAACAAGCCTTTCCTTTACCTTCCCAGCAGCCGGATAGGAATTTCCCTTCTTTTGTCACCAATGCTCCGGGTCCGGGTTCATTCGTTCCGCCGCCGTCGGGAGGAGCCATGCGTAGGTCGACGCCAGCGCCGGCGCCATTGTCTGCGCCTGCGCAAGTGCAGCAACCAACACCGTTGCCTTTGGTCGGACCCAATCCTGGACAGTTGACGCAGCCGGGACCTACTAGACAACAAATGCAACCACAGTTTCAACAACCTATGGGGCAGCCGGGTCTCGATAGGCAGCAATTGCAACTTCAGTCTCGCGAGCGTATCGCCCAGCCAAATCGACATGAGGAGCTTGACCCTACTCATTCTATTTGGCTGCGATACGCTGAGCATCTTGCTCGCTGGGACTACGAATTGCTCAAGCGTGACAATGCGGAGGCTGTGCACCAGCGACAACGTCTCATGCAGGACCAAATCCACTTGCAACAGTTGCGACGACAGCTCGAGCAGGATCATGCGGAGATGCTGCGGCAACCTGTCCAACAGTCGCCTGTCATTCCTGGACCTGGTGAAATGACTGGTTTTGGCCATCCGCAACCGCAGCCGCAATCGCAACAGCTTCCCCCCAAATTTGATCGGCTGCTGCGTAAAATGCATGAAATAGACCGCCGCCGAGCGGAGTATAAGCGGCATCAACTTAGGATCCAGCATGTGCGACAGCGGCTCGAAGGGGATGGGATGGAGATGCAGCAGCTGCGACGACGGCTCGAACAGGCTCACGCGGAGATGCCGCCGAAGCTTGCCCAGCAGGCTCCTTTCCTTCCTGGACCTGGCGAAATGACTGGTTTTGGCCCTCCACAGCTGGCACATGGATTCCAGGGCTTGCACCATCACCACCAACAGTCGCAGGCCCCACAGGAACAACAACCCCCTCGGACCCCCCAGCAAGTGCAGGCTCCGCGCGAGAGCCACATACCCGATGGCGCTGTCGTCGTGGACCTCTGCTCCTCGCCTGAGCCGGAAGAACCCACGGCGGGACCAGAACTCGGAACCCAGGAGGCCCGTAGCACTGCTCCGATTCCGCCGACTAGGACAACTAGTTCAAACGGCAATTATCTGGCTAACGCGTTACCGCAACAGCAACCCCAGCGCGACGAACAACAAGCGCGAGTAGCTGGAGCCGGAGCCGCCCTTCACCGTGTTACCGGGATGACCGACGACGCCGCTGTCGATGCGGGATTTGTCTCGGGGCTAGCGGGGGCTTCTAGCTCGGGATATATAGTGCAAGGCGGTGCTCAGACTGATGCGGGTGCTGAGGAAAGCATGAATGTGGACGATAGTGGTGCGGATACTGAGGAGAAAAAGGATGTCGACGGAGGTGCTGGAGCTGCCTAGGTACGGTTGGGGGCGTGGATTGTGGTGTACGATGGTGTGGATGAAGTAATTCTTGATTGAGTGTGGAGGCCCCATGGTATGGACTTGCGAGGAGAGTTTTTCTTTGACTAGTTTCTGTGTTTGCCTCTTGTATTTCAGTGGATGCCCTGAGTTTCTTCGAGCCTTCTAGAGAACCTGCGGGTATCAAGGCTTCTACATGTCCTTCTATGCATCTTTTCTCTTAGACCTGCCGGAGACCCCCGGTTTTAGGAAGCATGGCCTAAAACGGAGCAAGTAATTAGGTTCCTGGTTGCATGTGTTCCTGTTTTCATTTCTTTTTCCTTTTCTATTCCTGTTTATATGTTTTTTGTTTTTCAAAAGACAGTGTCTACGAAAGCTGGGCGAGTTGGAGAAAAGCAAATAGGAGTCAGCACTCAATTCTCAGGCGCAGACTTCATGCATGGACCCGATACTCTTCAAACTTTGTGTTTCCACATATGTTTTCCCCTTTCTCTTTTCTTTTCTTTTCTTTTCTTTTCTTTTCTTGACTTACTCTGAGCTTCCTCTGTCCTGTACCAATAGCCCTATCCTTCCGAGTTTCAGCAAGCCTTTGTTTCGGGAAATGCTGGCATACATGGTGGCACCTTTATCCTTAAGCATGGAGTCTACGGAGCTACTGAGTCCCTGGATCAACCGATTTTCTGTCCTAGTATTGAAGTTGAACGACTTTCTTGTAGGGTTTCCTACATTGTTTTGTGTTAGGTAATCTGCGGTAAAAGCGCTAGAACCGGTGGCTGATACAATCATTGCTACCGGATAAGTAGAAAAGTAATGTTATCAAAAGCGGTGTGCGGTGCGACGTGGGGTCCCATGCGCGGAAGTGTTTGAAATTGGGTTGATCGAGATGCTTACAGAGTGCCCAGAACAGAGGTCGGTCGACAAGCAGCGGAAAATATGTTCCAGTCTTTGAACAGTACATACTACTCGGCTTCCCGTGGATTGCGGGATTTCCTTTCTAACTAGACAATTCAATCAAGAAACGTAGACAACCATTGTGCGATTCAACCGCCAAAGGAACAGACCGGTTTCCATGAACCTACCGGCCTAGTTTCAGTCGAGTCACAAGTCAATTCACGCTGGCGTATAAAGTTCTTGGCATTTTGTTCGACCGTCAGATGGCTGCCTCCCGTATAGTACAAAATAATAGTTGAGTTTCGGAACGACGACTTATTAGATATGGACTTGTCAGCCAAACGCGACCATAAAAAGCGCAATGCTCAACACTGAACGGCAGTCTAGTCCAGACCACGGCGCGCGTCGTTGGCTGCGCCCCCTCTCAATCAAATTTTCCTCAAAGGGCTAGCCGGCCACTCTAATCGTGCTCCACGGACCAATACTGGGTCGTCCCGAGACATGGCGTGCATCCTGCACAGCCCCGCGGCACATCCCGGCCCCCAAGCCGTCCGTCGGCCGACAGACGCCGCAGGAACGCGCGCTCCTTTATTAGAGAGCGACATCTCGCCCTCGCGCACCCCTCGCCTCACCATCCGCAACCCTCCAACTCTTCTTCTGCCCTCCAATTTTTGCCTTGTAGGCAGCGAACATCTTCCGCCATCGTAATCGTCCGGAGAAATTCGGCCGCTTTGTTTTATGACGATTAGACATCGCGCGGGCAACGACGACAACATGGGTGCCCACGACGAGCTTTCACAGGCCATGGCCAAGAAGTCGCTCCAAAATGTTAAGACGGTTCGTTTCTTCTCCTACGTTTATCTTTCTCCTCGATTGATTTTCGACTGTAGACATCTCGAGAGAAGCAATACTAACAAGCCCCTAACAAACAGGAACTTGAATTCCTCGGCAACATCAACGCCATCTCTCCCGCCCAACTGAGCCAAGTCATGGAAATCCTGCGCGATACCCCCCTCGCCGCCTCCATCAACGCCTCCGTCACGACCGGCATGTCCAACCTCGCCGTGAGCACTCCCTCCTCCGACGAGAAAAAGACCGGCTACTACGCCGACAACGCCACCGGCCACGCTGCGGCAGCCATCGCGCCTCCTCCAGCATACGGCGCCCCGTCCCCCGTTGCTCCGCCCGCTGGCCCGCCCCCCTTGGCCCGTGCCACGGCCCTGTACGCCTACAACGCCGCCGATGCCGGCGACCTCGCCCTGGCGCCGCACGACCGCATCGCCGTTACGGAGTACATGAACGCGGAATGGTGGAAGGGACGCAACGAGCGGAGCGGGGCCGAAGGCATCTTTCCGCGCGCGTACGTGCGCGTCGAGGAGAAGGGCGTGGCCAGTAGCGGCAGCCTGAGTCCGATGCCCGCGCCCACGCCGTACGTGCCGCCGGGGCAGCAGCAGGGCACGAACTATGGGAATGTCCCGCTCGAGGTTAGCCAGAGTGGGGGAAGCCATGGCGGTCCACATGCGCCGAGTAAGACGGAGGAGTACGGGAAGAAGTTTGGGAAGAAGATGGGGAATGCGGCGATCTTTGGTGCGGGCGCGACGGTGGGAAGTAAGATTGTGAATGGGATCTTTTGAGGGAGCAGTGTTGAAATGGTTGTGGAGAGGCAGTGGCGCTACAGCCCTTTTCCTGTGCTTTTTGAGGCGCCGTATGGCTTTTTGGGGCATCTTTTCCTTTTATCGGTAGCTTGGGCATCAACTTTGTATGTAATCGTGTTACGGTATATCTCAGTATCCAAAGCCTTGGAAAGCTATGCCTAGTGAGTTAGGCTCTTTCAACTAAAAAAATTCTGGATTCTTCGTGGAATCATCTCAGGGACATTGCACACGCTCGAGTAAACCTGCCACGCCGTCGTTAATACACATATTCTATCAAGCGTTCTATTTCGCTTTCCACGCTACCGAGGGGGACTCAACCAAGCTAAACATTTTCCGCCTTCTCCCGCCGGGCCTTCTCAAACAGATATGCTGTCAGCTTTATTCGATTATCCTCCGGCGTACGCTGTCGATGGTTCATTGGAGTGTGGCTTGCGATATAGACCAGGCAGTGTCTCAAATTAAATCCGGTACTGCAACTGAAGGATTGTATTTTGAGAGTCTCAGGATAGCATATGGAGGATGATTTGGTATGTTGTTTGCTCCATTTTCGAGTGAGAAGCATTCGTTGGAATACCATTGCTCCAAAAGCAGCCCAACAGGACAATTGTTAAATCATCCGTACACCTAGCATGTCCGTTCCATGTCCTCCCAACTATGGTGTCCATTGGCTATCTGCCTCATGACCGAAGGGCTATTCCGCCACTTGATGATGAAGAAGCACTGAAACTCCGAAAGCTCCATGTCCTCTCGCGATGATAGGCCGGTCCTGCAAAGTACTGTCTCGCACGTCAATATCTATAGATCTATTTGCTTTCCAGTTGTCAACAAGCATACCGAATACCCTAGATATATCGCCGCGTCTTTCCGTGCGGTGTTCGGAAGCGATACTCATGGTCCGGCACAATACCGAGCTTATCTTGCCCGTGTCGTAGTGGGCATGTATTTCCTCCTTTTCCACGAAGTGGGAGAATTTTTCCGGAGATATTTTGGGAGTATGTAATCTCAGACGAAGTTCCTGTAGGCCGTATGTGACGGCGGGTTGTACGATAACTGGGAATATGCGAGAGACCCTCTCGTGAGTGGGATGGTAGAGGTGGTAGGAAGCAGGAGATGTCTGAAGTCGAACAGGTGTTTTTGGAAACAAATGTTAGCAGAACCTCTGCCAGTCATGCGGATAGACGCAGGTGGCAGTATATAGCGTACAGGGTATGGTCTTTCGCGTGTATTTGCACGGTGGCACGAGCTAGACGCATACCTGTAAAGTGTGAAATGGAAAGACGCGTCTACGAGTTGCGCTCAAGAAAGTTCAGTAGCGGAAGATTGATTCGCAGGTGTCAAGATGTTTTTCTGGGGCGCATGTGTATAAGTGGTAGTCGCTATATGGAGAATCACAGTGGGAACCCACATTTCCACGGCTCGAACGCTAGATAGCGCCATCACGTTGAGGTAGGGTATGGACAGAACCACAACATCTGACAGCGTTTCAACTTTAGCCTTTTTCTTGCTTCAGATTCAAATGACTTACATAACTGTGTCTCTGCGCTGTTTACTCACGGAAATTTCGCTCTTAAATTCATGCGTATCCCATCTCAACACTGGTTGGAGTTCACCGCATCTACGATTCTGGAAGAGGAAGGAGATCGCCCGTGGCGTACTTCAGACATCCAGGCTTCCAAGTAAGAGATCACGTTTGGAGCTTGCCTCAAAGAGATATCAGAGACTAACAGAGCTCTAACAGTCGTGCTCGCGGCTCGGCGCCGTGGGAGTCCCCCGGCAACCATCGTCAACGCCATGGCCGGCCGAGCTAGCGGCCACGCACGCACGAGTCGCAGCTAACTCCCGTTCTATTACCTCGTTGACAAGGACAAGACTAACATTTACTTTGTATGCACGAAGGCCAATTCACTTTGGTAATTGATAATTGGGATATTTATCCTTCCAGGGGCAGTTGCACGGCCTATTGGAGCTTAATAGCGCATCGTCGTTGCCACTGGTGCTTGTCCTGGAATTCTAGATAGTATGCCATATGTCGCAAAGCCATCTCTCTCATACTGGCAAATTACATCAATAGTATTAGAAAGAACCATAATGTATTAGCGATATACAATCTGTATCCTACATGTCACTCATGAACTGACATGTTTCGTCGAGCGGTGACGCCATTCTCTTTATTGAGGGCGTTGGCTGACCAAGCAATGGCTGAAGCCGGTCGACGATCGTGATTGTATGATGTCCAAGGAAAGCAACCAAGTCTCCCAGAAATACGTCACGCAAACCCTCAAGACCGTGAATCCGCTCCTTAGCAAGAGACGCCGAATGACGTAGCCTATCTGTTATAGAATCACCTCGAATCCTAAATTCACGTTGGTGCCTAGTTTAGCGTAATTGTTTAATGGAAGCAAACTCCCATTCACCCCACCTCTTGCTCTTTCCAACGTGATGCTATCCCCCCCCCCCTACCCTCTACCCCCCTCTTACTAACTCCCTTCTTACTAAGCATATACTCTGGAAACTTCGTCGGCAAAAGTATATAAACCCCCCCAAGGTCGCGCCCCATCCCTCCTTTTTCTCTTCTTCAGCTCCTCTTAGCCTTTTGGCTTGGATCAGTTTGAAGTATCTGTTCTAAACAGTTTAATCGCTGTTTCGAGGCCTACGGGCCTCATCACGATTAAACCAGTTTTTAGAGATGGTTCGGGGAGCTCTGGGCTTGCTTATCTCCCTGGGCACCGTGTCACTCGTATTTGCACTATCTCGGGTTGATGCGAACTTTTTTCATCACTCTTCCTGTTTTGAACAGGTGTTTGAAGAAGAAATGTTTGGTGTTTACCTTGGCTCTGCATGGCATCTTGGTGGGCTTGAACAGCTAACAATGAGGTTGTTTTGATGATGAAGATGGACATGATAATTTGGCCGTGATGCCTACTGTGTCATACGTGGCTGTGTGGTCTTGGTGTTGAGAGGGAAGGTTTGAACTGGCTATCTCATGATAACCAGGCGCTTGTATGATAGGTTTCCCATAGCACGTTGCAAGAACAAATCATGCCTTGCTTTCTCATTGCGTAAAAAGATCAGGTTATGGCGTAGTAAGGCAAATGGGTATGCATCTGGGACAGTAAGGACGAAGTGTTCCCGTAATACGCCGTGTCTGAGGCCGATTGTGGCTATGAAAATGCAGTTGGCATCGTACGTGGTACAGCCTACGCTTATTATGAGGCTCTTTCTAGCTTCTGATGATGCTTTGTGTGGATTTACTGTCGCATAATAAGTGTTGATGGCTGTGTGGTGTTGAAGTTTTGCAACCGTGGCGGACCGACGCCCGAACCCGCTGGTCTACGTCGTGCCGTGTCAAAACGGACAGGCGCTTCTAGTGGCACTTAGAACAGCTTTAGAGAGATTCTAACGCGTCTAGCAAGTGTTGTCTACAGCATGCAGTTGTATACCATCGTCGTTGCTCCTAAAGTTGCTCTAACGCGTGTCGCGTTCCTTGGCGGTGCTCTCACCACGCGCCGTAACGGCACGCCGCAGTAGTCGCACCCGTCCAAGGCTTTCATTTCAACACCTTTGATCTGTGAAAGCAAAGTTGTAGAAACCAATAAGGTAGGATCTGATATCTTTTTTGAATCGCTCTAATCCTAATACTTATGCATTTTGCAGTAGCTCTCGGATGCGTCTCTTGACATTATCACCACCGCTTTTACACAGCTAAACACCCAAACCCACGATGATCGCAAAGCCCAAGCCTCTGAGAGCTCAAGTCCACGGACGCTCGTAAGCTTTAATATCTGTGTAACTCTGTTCTACATTTAATTTTCGATTGCAAGATAGCATCTCTCACCTAGCAAACTGTGTATGTCAACGGTCGCACAACTCAAGCCTTACCTCTACGGCACGTAAGCCAAAATCCGCACCCATAAAGTAGGTTCGAAAGAGCTTGAGGAAACTGCAAGTACATCAAACGGAGGAGGCAAAGAGAAGTATACTGAGAAATATGGAACATCGCATTGCCATAAACATGCGCAACTATGACAGGTTCGTCCTTCAAGCTCTTCCTCTGCAGCAAAAGCAGTCCGCATTTTCACATTTATACCACCTGTAGACTGCTTCAAGATAAAATAGACGATTTCTGACAGTTTCTCTCATAGCAGCATACAAGAACCTCATCTAGACCGCATATTTCCCTCAACCTCTCCTTTTCTACGCTCGGTGATCGAACACATTTTTCCACGATCGGTCCGCGATTTATACCAGTCATAAAAGTCCCGGTACAACTTGCAAGTCTTTGGTTTCTCACAAAGGTTCTAGTCGTTAGTGACCAACGGATGCCTTCTCATGCAGTGTCATAACCTTGTACCCCAGCTGGGGGGCAAGGCGCGCATATTATGGCCTGCTCACACCAGGTTCTGAGGCATTCCCAGTTAAGGTCGCCCGTCTGCTGTAGAAGACAAAAGTGTCGTGTTGATTTGTTGGCCGGGCGTCCAGCAGTGCGTCTTCTTATTCCAGGCTCCCATACATTACTCGATATGTACATTATAGCCCTCTAGAGAGAGCTTCGCTACTCTAGCATTGATGAATTATATTGAGAGTAGCCATTGGCTAATAATGCTCAGCATTTGATACTTATCGCATTGTTACATTCTTCCAGCTCCGTCTCATACTCCGCATCCGTGGTAACCTGGTCAAACCTCATGGCCCGCGAGCTCGTCGCTCCTCATTACCATCGTACGAAGTCAATGGCAATGGCTCTTTCCTCGTGAAATTCCCAAGGTGAACTAGCTTCAAAACTCGAGTGGAGGGTATTTAACACCTTTCGTGTGCGTCGACTCCGGCGACTGACAGCTGGAATCTTTGTCCTAGTTGTCTACAGAGCTGTAGCGTGAACAAACGACGTGTGGCTATCGAGGAGGATACGGAGCTGAAGGAGTGGTGCTCTTCCTCTACCGGGAGTGAAAACAAAATGCTGACTGCAGAATTCTCAGGGGCTCTACGGCAACCAGCATCGGATTTCAAGGTGCGACTTCTCTCCAGGCGTGTACTGTTATTGATGACTAACTACTGCCGTTGAATGCTTGCTTGTAGCCTCGACGTTCCAGTCTTGCTCGATCCAGTGGAAAGACAGCACCTCGTCGTCCAAGACGACGGGGATCCACGAAATCGCTATTGTCATTCTTGTGACGGCATTCTCCCGACAAATACCGCTTGTCCTAGAGTCCGGGTATCCTGCTATTGAGTATTTCGAGGGGATAATGAGCCAGGGGGGAGAGGCTGGAAGTCGTGGAATTGACGGAATCGCAAACGTTGCGAGGGCGTTAGTGGGCGCCCTCGGGGTTGCTCGCGTGGGCCGTTATTGGCTCGACTGGGGGTAGAGGTGGTGCAGCTTCGAGATTCCGCAAGGCCGAGCGGCCAGGGAGAAACAGATTTCCCCGTGAATCTCTTTCGTGGCTTATCACGGAGGTTCTGCAAGATATCTAACAAAAGCCATTCCCAAAAAGTTAGCCCCGAAGCTGTTCAACGCTTGAATCGAGTGGCCGGACTATGTTGACCCTTACTCCCTGCCCACATCCAGGCCGGACCAGCCGCTCCTCTGAGACCAAGTCAATAGATGCAGTTACTGTTGATGCTGGAGGAGGGGGTGGGGGAAGGGGGGTCAGTACTCATAGTGAGTGATCCAGGTCTGCTAGATCATGGAAAGTTAAATGTGATTGATATTTTTGTTTTGTTGAACGGAAGTTTCAGTTCGCATATGTTCCCGCCTCACCGTCCTCGTTCGCTACCCCGAATCCCCCACGCGCTCGTTAAAATACCTCTATACAAACACCTGCAAGATCTCCGCATTAAAATTATAGAAGAATAAAACTAGAGTCATATCCAATGTTGCTTTTGGTTTGACATTATCAAAAAGGTGGCATAATAAGTACGGGAATGCATACCTTTGGAGGGGAAGACTTAAACAAGATATGACAGTCATGAAAGCGTTCACTATTGCAAAGAAAGAAACGGCACTGCAGAAATCAAAAGCCTGTATTTGGCACCACGATCAAAAGAGACCATACAGCTTTTGCAGCTAGCATGCGAGTATGAAAGATTTATGGCCAATCTGAGTAGCCTGGTGTGAATGTTTTGCTAGAGCTCACAAAAAGTGGAGAGTTTGGACTTTGAAAGAAACCTTGCGTTCATAAAAGATTACTACTCGGGTCCGATGAGGATTCGGCATGTTCAAGTCCGTCATAGCAGTCCTATTGAGTTCTAGAATTGTACGTAGTCAGAAATCGAGTCCCGAGTCCCGGTGAACACTCGGAATTGAAGTCCACCATGGATCTCCATGCTCCAGAACGTACTTGTGTGCCTCGTTACTTGGGTAAGCGACAAGAGCATATCATGCGCGGAACAGTGACTGCCTTCGTGGAAACCTCCATGGGTGTCTTTACTTGATCATCGGGTGACCAGGGAGGGGGGCCAGGAGGCGACTTTGGCGGTTTAGAGATAGGATGGAAGACGGTATCAGCGTTCGTGTCGGGGCCAATATTGATGGACTTCTTGGTGGGTGATGGGGGAGGAGGCCTGGGAGGCGGTTTTGGCGGTCTAGGTATTGGGAGGAAGACGATATCGGACTTGTTACTGGAGCCAACGTTGATGAGCCTCTCCAACAATTCCATTAGCCTACTACCATTGCCTCTTGCTGGCATGGCCTTGTTGTCATCTTGGGTGGTTTTCCGGCAACTGTTAGGGATGGCCGATATTTGAGGCTTGACGATTTTTTTGGGGGGGTACGGATAGGCTACCATACTGGAGGACTTGAGAAAGGAAGAAGCGGTAATGGGTTTTCCAAATGTAAGAGGCTAGAGACCAAGATGTTGTGGACGTGAGAAACAAATTTTGTCTACCGTGGGAGTCAACCATGCATTTATATATCTCTTTCTCTAGGAAAGTGACGCAAGGCAAGAATTTAGTAAGGCTTTCTTTGTGGCCTGCTTGTAGTTCTGACGTGGTTTTCCTGCTAGGTGAAGAACACAACGTACCCATGACCAATACATACGTGGGCCGGGATTCAAACAACGCGCGTTTATGTGACCTCACTTGGATTCTGTTCAGCACTTATCACTTGCCAATTGATTGTAGAAACGAATAATTTGCGAAGCAACCACTTACAATGGTCTGATCACATGGTATGGGTGGCAACGAGCTTTGAAGTGTGAGGCCTCTCGCATCAAAATCAGGGTGCCTAAAAAACTCCATTGTGGGTTCTCTTGATGCATTGTGAAACTTGTAGAGCAAGGTTTCAAGGCAAAAGCTATACGCTTCACCTCCAATAAACAAGGAAGTTAATAAGGAATACACGGCACCTTACGAAATTTGACAAAATGCACGGACCAAAGTCCTCGTGAGTGTCATGCTACAAAACCAAACTCAAAGCAATTTCACGGGTGGGGTTGCCTACGCCTTTCACTTCTACCCCCCTTCGTGTCCACTAAATCCCTTCGCCGTCCGACGCTCAGTCTTCTGCATCATGAGGACGCAGAAATGCTTGAGCCGCGAGCGTCACAATTCTCAGCAGCAATGCGATGTTTCTCCAAGGCGTCGGCATGGGGACAATAATCCCAGTAATCATCCCACGTCTGGCTCCCGTCCTTGTCCTCAGAGTACTCGACGCCCGCAAACCACACCATGAACGACTTGCTGCGATCAATTTGCTCGTCCAATCGCTCCATTTCGCGGATTTCTTCGCCAATGGCGAGGCCAATGAGCCGACGGACTACCTCCCATTCCGAGATCTCGACTTGTTCCTCCTCTCCCGCCAGCGGCAGACACTCCCCAACCACAATTTTGCCTCTTCCTTGGGTCCGCTCGTACGCAGCCGCATTGTCGAGTGCCAACAATCTTATGAAAAGACTCGCGATCATGATCTCTTCCTGCCCAAATTTGCCATGTAACCCCCAGTCCCTGAACTCCATGTCGAGACACTTCCGAAGCCACGGTGAGAGCCGATGGCCGGCGTTGAGCTCGAAGCTGGCGGAGAATAGTTCTGGCTTGGCCTTGCGCCGCTGCCAAAGCTTGTCTAAGACTGCAAAGTGCGTGCGGGTCCATGGCTGGATGCGAGGAAGTTGAGGTAAGCCGCGGAGAGCGGGGTGTGAATCCCGAGAAAGTCTAGCTTTGCACTTGCGGTTTTGTGACGAGGCACTGGCGTCGGGACGGTGCGTGGTGGTACCATGGCATGATGATTGGGTCTGGCGGGCCGGCCCAGGGCTGACTCGACGACTATCGTTGCCGGTGTTGTGCCTGGTAGAGTGTTGGCTCTGGAGCGGCGATTCGTGGTGCGCTTGTATTTGAGCACAAGCACGAGATTCTTCATTGACGGTGGATCTGCGGCGTAACGATGGATTCGCTGAATCTATTATTCGACGAGCATTGTCAGGGTCCCCTTTCGTCGTTTCGATACATAGTCGTGGCGAGGGAGTCGGCATAGCTTTATCGTTATTACGGAGTTCTCCAGAAATGGGAGCCCAGCGAGAGTTCGAATCCCGATGTCTCGACTTTTGTTGAGAGTCTGGCTGATTCTCTGCGGAGCACGCTTGCTTCTCTCCAATTGTGGCAGTCAGACTACCCTGCGAATCCCCTTCATAAGGAAGTTCGCTGCCCGTTTCCTCCCAGAGTAATTGGTCTATTGGATTCGGCTCCTCTGAGAACGTTCGCGAACGCAGGCGGGCTCGAAACATGTATTGCCAATCGCAAGCACTTTTGTCCTCTTTTTGGGCGTTGTCTTCGTCCGAGGTAGGAGATGGTGTGATGAGTTGCGGAGAGTCATTTGGTGTTGATGGCAATGAAGGATAGTGTACCGGTTCAATCTGGACTATTGGTGCTGCGACTATGTTGCTGGATAATTGCGAAACGTGCGATTTGCGTGTAGAACCGCAGAGTCTTTCGTAGCGCTGGCGGGGACCGTTAAGCGCACTACGTTGGTTAGGTTCTAGAGACGATTCTTTATCAGGGTTATGTGGCTCTGAGCATGCTATCACCGAGGTTCCAACTGCAGAGTGCCCTCCATATGCTTGCGCCGGCGAAACGCTTGCTCGCTGCGATTCTTTCATGGGGGATGACAGCCTCGACCGATCTTTTATCGAGAGTCCGGACGAGTTCTGTGGCGCGTCATTGCCGGCATCAAGGAGACCTTGTAGTGCGATGCCAGCTCGGACAGCGCTCTCGATTGGCGGCGGCGTCAAGAGCGCCTTGTCGACCGATCGCAGATGAGGTGCCGAAGGAGTAGAAAGAGAGGACACGTGAAAGGCCGGCGCAGGCTGGACAGGGGTTCGCTGCATGATAGCAGGAAAAGCGACAGGAGGGGACGAGGGCATGTATGAAAATTCAGGAGACGTCGCCGCCCGGGCGCGAGAGCTCATACTGTGGCGTCCATGCCCGTAGGCTGAAGGGGGTGGATGGAGAGACGAAAATGGCGCCTTTGGCGAAGGTCTTCGAGAGATACTGGACTGTTCCGTAATAGGTGGCGTGCCTGCAGCAGATTAGTGTTAGTTCGACATTTACCAGTGTAAAAGCTGACTTGTTGCTAGGACGGGCGCACGATAGTAGACAAGGAACAACAAACCTTTCTGACCTAAGTCGACCGAATCAAATACCGAATAGCTCGCTTGATGTACAGAATGGAAAGATGGCTGACCGCCAAATGAATGGTCTAACACAACAGACTGCCGATTTGGCGGAACATGGGTGTGCTGTCCCGAACATTGGGGCTGACTGGCAGATGATGCTGAATGAATAGATGACCGAGAGATTGTCGAGAAAGCATCAGTAGCTGATAATGTGTCCAGATTGGTTGAAGGGTGACGATTAGAAGTTGCCTGGGCGTCAGGAGATTCATGGAGTGAAAGCTCTGAGATAGAATGAGGATTCTCAGAAGATGCTGTATGCGAATTAGAGGGTCCCGATAGGCCTGTCGAGCGCGGTAGTGAAGAAGGGGAAGGGTTTGCCTGTCGCTGCTTGCTGCAGGGCTCCCGTATGCGCCCCAACTCGGAATGACGTGTGCCGTACTCGATGCCTGACATGACATCCTCCGCAGATGCACTTGCACCTCCCAGTTCACCTGTTAAAGAATCCACAGACACCATACTGAATCCCTCACTTTCGAGAATTGTCTGATCGCCAACAGTCTCAGATAGACCGTTACCATGATCGGGAGAGTCATCTTTTTCCTCGTCATCGGCATCTTGGTGCTGTTGATAGACCTCGCTGTCATCGTGGCCCAGTTCGGCGTCAGAGTTGCCCGCCACCTTATACTCTTCTGATACGCCCTGCGGAGCAAAGGCTGGACCACGAGAGCCTACTTCCCCGTCGAGGCACCTAGAGTTATTGCCAAGTGCGTTCTCTCCATTCTGGGCACGCTCTTCCTGTGTAGACGCGTCTCGCGCTACTAAAGACGGATCACTCTGATCCATGTGCTCTTGTTCGTGTTGGTCATCGTGGTCTGACTCCTTCTCCATTGGGTCTAGTGAATCTGAAGACAGCACCAAGTCGATCTCTTCCTGGCCCCACTCGCGCGGCTTAACTGGCGTGGGTCGCCGCTGTAGAATTTCTCGTTGCGTCCCAGGCCGCGACTGAAGCTCCGGGAGACGTAAGCGCGGGTATTTTCCACCTACAGCTGGGTACCTCGCCCCCCCAACACTGGACGCGTCACTATCGCTGAGGACGCTACTCTCTCCCACCAGGTCGGTGGAGCAGTTGTTAGAAGGAGCATATTGCCTTTTTTGCGCGTTTTGCGGCTCCGTGCAGACACTAGCAGGGGATGGTGAAGCACCGTGAAAGCCTTGATAGCTTTCGCCACTACGCCGCTTCAAAACCCCTTTAGACTCTCCAACATCTTGGTTCTCTTGCGATTCGGAAGCAGGGTATGCTGACTTGCTGCAGTCTACAGAACCCGGCGCACGCTCGGAAATAACCTTTTCTTCACCTTCTCCGCGATCCTTGCAGTGGGCAGCAATGTTCTTCAGGTCGGCTGTTTCTCTCCTCTGTGGGGTCATTTGACCCATCGGCTCTTTAGTTTCTTTCCGCGGCCTGCCTCTCCCCCTTTTCTTCCCCGATTCTTGGCCAACCGACGGACGATGAGCAATGTTTTCAGCTCCTGAGATGTGATCCGAGAACATCGCATTACTGGCATGGAGGCTCTCTTCCTCTACGCCTTCGCCACGGGCTGCCTCAACATCACCGTCGTCAGCAACGTCGTCAGCGACAACTGCAAGGATCCCGGTAGTCTTGGTTCCCCTGGCTTTATGGTCGGCTGCCTGAACCTCTCCTCCAAAGACATCATCCGCCGCGTCTACCTCCACATACTTCTCGGCCTCTCTTCCCCTAGATTTTCTTCTTGCCGGGGTGGCCGCCCTCTTCCTGTTCTTCGCTGGAGGCGTAGCCCCAGCGCCCACATCGCTCTTCCGCGGACGGCCCCGTCGACGTACTGGCGCAGAGTCTTCCGCATCTTTGAGGGGCACGGTCGTAGTTCGAGTATCATTCTTTGTAGAGAGGCGGCCTTGCGATCGCTTCTTCATAGGAGACGCAGATGATGGGCGTCCACGGCGACGCACAGGTGTCGGGCTGCCTGGGAAGTTGGCCGGATTCTCCCGCTCACCAAACTCGTTGATATTTTCATTCCAAGATCCTGGGCACGTGTTCGGTTCGGCTTCAACGGTGACACGGATCTTCCAAGGGGAGGAAGTGCCATGAGGGCCAGCGATAGTAGGGGTGTTCAAGGTGACAGACTTCGAAGGGGAGGATGTTTTGGCATAACTCGAATGGCCGTCTCGATCAGCTGTATGCACAATGGCACGGTCACGCCCGCTTCTGTCTTTTTTTTGGGGTGTTCTTCTGTTGGATGAGCCGTCCACATTTGAAGCGTTTGCGGAGCGGATTCCCAGAGGTGTTTTGGCACGACAACCAATGCGATGAGATGTGATTGCTGGTGACAATGTCGACAGGGCCAATGGATCCGGAGACGAGGATACCGGCGATGAGGGTGGGGCAGGCAGGGAATCATCGTCGACGCCTCCATGGTGCCGAACGGCGGGAGTTCCACGCATAATGGATTAACTTGACGAGTGCACTTTTGATAATGTTTCAACGAGGGAAAGAATATTGAAGTTGAGTTTGAATATGCATGTATGCTATGTGATCGTGTTGTTTTGACTAATTTTCACTTTGGGTTTGGCGTGCGCGCAGCACAGGGCGTCAAACGCGCCGTTTGTTATGGGGAACATCGCCAGGGGTCGGTGTTGCTCAGGCAACTCGGCTTGGCGTAGGGATCCCCGCCAAATATCCAGCCATGTTAGCGCATTGTAGCGCGGGAACGCCGGCACCAAGCGTAAGAGTCACAATCCATCGCGGCCAGCTTTATTACCACCAACGATTCTTTTCGACTATCTCAAGTATGCGAAATCGGTCGCTACAGTAGATAGGAAACAAATAGTCTTTTGGAACCACTTTTTGCATCATAACATGCCAGTGCGATGGGTATCCAAGGGTATGATTTCCCCGCTCTCCCACTGGCTTCAACGCCAGTCCTACAAACAACAAAACTGACCGACCCCCTTTTCTCCATCCAGCCTTCTCGGAGAGCTCAATGCGAGCCCTACGGCCGCATCATCGCGCCGCATTGCCCTGGCCAGCCTCTCATCCGCTCACCTAGCCGCGCACAACCGGCCACTACGCCTCGCTATCGATATCTCAATCTGGCTATTCCAAGTGCGCGCGGGCAAAGGCGGCACCAATGCGCCTCTACGCACTCTCTACTACCGAATTCTACGCCTTCTCTCCCTCGGTATTAACCCAGTCTTCGTCTTCGACGGGCCGCACAAGCCGCCGTTCAAGCGCAACAAGCGGACGTTCGGCACGGGAGGGGACGGCCCTGCATCGTTAGCGGCGCGGACAGGTGCCGGCGGCACAGACGCCACGCTTTTCGCAAGGCAAGTGCTGGAGAAGTTCGGCATCGTCGTGCATGTAGCGCAGGGGGAGGCCGAGGCTGAGTGCGCGGCATTGCAGCGCGCAGGTGTCGTGGATGCCGTGCTCTCAGATGATGTCGATACACTCATGTTTGGCTGCGGTGTCACGCTGCGGAACTACAATGGAGATGTCAAGGCAAAGGCGGCTGCGGCAGGCGGGGAGGGCAGCGCTGCTATGAGCAACAAGACGCCAACGCATGTCGATGTGTACGTCAATATGAGAGTACCGCATGCGTCTGCCACGGCAGTTGCTGAGGCGACAGGGACAGGAGTGGACAAGTTCGCGACGTCACTCGATCCAGCTGGCATGGTGCTCTTCGCTCTCATGTCTGGCGGCGACTACATTCCGCAGGGTATCGAGGGTTGCGGCGCGAAGACAGCTGCATCTGCCGCCCGTGCCGGGTTCGGCCGCGAACTCTGTTCTCTCCGGCCTAGCGACAAGGCTGGCATGGATGCCTGGCGTGAGCGACTCCGCCACGAGATACGCACTAACGAGAGCAAGTTCTTTCGCTCTAAGCACACTAAGTTGAAGGTGCCGGACAACTTCCCCCATGCAGAGGCGCTTCGGTTTTATATGAGTCCGGTGTTGTCGAAGCCGGAGACGTTCGAGCTAGTGAGAAGGAGATTGGAAGCAGTTGAAAGGGCATTTGACTTTGATTATGTTGGTTTGAGGAGGTTTACTTTGGATGCGTTCGATTGGGGTTGCCTCAGTGGGGCGAAGCATTTCATTAGGAGTCTTGCGCCTGCTCTCCTTGTCCGGAATCTACTTCAATGTGCACGCCGCAGGGCAGACGAGGAGATGGGTCAAGGTCGTTCCACAGATGCTGCTTCTATTGGGACCGATCCTGATGCTCTCAAAACTCAGGAGGCCAAATATGTCGCCAAAATCCACTCCCGTAGAACGCATGCCAGCACGGACTCAACCCCTGAAATCCGCATCTCATACTGCCCGCTAGACATTGTGCCTATCGACCTCGAAGCCGAGGAACCTGATGACAACTATCAGTTTGGCGACGGCTTGCATGATCCTCTGGCGGTTGACACAGAAGGAGCTGTGGAGCCCCTCCCTTTCGACGCTCTCGAAGACATGGCAGACGATGGTGAGCCTTCTTCTACTGTTCCTATGGGAGCTGGAACAAGGGGAAGGCAGAGAACATACGACCCGTCAAAACTACATCGTGTATGGGTCCTGGAATCCGTCATAAAATCGGGCGCGCCAGTCTCATTTGAGGACTGGCAAGGTGGTACCGGAAACCCGGCTCCCTCTTCGCAAGGTAGTCAAGGGGGGAGGCATAAAAGAGGAGCCAGTACTACGCGTGCCAGCTCTAGTGGAGCTGAGGGAGCGGGCAGAGCGAAGCGAGGACGCAAAGTTCGCCCTGCTAAAGACGTACAGCAAGGCACATTGAATCGGTTTGCAAAGGTGTCGAAGCCGAATTGTGGCTTATCACCCATAAAGGACTATAGTCCGGCTAATGCGGTCAGCGGCTCTCGGCCAGTCCTGCCGTCCAAAGGGGTGCAAATTTTAGATTTGTCTGCGTCAACTTCAAAATCGACTGTTGGTGTCTCAGGTTCCCAATCCGCTCCAGGTGAAGAAAAGTCCAGACCAAACCCGAGAGAGCCGACGAAGAATACCCCAGCTGTCGATTTGTCCCAAAAGACACCACCTCGGCATCGTCGACGCGCCGAATCATCTGCTCCTCCCGAAACGGGTCATCGCACACGACAAACTAGCATCACAAGTTTCATGTCGCCATCAACTAATAGAGGCTTCAGTCGTTCACCAAGATCTCCTGTCGGATGGTCACGATCGCCACGGCGCCCGCCCACGCCCACGCCCGCGCCCACAAAGACAACAGGTGGCACTTTTGATGAGGCGATTGAGATCATATCAAGCCCTGAGCTGGCATCCCCGGCGGAACTCTGGGGCTCTAAACAGCCTGAGCTTGGGGAAGGTAGACCAAAGCAGAAGAGCAATTCAGTGCGGTCTCCGACGAGAACGAGCGATTGTTGGGAAGGGCCTGCGAGGGCCCGAGGCATATTCATGAGAACGCAAAGCGAGAACTCAACAATGTCGTCGGCAAGTGGGCCAATGATATTTCAGGTCAATACTACCTGCTCGGTGTTGGATATGACCGGCATCCCGTCGTCTCAGGCGATTTCAGGCCGTGATTTACACATTCCTACAGAGAAAAACGTTGTGCAAGAATCGCGGTTGACAAGAAAAAAGGCGAATTTCGCCGATTGTCAAGAAAGTGCTAGGGATGAGGATCTCACAGTGCTTCGCAACTCGCGCCCACCACGTGGGCAGCATCTCTCGCAAATGTCTGGAAATATTTTCCGATCACGATCTCAACCATACGGAGCTGCCTCTTCAGAGTCTGTACAACAAGCTAAATCTTCTTACACTTCTCTTTACACGACGTCCGAGCCCGCATCTTCCCACTTCAGCTGTATGTCCTCGGTGTCATTGCCCAACCCTCCCTCAAGCATTTTGCAGACTTCGTCTCGCGAGCGTTTCGTCAAGGTGCGGGAGAGTCTCGAAGGCGCATGGAAACTTGTAGACGTCGACGATGGGAAAACACACGGAGTGTCTTTGCAGGAGTTTGCTGGGGGAGTGAACAATAGTGTCTCAATGGCTATACATGGTCGTTCTGCACCATGGAAGGAAAGCGAAGTTCGCGTTTTGGACCTGACTCATATGTAGATATTAGTTCTTAAGCATTGCAACACGCGTTTTGGCCCGTAGGATGGTTCTGGAGCTCACATCGTTTGCTAAGCTTGTTGGATCTGTATCTTCTGCTTCGCAGCATTCTTCCGCTCGAGCTGTCAGGGCTCTTTGGGCGCACTGTCTCTTATCAAGGAATTTGTGTTGGTCATCATTGGCTTGTTTATGGGAGGTATATTGGAGCGTAAATACTTCTAGGGCTCGTAGCTTGAGCTGCTTAGTGGCGACATTCTCAATCCTCAAGACACATCTCATCCATGCGATAATTTTCAATGTGGATAGGATGATCATCTCGTATTTACTAGAAACGCCTATTCCGATTACGCCAAAGTCATATCCAAGAGTGTGTTGGCTTAACTTGGGCAGTGGTGGCTAGGTACGCTGTGATGCGAGGAAGTCACTTTGCCGACCGCACTTGCATTCACCCTAGCGCGGCGTAGGTCGGCCCGGCCGTGGCAACGGGGCAACTTGCTGCTTCTCCCTATAAATACCTGCCCACATCCTGCGACCAAGTTTCTTTTTCTTCCCTTTCTTCTTCGTTACGCAGCTTCCCGCCTTGTGCGGGTAGTAGAACGGAGTCATGTTCTCCCTTGAGGAGAGTCATGATAACTACATCACGCCTTTAATTAAGAAATGCGGCGGCATTCATGCCCATTTATCTACTACAAAGGCGGACAGTAAAATGGCTTCTTGGGTGAAATGCAATGCTTGCTGCCATCTTCATTGCGGTTTGCCTAGCAGGAAAGCCTGTTGAAGCCGACATTTCATCTGTTATGTATATGTTTTTGTAATTTAGATACATAATGTCAAGTGTTGTTTTGTCTTGCCTTACCATTGATGGTTGATGTGATGCGGCCCAGTACATCGTCTCGTTATTCAAACAGACGCAGCTTACACGTTCTTTCCTTGCGAGATGTATCGTGAGGCGATTCGCGGTCGTTCCGGGTCTAGTGTAAACAGAGGACGCAAAATACTACGTTCGAACATGGCGGAATGTTGACTTTTGGAGCCTCGTCCTTATAAAACATGGCCGTTGCATTTATTTCTTATTCAAAGGTGTTGTCCTTCCGTACGGTCTCTTGTGATATCGCAGATTTCGGCCTATGGTGTTATGCGCCCGAGACGCGTCGTCATACTCGACACTTCCGCACAACGTCATACTCGACACTTCTGCACAACGTCTGAAGAGAACGATTCCATCATCGTTCAGTCTCTGTTGACGAGACGCTCTCACGGCCGGCTTACTATAGCTTGAAATTTACTTCTGTCAACCACTTAGTTACTACTACGTTAGGGCAGTTGCCATGGAGGGTGGCAATCCTTCCAGCGCCAGCTCAGACTTAGGCGCCCATCCAAAAGTCTTCCAGCGGATTTTTGCAGTGTCAACAATGGTTCACCTTTCCATCTCCTCCAATCTATATGCCGCCCAATGTCTAGCTCTTTAGCTATAGCTAACGTCTAGGTTTTGCATCGTTCCTCGCCATTTTCTTGTCAACTCTTTGATAAAAATATTACGGGCTTTACGGGCTTCTACAACTAATCGAAAGCACAAGGTAACGTGAAACGATAAGAGCTCAGCAACCAAGTCAGTTCAAATAAATAGGTTCCATCAAAAACGCATAGTTAAAGTCGCCCTATGGCGCTAGTGTTTCCTAGTGGGATATCGTCAACCAAGCCGATATGTTACAATATGCTCACAGCTCCACCAGAAGATCGTCCTACGTTACCTATACGCTATATACCACCGTCAAAGGTCGCTATCTGCCGTCGATTCTCGATTGTCCGACATGTTCTCTATGTCACTTGTATATCAATAGGGCAGGCACTATTCTCGATCTTGAAATCGACATATACACATACACACACATACACATATACCTACACATAAGGGAGTTATACGGGTGCACTGTTCCTGGGGGCCAATTTTTAAGGCTTTGCGTAGTCCGGAGGTCGGAGGCCATGTCTTTATCGCTACGTCTGCTCTCTGGTAGGTCCGGATACCAGACCGACCAGCGAGTATAGCTATGTCTTCACCTAGGGCAATTCCGCGTGCAAGCTAACGAGAGGACTGTGGCTTGTTCTGGACATAAGTCGGAACTGAGCTTCTACATTTGGTCCTTATGGCTGAGACAAAAAGGCCCTACCGGAAATGCCATCGTTCTTCTGTATATAGGTGCTCTATTGATACGTCTGGTTTCTCAACTTTGGGTAGGGCTCTCACGCATTACCCAAACGTGGCATTTTTAGATAGAAAATTGAGCGCACTGGGCTTAGATTCCATCATAGTCTAATATCTTCACGCAACCTGGAGCTACCCTCTTATTAGCCCTGCAAATGTTATGTATCCCTCCAAGGCATAGTCCATGTTTAACTGTATAGCAACAGTCTTCACGTTTATTGACCACCTTGCGACTTCCTGTCCGTAAGGTAGCGGAAATAGAGTATATTTCAAACCCTTAGCATAAACCCCTGAGTGGACCTTAACCCTCGCGCGGGCTTTTCTCAGATTTGGGAAGAATATATGGGCTGTGATACTACTGTAAATAGCTTCAAAGTTTTCAGATATGTTCGCTATCTGTCGTGAAAGCTTTCTACTGTTTGTAAAAGTTTGTTGTGTGTTGATACTGCTGATCAACATCTGTAACAAGGCAAACGAGCAGCAGACGCTGTTGTTTATACGCCAACGCTATATCCGTTTGGATATTAGGATCAGGTTCTACGTTACAAAGTTGCTAGTATCTTCAAAGCAGAAACAAGTCTGTGACGTCTAGAACATTTTGTTTAGCTATTCACACATCACACATGCTAGGTGAATCCTAGTTCATGGATCTAGCAGCCTGCAACAATATGGAAATCGTTAGAAGCTTCCAGGGCCTTACTACTTTCACACGCACGTTAACCGAGTATTGCAACCCAAGTCAGCTCTACGCAAGTGCCAGAGCCTTATATCACACGCTTAGTAATCTCGGTGGAAACTTCTTCCCCAAAAGTATAAAAGGCCGCCCAAGTTTGCCTAAACTTCCTTTTTTTCTTCTTCAGTTCTCTTTGCCTCTTGGCTTTGATCAGAACGAAGTATCTGTTCTATACAGTTTAATCGCTGTTTTCGGGGCCTACGGGCCTCACACGATTAATCAAGTTTTTGAGAATGGCTTGGGGGGCCTTCTGGGCTTGCTCATCCTCCTAAGCACTGTGTCGCCTGTATTGCACTGTTTCGGGCTGATGCGAATTATAACACTTTTTTCATCATATTTCCTACCTTGAGTAGGTGTCTGAAGAAGAAAGTTCATCTCTAGGTTTTTTCATTGGTGTTGATGTGTGGAACAGAGGAAATGTTTGGGTTGCAATGTATAAAATATATCTTTATATATGTAATGCTGTAGTAGCAACGACATTTTGCGCTACCGATGAAGCTGCAAGGATGTGGAGAGCATCATCGGATTGCTCAGCGTGGAAGTATTGGCAGCTGTTATTTCAAGACCATAATGTTGTATATCCCCATCAGACCATTGCGGGCCTATCCTTTAGAAATACGCACTTTGGAAGCTTGAAAACCTCTTAGTGTGTTTGTGAGCGTTCATCGGCTAAATTTCTTGGAATTGAAGTGTTGTAGCAGGGGCAACAAGGCCGCGAGGTAGGGTCGCGGGTCTGGGTGGCAAACCTCGCAGGCTACGAGGGTACTATTCATGCTCATGACGGAGCTTGTGTATAGCTTTTCTTCCACGTAAGTCGCTGCTTGCAAAGCTTCAGCCGCATCAATTAGCGGAAACGATATCTCGCTCCAACTGGCCATACATGTGCACTGTATCGGAGGCGACTGCCTTGCTTGTTTTCAGAATGGGTCTGTACCGGCTTAATTAGATTTTCTCCAACCTTATCTACAAAGCTTACATGTGGCGTGTTGCGTCGCCGCCGTTCATTCGGCATGGTACCTACACCCAAAACTTCGGCATGATGCTAAACATAGTTCCCGACCGCGCAAATAACCGACGCCTATAAGTCTACAATACGTTTACGCTACTATCTATCCTTCCCGGTTCAAGCCATGGTTATGAGTGGCGGCGAAATGCGTGCTTGTCGGGGCGTCGAGCGTATATTGCTCTCGTTGGAGCCAACTCTTTCTAAGTTCCGTAGTTAGTCTGTCTAGTTGGCTGATTTCTTCATTCTATGCAAGTTTTGACACTTAATCGAGGCCTATTGTTTGCGAACTTACCATATCTCTGTCTGTTTTGAAAAACAACCCACAAGCCGTTGAATAACCCTAGAAAAGCTTCACCTTGGCCATCACCATGATAACCAGCATCACGATATCCGCACATTCAAGCCTGCTCCCGATAGACTGTTACTTGCTGCATGAAAAGTCGTCCACTTGGCATGTCACCAAATTCTAAGTGTCTGCCTTGATCTATCCCACATGTCCCGTGTTCAGGTCCCTGTCACGTGATAGTCGCCCACTTCGCATTATAAGGTCGCGTGGCTCCCTAGACCAAATTTCCTTCTCCTTCATGCAACTGGTGCGGAGGGGACTGGGGGAAGTTGGCTCGACGCTACATTTCCGATCGTGAATCGGCACGTCCCATGAGATCTTAAATAACCAAGCGTCCGGGTTCCGGCGAGTCCGGAAATACACCTGGCGAGACCAAGTTGCAGCTGCTGTGGCTACCTCCATGCCCAAGCGGGACAACTCGAGAGCCTAGATTGAATGATATGGTGGTGGGGAGATCCGTTCTAATCTGCCCGACCACCAGCCTCTAGGGACCCCCTTCATGCCGAGGGACGATGGATGAAGGGTTATCTGCAGAGGCCAACATTTATCTGCATGCGTATAAGTGTAGATGGAAAACAAATTTTGCGAAAGTATTGGCATCATTTGAGACGTGCGCACGCTATCTCACCTAATGTTAGTTTCTCGAGGAACCGGTCCTGATCCCGCAAACACTTGCTAAACGATACAGCTAACGGTACTAAAGTCGAATGTCGTTTGGCACCTCGCCACTAGGACCTAGTCATCTTTGCCTGCGTTGTACGACAGGATGCAGCCCAAGGCCAACAGCACTTGGATAAGATGGCCTAGCTGGGCCATGAGGTCGTGATTATTGACGCCGTTGTCCGTGACAGAACTGCTATCTTAGCTCAGAGCAATGTACTTGCGGAATCGGTTAGAAACGGTGGAGCACCTACGTAAGGGCCCTAGGCGTGTCATGTATCTTTTTTTGATGTAGTAGTAAATTAAACGCAGTAATGTACTCTCCTAGTGCTCGGTAAGCTAGCTGACCGGGTTCCGAGTCACCCGGGGTTCCAACTCACTGACCCGAAACCACCCATCCTCATGAAAAATCGTGTTTATTCTCTCAACGTAGTTACAATTGCCACTCTGTACACATAGACTGAAGTGTTTGAGCTGCTGTTTCAGCTGCTACTCTTTCTGCTGCCCGTTCCTCAGCGTCGGCATCCCGTTGTGCCTCAAGAAGTTGTGAGGCCTGTACAGCAACCATGATTGTATCTATATCTGCAAATCGTTGATTTGGATTAACACGAACTTTCTTTCGTGGCTGTTGAGGCTTAAGAGCCTCAAGTTGACTATTTAATCTTTTATTTTGTG
>MU001677.1:983814-994952 GCA_010093515.1 Lineolata rhizophorae | reverse complement strand
AAAGCTCGTGCGTCCTCTTCAAGTATCCATTGTACAAGGAAGTCCTCTTGCTCTGGTGTCAATCGTTGTTGGTATACGTGGCTGGTTTGGCTGTTCTGTGTGCCTCGTACACGGGCAGAGAAGGTAGCTTGAGGGATGTTGTACGCCTTTGCAGCAGCTCTTTGACTAGTAAAAACACCAGCATTAAGATCGCGGATAGCTGCTTGAATAGATTCTTCACGGTTGTCCATTTTGGCAGTGTGGGTGGTGAGAAAACACGTGTTTTGTTGAGGGTGTTGAGTTCTGGGCAGTGAGTTGGAACCCCGGGTGACTCGGAACCCGGTCAGCTAGCTTACATTGCATGAATGTGGAAGTTATATGTGTATATGTGGTCGAATATTGCATCAAAGATAGAAAATCTAGCCGTTACGAAACTATATATCACAACTCTGGATGGAAAAAAAGGAAAGAAAAAATGTATAATAACTCCTTAATTGTACTATTGTCTACATCATCGCTAACCTGGTGTCATGGAGCCATGATTCAAGAATAGCGCATATACCGATTTGTAGCAAAATTGCCAGCTTAACAGGAATTAACGAGCAGATGAACTACCACAGCCCGCGGTCAATCGACGCTCTTATTGACCCAGCCTCTCTGAAGCCTACACTGTTTCCGCTTGCACATCTCTATACTTCTTGGCTGCCTCTTCGTGACAGAGGTGCCGAGGACGCTTCCACCCGGATACACACATTGGAACTTCCGCTCACCTCTTGCCATAATCTTAAACGGCGACTGGCGAGTGCAAAACTGGCCTGTTATCTATATTAGACAACGAAGAGAGGTCTGAGTTGGCCTTCTGCCTCCTAGGCTTTGCTAATATTACATTATGCGAGAACCGGAACGGCTAGATTATTTTGTATTGATCGGGCTCGTAAGTTCATACACTACGAGGAAAGGTTTTATGCGAGGAGAGTCACAGGGTCGGGCCGCCAACGGACAGGTTTATCCCTTGTCGTTGTGTTCTCGCAACCTAGTTAGGCCCTAGAGTGTCTACATTTGTGGGCTATACTACTTTAGTATGCCATAGGTGTAGCCGACGACAGCAGTTCCTTGAACGGGCACATAGTCTAGCTTGTCAAAAAGAATGTGATTGCACGTTTGCGTGTTATGTCCTAGAAATATGCGTTATTTACTTTATCTTTCCACGCGTGTTTGCACAAGATACGTGATAAACAATGTACGTATTGTTGTAGTTTACTGTTCGTCTGGAGCAGCAAGCAGCAGTTGATATTGTAGTGTTTCCTTGTTAATCGCACGTAGAATTGTTTAGTGGCGGCATAGTATGATCTATGGATGATCTCCATCAACCGATCCCCTATAATTATCTCTTCATTGTGTAGAGCTTGTAGTATATGATGTAAACTTCATGTAAGCGTATATTGCGACCATGGATGCCAAAACCTTGGTGGCAGGTGGTGAGCATGCTGCGTGCCAACCCTAGATCGCCGAAGAAATCGTTAGTCAGTGATCTGATATACTATTGGTAACTGTGGCCTTGTCTACCTGGTTCTCGAATGATGTGGTACTGTATGCGAGCTATGCGAGCTTCGTCGAAGGTTCGTAGGCCACGATGACCAACGGATGGCAGGCGAACACTAGAAGCGGTTCCAAGGCTCGACAATTCCAAAGGCTCTAGTTAGAGAAGTGAGAGTATGTGGACGCAATCGAATACAGCATTTGAATACCAGATGCAGCCGTAGATGCAAGGTGATGGATGGATTGTCGATTCTGGGTGGCGGATGTTGCGTAGACGACGTCTCCCTACTCAGGTCAAACTTCTCATGCAGCAGTAGTTAGCGAAACGGCGTCCGAAGATTGTCTACCAACATTCTTGATTGTGGACATGAGATGTTAATTTCGAGAAGCTGCCGCTAAATTGAGTACGATGGCTCTTCGTCACAAGACCAGAGACAATGGCTCGTCAGATAAGTTTTTGCAGTCCGCTGCAGTCTAGGCAGGGTATTTGAACTTGAAGCAAAGGACTTCTAGACCGGGGATATCTCTAACGAGCAGACAGTAAGTTATGGAATGTGATGGCGCTGACGGTCGTTTTCATGCGATATTGAGAGCTAGAAAGGGCGGCACGGTGGGAGTGGTAATTCACGCGTCGAGCTTTCTGGCCGTGGTCAGCGTATTCACCATCATCGACTCCATTAAAGCAGTACAGCATACTTCTCATGAGCACTTACAGTTTTCTTCCCAGAGCCTCTGGTTGGTCTTTGGAATACCGGCAAGCATAGCCGTTCTTTCTGCAAGACGTCGCGCGTTGGTAAAGCCGCGATACCACGATTACGTTGGACCGTGATACGAAACTCTCTTGTGTCAGCACGAGCGATGTCTCTTGAGTAGGAAACAGTGGGTTTTATTAGAAATTTAGAATACTAGTAGCATATACCAGCTGTTGGCTTTAAGACCCACATATCGTTCAGCGAATACACAGTTTGCGTGCGGCGCAGGAACACGCGTGAGGTGCCGGACCTCGCCCAGCAGCATTATCACGGTCGCCCAGCGACTTCAACGCCAGGTTTATGTCCATGCTAGCATGTCATGCGAAACACCATGCTATTACGCCCACGTTCGGAAGCGTGGACAAGGATTTCTTCTGTTGCAATGTGTCTAGCGCAGCCACGTCCCCGCCAACAATGCGTTGGAGGCACTGCTAAATAGAATGCACACACCTCTCTGGCACACTTTTGCCGCACTGCTACGAGGATCTAACCCCAGAAACAACTATCGCCGCGTGTGTATTGGCCTACTCTTCTGTTTTTGCTTCCTAACAAAACATAGATATTAAAGGTGTTCGCCTCACCATGCGTGGCAAATGTTTTGACACACCCACAGGGTGGATCGTCATCCTCAGAACCAGCACCACAATGTATCGCTTCGTGATGTTCCGAAGGTATGTATTGCTTATGTGGCAACAAGTCTTCAACGGCAAGACAATCCTTTGACCCATGAACAATGTACAAAATCCAAAGACTTTCTTCTTCAAGGACCTACACAAGGCAGGAAGCATGATGAAAAAAAAAAAAAAAAAAAAAAGATACCAAATGCATGGTTCGCATCAGCCCGAGATAGTGCAAATACGAGCGACACGGTGCCAGGAGGGGAATAAGCAAGCCCAGAGCGCCTTCCCGGCGATTGCCAAAAACTAGATTAATCGTGATGAGGCCCGTAGGCCCCGAAAACAGCGATTAAACTGTATAGAACAGATACTTCGTTCTGATCAAAGCCAAAAGGCAAAGAGAACTGAAGAAGAAGAAAAAAAAAGGAGAGATGGAGTGCGGACTTGGGGGGGTTTATATACTTTTGCCGGCGAAGTTTCCAGCGTGATTACTAAGGGTGTGATCTGAGGGGGCGGCCTGCGATTGGCGGATGCCAGGCGACTCAGGTGTGATGCTGGAATCAACATTGGCGACTCGGAAGGGGGGGTACCCCTGGATCACCAGGTCGCCGCTACCACCTGAGGCAATTGCCAGATCACTGGTCGCGCCCCGCCGCATCACGCCCTCGAATCACCTGGCGAGGCAGCCCTAGGCTACCCATAAGTGATTCCAGATCACCGGCTAGCCATACTTGCACTGACCGTAATGCTGTGAGCGATTGTTTCTACCGAGGCGATGGGACTGTGAAGGACAGAGAGCACGATGCCGGATCGCTGCAAGGCTTTTCAAGCTTTACGGAAACTCATCTAGAGCATGTGTGTTTTCATGGAATAGAAACTTTTCATTTAGCTGTAGCTTGATGCATTGAGTTGCACATTGTGATACCACTCGTTGAGAACAAATTGCGGTCTGTCTATTCTGGCATGGTCTATATGATGAGGGCAAAGCACCGCAACCAGCTCTCCCTTTAGCCGCTTTTTGATGCCATCCACAAGAAGACTTGTATTCTCCTATGTACTTAGAAGTCTGGTCTACTTTGTCTACAAATCATGTAGCGCTGACGATGTGCAACGAGATGGTGATGCTGGTGATGAAGCAGATAGATCAGATCCTTGGCAAGACGACGCCGATGAAAATTGGGGATGTCTCACTCGCGGGCATCATGTATTGCACTTTCCAAGCCAGCTTCCGGAATATAACATTAAATTTTCTGTATTACAGCACGGCCAAAGATGAAAGGGGTTCCCACGCCAAGCACCTAAGCAAAGGAGATTAATCTCAGCGTTACGCTGGAAGTGGTTCGGGTGGCCTAGTGTCAACTAAATGCAAACAAGCAGGCCACACAAACAATTTATGTAACAGGTCAGACCGTGATGGAATTTTCTTGTAGATGAGACCCTTCAACATCACACTGGAAACGGTTCTGGTGACTCACTGTCAAGCGAATGTAAACAGGCAGGCTAAGCAAACAATCACGTAACCGATCAGACCGTGATGGAACCTTCTTTCAGATTAGGGCTCTCATCACGTCCAGATGTGGCCCACTGGCTGATATCTCCCATCATGTCCAGATCATACAGGTGACCTTCTCCCTAATGTCTCTTACCATGTCGTCACAGGTAAGCACTTCCTTTTCCAAGACCTTGGAGCATGGTCAATAGGCCCAAGTTTTCATGCCACCCCGACACCCATGTCTGGGTGAAGATGAAAGCTGACATTCACCAACGCAGTTGCGCCCGGCATTCAGGGGTATATGCTTTCCCTACGTCTTCTGACACTTATTTTGACATATGTTGAAACAACTAACAAGAATTTTTGTTCATACAACCATGGTGCTTGATAGGGCTAGTTTCTGGAGACTCAACCTAATGTTAGTTTATAGGGGCACCAGGTGTTGCGCCATGTGCTTTGCCTCAGTCCTCGACTGGCGCTGTCGACAACCCCCTATGAACCAGATGCCGAGCATGTACGCCCACATCTTGTCTTCTACAATTTCAGCAAGACAAAACATTCCATAATACAACAGTAGCTGACGGTTTATACGGGCAATGGGGAATATTCATTGGTTATTTGCACATGGATGAGGATTCTGAGGTCGGTTGTCTTTAGCCATAAGTCCATGAGCAATAAAAGGGACCAACGCTGTCGTAGAAATGTGCTGAAGAACAGTTAGGGCCCTGTACGTGAGCTGGTCTGTAAATACACAAGTTTCCAATGCGTTGGAAATATCATCGCGTTGTTGGTTTTCCTACCTTTTCTGTAAGGACAAGCTATACGCTAAAGCGTCGAAAGACCCAAAAATGGTTCGCCCCAGATTCTTCACCTCTACCTTTCAAGCCACGGATAAAGGCTCCCAGAAGTTCGTCATAAAGCGGTCGCCAGCCGTCGCTGGTTCTCAGTTTTGCACGGGGGTACAACGATCCAGTAAGAACTCGAAATCCGAAACTCGAAACCTAAAGCAAATGGTGCACCCAATGACACAAAAGCCCAGGCTTTCGAGCCATCTACCATAGCCGAGACAGAGAGATATCGACGTCATTCCTATAAAACCACTACTAAATCCGCGACACCTCTCTCCTTTTTCTATCCTTGGAAATCTCGAACGCTGGAAGATCATAATTTGCTCCCGACCGATGGCAAGATCTCGTATTGGTGCGCTATTGCTCCAGTTTGGGATATAGGCTAACCACACCAAACGTCGTATAGCGTCGATAATGTTAGGGAACCTACCTAGATTCGCCCGAGATCCCGCCACCTCGCGAAGCCCGCCGCCGCTTCCCTCCATAGTCCTCCTTCCTACCCGTAGCTATCATCAGACTTTAGGAGAACTTGAGTGTTGTCTGCCTCGGTTGAGCGTACGAGTCAAGGTTAATAAAGAGCCAGACAGGACTGGACGATATACTGTTTGTGGCATACACCCCGAGGTGGTTGGAGTTACACACGAGACTTACGATGCTCGAGGGCGAAAAGAGCTCTTCTCCGGCTCTTCCATGGCTAGCAACGAGTTTGGAACTATCAACGCTCCTATGTCCGTTCGAAGTGTAGGATTCGCGTGCATGCGGTAGTACTGGCACCAAAGGGACCTTGCTGAAGCTCGGATTGAAGGCTGAACAAATAAAGGCAATTTAAAGTGTCAAAGATATCTGGCATATATATTTGCAAAACCAAGATAAAACATACTGGGCATATATCGCCAAGATTCCGATCTTTGTGCCGGCGGCGGTTGTCGCTTATAGCTTTTAGAATGCTACGATCTCTTACGAGACCTCATTCGCCACCTTCATGCGAAGCTGTTCCGTACTATCTCTCCCACAATCCCGGCATTTCATGTGGTGAAGTATTAGGGAGAGTGGCCTCAAAGTCCAGATTTCTCTTAGCAGACATGGAAATCCAACTGTTGGGTTTTCCTTTGAAGTGCGGCTGAGGTGCTTCGAAGGGATCCGGAAGTCTCGAATCTATGATGTTGTCCTCCATCACTGCAACTCGTGGTATTGCAGCTACACTACTAGGACAGTCATGAGGCTAAACGTACAAGCCACCGAATTTAAGCATCAAGTATCCCCAAATATCTCCCAATTCTAGCGTTATGGGGGGAAGCTACCCCTCCCAATTTTGTGTGGTGCAGAAAACTCTCACCAGCCCCAGTGAGAGTATCCGTCCAGTTTACCGAAGCTTTGCCATCACTCTTAAGCTTGTATCCACTCCTGTTTTTTGGCTACAATGCATCAAGTAATCTTCGCTCACTCTAGGGCATCCTGGCAACCGGCCAACATGTGAGTGCGGGATAGCTTCTCACACGAGCTGTCGCCAGTCACCTTGACTTCTGCAGTGCCAATTTCGAACTTCCAATTTGTGTTCGACTATCATCATGATACACCAGAAACAATGTCTTTCCCTCCGGCGTCTGCCGAGCCCTCGCCGCCAAAATGGTCTAAAACTGCATCTCGATCATCATCATCCGCCGCATTACCTCCAACCTCGACGCCTTCGTCTCGACTTACAGTGCTAACAAATGCTTCCCGCTAGAGTTCGACACCACGGAAATCGCCTTGATCCCCTCGTTCGCCGCGTTCGTCACCAGCTAGCACCCGAAACTAGACGGCGTGGTCCTCAACTCAGGCGTCCAGGGGGGTTTCGACTTCAGCAAGCCGGCCAGCGTGGATCTCGGCACGCTCGGCACCGAGCTCACGACCAACTACGTCTCGTACATCTATCTGAGCATGACGTTTCCGTTCTTCTTCTAGGCACACACAGAGCGCCCCACTTGCCTGATCGACATATCGTTGCCCCTCCCCCCCCGTAGACCCCTTTCACGTGGGCGAGGTGACCAAGCTTAGTGTCTATAACTATAGGAGTACGGTGGCAAAAAACACATTGCACGTACGATGTTTCCCGCCCACGTTTCACCAGAGTACCGTTCAGACGCGTTCAACGTTGCTCAGAAAATGGAATTTCACAGCATATCCTCATCCCTCATTCTACCTCGGGCGTCGGAGGGCAGTTCACGGAGGGAGTCGACGACGGGCATACATGATGGGCTCGGCGATCTTGCTACGAAATTCTAAGGACAGAGGTAGCGTCACCGACCAAGAGGCTCAACTCAAGTGTCAGCTACACAAGCAATCCCTTACGGCGCTGACCTGTTTAGATCTCAGCTAGATCTCCATATGCGTGGAAGGCGAACGTCCTAGACTGAAATTGCAGCATCGCTTCATTCCCGTATCAATTGTCCGGAACTCCGTGCCCAGGAGCGTCTCGAGGGTTAGGTAATGTCCTGCTATGAACTGCGTCCTCTCTCCACTTCATGTCGAACTCTATTCCGTGATCTGTGTATTCTCGTTGCTAGAGTCACTTCTCCTCAAGTCTGACTTACCCTCTTCGTGATATAGAAGTCTTTCCTAAATCGGGAATGGCGCCCCTCACTGTCTATGGCCTAATTCGTGGATATAGCTAATACGACTGTGCTAGGACGGCCGGGCAAGACTGACTTAACGCCATCGTATAATCGTAGTAGAAACGCGTAATCTGACTCCAGCTGCCTATGCGGATGGTCTTAGAAAGGGAACTCTCGTGCCATGAGATCGCGGCGCATTGTCGAACCTTTAAGACGCCAAGACAAGAACTGAAATCGCGAGAACAGTTGACCCAGAAATGAAGGGGGGAGAAGCCCAATGAAACCCTTGGGAGGTTTTCACACTCTCAAAATAGGCAGGCCAAGAATGCCGATGTGCTAGACTACCTGCTTTCAGACCGCCATAAGTTCTCGACGGCGGTTTATGCAATGGGCTGAAGAATCAGATTCCGTTTCACGATGGATGGAGATGTAATCTATAGGGCGGCTTGAGAAAGTGATGCCAAAAATATGCCGTTGTAGAACCTACTCGCCCAAAAAAGTAGAGCAATAGTTGCGATGTATCTCAGACATAAAAGAAAACGCAACGAGAAGGTGCAGGCTAAGCACATCCAGCCCCTAAAGGATAACAGTACATCATGGATTATGTATGACAGCATGTCCACAGTATGATACAAGCTACTTGATAGAGAATGAGAACCAAACAAAACCCAACTACAGCTCTAAGACGGGTCCCTGAAAGCCAAAGCATGCCCAAGTCGTAAAACAATCGCATCACAAAAACTCCCGTCGCGACATCCATCTTAGAAGACGCTAATGTAGTTCCCGATCCGTTCCTTCTGGTTCTGAGCAATGCACTCCGCTATCCATGTGATATTGCGGATTTCCTGCAGTCCAGAGTTAGCCCACTAGTTACCAAGGGTAGAGAAGATGACGGGACCAACCTGTTCGCGCAGTTTCACCCAAGCGTAGACAACCGCGTGAGTGAACTGCCTGGTGAAAGCGATCTTCGAGATCTCCATTTCCTTCTGGTAGAACATATCTTCCAGACTGCGACCGTCAGTGCCCATGCCGCCAGCCATGTTGCCGATGCCGCCCGCCGAAGCTTGTCCCAGGCCGGTCTGATCGAAGAAGTTCTTGTAGTCGGACACGCCGTCGACGGCGATCCTCACGCCCTCGACATCGTCCGCCCTCGACAGCATGAGTATGCCCTCCGGATACAGCTTGCCGAAGTTGGGGTACAGCTTCTTCCTATCCTGCTTGGATAGCTCAGTGCCGAATGAGTTGAGCGTGATGTTGATGCTCCTGCGATCGGCCTCGAACTCGAGCACCTCGGCCATGACTTCCGCCGTCGGAGAGCCGGCGATGTCATCGTGGGTGCGGACGAAGTCGTAAAAGTCCTCGAGGTAGTTCTTGTACAGCGTGTTGCGGATGATCTCGATGTTGAGCTCGTCGAGGTCCTGGTGGCTGAGCGAGCCCTTGAAGTAGGGTGCCAGCGGCGTCTCGATCAGGACCGAGTTGTACAGCTCCTCGATGTTGGTCGCCACGCACAGCACCGGCATCGTCTCGAACCAGCCCAGCGGGTGGCACCGCTCCAGCAGCTCCCGCGTGTCCCGCTCGTGCAGCGTGCCCGTGATCAACAGCGCCACGTTGTCGATCATGTAGCCGTACGTGAGGTATTCCATGAACTTGGCGAGCGAGCCGGTGGCATTGGCCTGTAGGTATCGGAATTCCGAGACGAGCTTGTCGGTGGTCTTGTTGGCTAGGGCGGAGGTGGAAGGATTAGGCGGCAGCGCTGCGAGGAAGTCGCCGTACGCAGGCCCGAGCTGGAGCTTGATGTCTACAGCAAATGAGCATGCAAGACACAAAATCGTCCCCCAGGCGATGCCATACCATCAATGGTTTCACACTGTGTAAGGTTGTTGTAGCTCTGGCCCGTCAGTAAGGCATTGCGGTACCCGCGAACGATGCCCTCGACGTAGCTAGGTCACGTAAGCGCTGGCCCGGCAATAAGGAGAGGGCTGGAGACATACCCATTACTGACGTTGTAGAAGAGACCCTCCATCTTCGCTGCGGGGCCGCGTATGGCAGAGGTTGCCGGTAAGTGCTGGCCGGGGATGATTGTGCTCCGTTGGAGATGGCGTTGCTCGAAGGCAGCTGGCGTCGACGGCGGTTGGCTCACGGCATCCCGGGGAAAGGTTCGTCCGCGTAAGACCCCGATGTGCACGGGCACCCGTGGCCGGTGGCGCCCCAGCCAATCAGAACGCTAGAAAGCTAGACGGTCTTCCCCCCAAGGGGAGGAATTCCCGCCGGCGAATCTTCTTCTATTTTTTATTATACATTTTCCTTCAGTCGATTTATTTTCAACCCTTAAGTCGTGATCTGATTGGCCCAATCGTTCAGCGACTTTGGTGCCGACTTCCGACGCATGGCTGTACATAGAGACCGTGCTTGCGCCACTCTACGCCTAGGAAGATCTTTATTTTATGCGTACGAACTAGGAAAAGTCTAGATTTTGGATCAATATCTATATAAGGAGGCCCTCCGGTACTGTTACTCCTCGCTCTCTATTCTTCGCTCTCTACTTCTTCCGTTGTGCTCTGTGCTATGCTTCTGTGCTATGCTTCTGTGCTATGCTTCTGTGCTATGCTTCTGTGCTATGCTTCTGTGCTATGCTTCTGTACTATGCTTCTATGCTCTGCTCTGTATGCTCTACTGCTCTGCATGCTCTACTGCTCTGCATGCTCTACTGCTCTGCATGCTCTACTGCTCTGCATGCTCTACTGCTCTGCATGCTCTACTGCTCTGATGCTCCAATGCTCTAATGGTCTGTATGGTCCCAATGGTCCTAATGGTCTGTATGGTCTATGTAGTCTGTATGGCCCCAATGTTCTGTGTAGTCTGTATGGTCCCAATGGCCTGTATGGTCTATATGGTCCCAATGGTCTGTATAGTCTATGTGGTATACTGTGCTATGCTTCTATGCTCTATATACTTCTATACTCTATATGCTTCTATACTCTAACGTAATCCACCACGCAGTGACACCAACCACCTAGTGACACCACCACCATCATCATCCTCACCAAAACCATCATAGCTCCAACGAACTCTGATCAAGTCAAGCGTTCTGAGGCTCACTTTGATCCCCAGTACCAGCAGTATTGGTCTGGCATGTTCTGGAGTTGTGGCTCAAAGTCCCGCACTTCTTACATCGTCGTCGTTTCTTGGCTCCACCCACCACAATGGCAGCATCCTCCGCTATTTCACGCTGTAGCTGAGCATCCAGCGTTTCATCATCCAGCATCTGATGTCCATTGCTTACTCTGAGTGGCTCTTTGCGCTTGAGAAGCCTTTTC
>MU001677.1:871786-982894 GCA_010093515.1 Lineolata rhizophorae | reverse complement strand
AGGTGTCGTCGTCCAAGATGCCATAGTCTCTCTTCATGCACTCCAGCACTCTGAACCACTCCCGAATGACCTTGGGATCTTCGCATTTGGCTCTCTCATAGTCGTAGCCTCGAGACATCTTCGTCCGGAGCGTTGGAGTGTCCTTGACAAACCTCTTGGGCCAGTGCTTGGCGACGTGGTCGCGTCGGACGCGCTGGTCCTCGTCGATCAAAACATTGGCCATTTCGGCTACATCAGGCATTCTGACGCGAAACCCTCGCGCATCCATGTCCAGGATGTGTCCAATGAGTACCTCCTCTTCCCATTGGGTCAGTTTCTTTAGATTGGTGTGGCTTTCTTCCCGAGAAGCTATTCGTGAGATTCTGCGATACACAGTCTTGAAGTTGACACCCAAGGCCTTGGCAGCGGCTTTGGGATTGGGGTAAGTGCCTTTCTTGAAAGATTCGATGGCGAGTATGATATCAGATTCTTTGGAGAGCTTCTTGGGCATTTTTGGTGGAGAAATTGGTGGGCAAAGTTGATGGGCGCGTCATGGACGCGTCGGTGTCACTAGGTGGTTGGTGTCACTGCGTGGTGGATTGCGTTACTAAAAAAAAAAAGGTATATAAGGGCCCTTCTACTCTATTATACTATACTACTATCGCTAGTTATATACCGCGTAAATTTAAGTAAAAGCTTTTACTAAACGGTAGTAGAAGGCCCGATCTAGCTTTCCTATTTATAACGCTATACTATATTAAATACTACGTAATCGTAGGAGCTTTTTAGCACCGAACGGGCGGTAGTGGAAGGCCCGCGAAGCGGGCCCCTCTACCCGCGAAGCGGGTAGCGAGGGAGGGCCGAAGGCCCGACCTCGTGTTGATACGCCCGCAGAAAGACGAGGCTTGGACCCAAAGACTGTTATTTACACGATGGCATCTTGCACGCTTCCAGCGGTTGGTTCGACGGGAGCTGTTGCGATGACTCGCTTGAACGATGCGTCGCTCTGAACGGGGAAATTCATAGCGAATTGTTGAGGCTCGTAAAAATGGAGTGTGCATCCCAAAGTTATCATGTACTATTGACTAGAGCTAGTCAAGCCACTCTCATTTCATCGGGGCGGGGCAGTGAAGGCTGAGTAAAATGTGGCGTCGAACTCGCACGCAAAAGGAGACCGCAGCATGAGTCTTGGACGCTATGGCGGCGATAGGGCCCTTGGCTTACATTTCTGGACTGGCGTGACTCACGGCGTGATTTTCGAGGGAAAGGGTGCTGTTGTACGTAGGAGCTCGAAGCCCACAGCCTGCAGGGCCTTGGTGACCGCGGTGGGGCTCGGTGCTGTTCCGGGACACCGCATTGCCCCATGCAGCTAGCGCGTCGGTCACCCGCCAAGAGATCGAACAAGGCAACCTCAACCACGGCCAAACGTCACAGGCAGCCATCACCACTCGAGCATACAAATATGGCCTCTTCCGCAATCGAGCCCAGCACTCCTCAGCTTCTATTCATTCCACCGACGGGAACAGACCCCATCAATCGAAATCCACAAAGCTTGACGTTTCTCCCTTTCTTGCCCCCTTGAAATCTTTCACTATGCTCTTTCAAAGTCATAATCGTCAGAACGTAGAACGCTGCGGCTTCTACTACATTTCCCCCTGCCCCAGCCCATTTGGATCGCCTAAGAGGACTTACCTTCCTCAAGTCGCACTCCAGTCTCATACGAGGGTTCTCTCGACTGCGTCACGAACTCACTTGACTCAGACATTTGTCAATCCTTCAAAAGACAAGGGAATCAAGGAGGTCCGCTATATGTTCCCGCTCGTCGACGGAGTCAGTGTTGTAGGATTCAGTTGCAAGGTTGAAGACCGCGTCATCAAGGGTGTCGTCAAGGAGAAGGAAAAGGCACGGCAGGACTACCAGGATGCAGTTGCCAGCGGACAGACGGCTGGCCTGCTCGAGCAACTCCCGGACGCGTCGGACGTGTTCACGACTACGATCGGCAACGTCCCTCCGGGGGCAGCTCTGGTTGCGGAGATTACTTATCTCGGTGAGCTCAAGCATGATGCCGAGGTCGACGGCATCCGGTTCACCATTCCCACTGCGATCGCACCGCGATATGGGAGCTATCCGGGAGACTTGACGCAGTCGGATGCGACCCCCGCTCGGGGGGAGGCGATCAAAATCACAGTCGATGCCATCATGGCCGAAAACTCATTTATCAAGGAGATGCAGTCGCCCAGCCATCCCATTGCCGTGTCCATGGGTGCCACATCGGATGTGCCTGACGCACATCCTCAAATGCACAAGGCCTCCGCGAGACTCAGTCTAGGAGAAGCAGGCCTGGACAAGGACTTCGTTCTCCAAATCGTCGCGAAGGACAGCGGCGTTCCAAAAGCTATCCTAGAAACTCACCCAACCATTCCGAACCAGCGCGCTCTAATGACCACGCTAGTGCCTAAGTTCGCCCTCCCTTCCGAGAAGCCCGAAATCGTGTTCATCTGCGACCGGAGCGGGAGCATGAACGGCAAGATCGAGACCGTCATCTCGGCCCTGGAGGTCTTCCTCAAATCTCTCCCTGTCGGCGTCAAGTTCAACATCTGCTCCTTCGGCTCGCGTCACTCTTTCCTCTGGAAGACAAGCAAGACGTACAGCCAGAGCAGCTTGAACGAAGCCATTCGACACGTCAAGCGTTTCAAGGCCGACTATGGCGGAACGGAAATGCTCGAACCGCTTCGAGACACGATCAAGCATCGATACTCTGATATGCCTCTGGAGGTCATGCTGCTCACCGACGGAGAAATTTGGAACCAGGCTGAGCTATTCTCTCACCTCAACGAGCAGGTTTTGGAAGCAAAGCAACCAATCAGAGTCTTCACTCTGGGCATTGGAACGTTCGTCTCTCATGCGCTTATTGAAGGCATCGCTCGATCTGGCAATGGGTTTTCACAGGCCGTTCTTGAAGGGGAAAAGCTCGATAGCAAAGTCGTAAGGATGCTAAAGGGTGCCCTATCACCACATATTACCGACTACACTCTGGAAATCCAATACGGCGACGACTCCACCACCGACGACGATTTTGACATTGTGGAGAAAGTGTCGGACTGCTTGAAGGTGAACCTGAATACGACCGACGATGACAAGGCATCTAAGGGAAAGAAGCCCATTTCCCTTTTCGACGACTCCATCGACCTCGACAAGAAGGAACAATCGCCAGCCGTCGACCACGATGGCCAAGGCCGCTACAGCCACCTGCCTCCCCTGGCGCCGCCAAAGCTTCTCCAGGCACCACACAAGATCCCGCCGCTATTTCCATTCACGCGGACGACTGTCTACGTGCTGCTTTCGCCCGAGACTGCGCAAAAAAAGCCGAAATCAGCCCTCCTCCGCGCCTCATCTCCACACGGCCCGCTCGAACTCGAGGTCCCGATCCAGGTCGCAGAGACGCCGAGCGAGATGATCCACCAGCTAGCGGCCAAGAAAGCGGTCCAGGATCTCGAGGAGGGTCGGGGCTGGATCACGGAAGCTAGGGACGAGAGCGGACAGCTTGTCAAGGAGGAGATGCCCGGGCGCTTCGATGAGATGGTCGAGCGCGAGGCGGTCCGTCTGGGGGTCCAGTTCCAGGTCGGCGGGAAATGGTGCTCGTTCGTCGCCGTTGAGGCCAACGCGCCGAAGCCGAAGGACAGGGACGGCGACGAGTCAATGACTGAAGTGGAGGGTTTCGAGTTCCTGGACGAGGAGAAAGATAGCGCAGGAGCGGCAGGCAATTCAGAAGCATTTGGGGTGCCCACGGGCTCAGCCCGCTCGCGTTCTCGTCGTGGGTTTTCTGGCATGCCCATATTGCCTCCTGGTAGCGCAACGAGTCAAGCAGCATCAGGATCCGGCGGCGGCGGTGTTTTCGGCGCCATTGCGGCGGCCGGATCGTCTCCCTTCCCACAACAAGCCAGGGCGACACCGACCGGTGCTCCACCTTCTCCGCCCTCTGGGACACCAGTTAGCGCTAACTTCACTGTCCCTCCAATAAAACACGCTAAGAGGGGCAAGAGCAAGAAGGCACTCGTGGGCTCGCTTTTCGGCCTGGGTGGCGGCGGATCGAGCTTCGGCGGATCGAGCTTCGCGTCGGGGTCAGGACTCTTCCAACAGTTTGGGTCGGCGCAGCCGGTGTCGTCGCTCCTGTGGCCACCCGATCAGATGATGCAGGCTACGGAGCCGCAATCGGTGGCCATTCTCGCCTCGGCGCAGCAGGAAATGCAGGGCGCGCCGATGAGACATTCGCCGAAGGTCGCGCGCGGCTTCTATGATCCTACCATCGAGAACAAGGACTCATCGGGAGAGGACGAGGACGAGGGCGAGGAAAAGGTGAAGGGCAACGAACTCATGGCGCTCATTGGGTTGCAGACGTTTGAGGGCTCGTGGGAGCTAGACAAGGCGTTGTTGAAGATCGTGGGCATGAACAAAGATGCGGCGGAGGCGGTTTGCAAGAAGGAAAGGCTCGATAAGAAGTTGTTTGCAACTTGTCTGGCTGTTGTGTTCTTGCGGAAGAAACTAGCGGCGGAGAAGGATTCGTGGGAGTTGGTGGTGGATAAGGCTGTGGGATGGTTGCAGATGGGATTCGACGCCGCGGCCAACCAAAAGGGGTTTGAGAAGGCGGAAATGCTTATCTAAATTGATATGGGTAGTTGGAAGGTCTAAAACTTGGTTAATACAGGTCGGGAAGCACAAGTTGCTGGGATCTTGGTGTTTAGGTTAAATCCCTTGTTCTTTCTAGTACTGAGGCAAACCCGAATAACAAATTGAGGGACTCGGACTAGAGTAGTTAGCAGTAAATCAAGACTTCCAGAACAACATAGAGCTCTGTAGTATGCAAAGTGACAACTTCAAGTGAAGTCGGTGAGATATTCTAGGTATACAGCACATGCAGTAAGAGTTGTGGCACTGCTCACAGTCGTCCAAGTGTTTATAAAGGTCTCCTGAACTTGTTCTAGACTTTCCAGATATAGGTAAAAGCGGATGTTGTGCGCAATCCCGATAGGTTGCTTGGCTCAAGTACCATTGCTACGTCGTAGTGACGTGGAATACGTTGCCATATACAGCAGGCTGCATGGGATGATATCCTGACGGCGGGAGGCGTGGGGCTTCACCGACGTTATTCCCGGTGTCCAGCACCAACCCAACACCGCCATTGTGGCACAAATCACGGCTCTCTCTGCCCACGTCTCATGCGCCACATTTTCGGCCAGGGCCGAGATCTCAAAAATTTTCGATTTTCGCGAGGTTTACAACGTCGCCGAAGATTTAACAGGGCAGGTCGGAGGAATGTTCGTGAATTGTCATATACGCTGGGGGGAAAAACACCTCAACTTGTACCACGCCACCGTGTATCCAAGACATCATACCACGGACCCACTCACCACGATATTCCCCACGGCGACTATTTTAGCACGTCGAGACCAGCTTCAAGCCCTTCTAAATTTTTTCTCTTGATTAGAGATTCTGAATAAGCTCAAACGAAAACATCATTGCTCAATCAGCGCTCCAAAACAAAAGTCTCCACAATAACAACGACATTCAATTCCGAAATGGAAGACATTGATCTTGAAAAAGCCAAGGCCCACGACGAACAAGGCCATTCCATGCACAAACTGTCGACATGCGCCAGCACGCTGTGCCACCCATTCCGCAGGCCGGGTCTGTCGTCGCCTTGGCACTCCGTCTACGGTCCGATCGCCTCACTTCTGGACGCGGACGAGACTGACAGAGACAAGTTGACCGCGACATGGCGCGATAACAAGGCGGGCGAGCTCAACTTCGTCGGCATCGTTGTACGTCTCTCCCTCTGCTCTTCCCCCTCCCCCAGAACCACCAACTACCCCACAACGGGGCCCAAGGCAAGAGAACCAAGGCAACTAATCGCACTGCGCCCCCCTTTTCCCCCAATTCCTCGGACGCCATGATCACAGGCCGTAATCTTCTCGACCATCATCACCGGCTCCCTCGGCTGGGGCCGCGCCCTCGAAGGCCCCCCCGCCACGACGGCCCTCTGGTACAGCGCACTGGCGCTGGCCCTCACCGCGCTCGCGTCCGCCATCCAACTGACCGTGACGCTGAACCGGCTGAGCGGCTACCCGGACGCGCTGTTCCGGATCCGGCGGCTGCTGAGCGCGCGCGGCGCCGACGTCGGGACGCCGCTTGAGGAGCGCCGCGGCGCGGCGCCCAGCGCGCGCCAGGTCTACGCCTGGGAGAGTGCGGCCATCGGGCTGAGGGCCGCCCTTTTGCTGTATATTGTGGGGATGATGGTGCTTGTATTTGAGGAGGCGGTGGATGAACTGGGGCATGTTGGGAGTATGGAGAACATTGTAAGTGGGACTGGCCGGATCCGGCTGCGCCTGTTGTGGAGTGAAATGGAGTGAAGCTTGACTGCTAACAATTTTCATCTAGAATGCCATTGTGTTTGGCATCGCGCTGGCGTTTTGTGGCGTCAGCTACCTGCTTACCTACTACTGGCTCTCCCACGATAGCGACAGGGAGATTTAGGATGGAAGATTTTTCCTGTTTTATTATACCCATTTCGCGCGATTCTAATCTAAACTCACTTCTTGGTTGCTCGATAGAAGTATAGCGGGCGTTAAAAGCTCAAAAAAGGAAACCATGTCAAGTTAGATAATGGCTGGAGTTTCTTTGGCGTTTTGAGGAGAGTACATGTATTTTCCGGAACCTTTACATTGCTGCATCAGGGCTGTTGTCAGTGAATTGGGCGGCTATTTCAAGGTTTGATCGCGGAGAGTCCAGATGGCAGGCTAGACATCGCTTAGTATGATTATTCTCACTAGGTATTTAGTATGTTAGAAATAACAAAGTAATATTAGAAAAAATTCGATTATCTACACTGATCTGGAAATGCAGTCCCACAGTTTTTACCTCGTAATTCATTCCCTGGTCAAGACCTGGCTGGTATTAGTCCTATTCAATTTGTCGCTCCCGCTAAAGTCATATTACCCTCACAAGCCCTCCTTACGCCCCAACTCTCCCCACCACACTAATAAAGAATAACTGACGTAAAACAGCCTGAACGCCTCCCAAGAGCTCTACTCTCAGTATTGACTACCGGCTAGACGTCAGTATCCCCACTCCCCCTTGCAGGCCTCACAAGCGGCAACACTACCAAACTTTAACAAGACTATATCAATTCCATTCTATCCAAACCAGCAAACCAGTCCAATTAAGCGGACCCATAGTTACAACCCGAACCCTCTTATCTATATCTCAAGGAAAAAGGCAAGAAAAGGAAAGACCCCGGACGGCACCGCAAACAAAATGAACCATCAAACCCCCAAATCATAACCCATACACCGATGCAAAACATGGCTAAACTAGTCCGACCCACCACCTCGGACCGCACAACCTAGCTACCAAACAAACCATGCAGCCCTAGATCCTCTATTATGCCTTCCCTCTACCCTTAGCTACCCACCAACCCCACTACGCCTTCCTCCTCCTCACCTCGGTCTTCTCCACCTCTCCATCCCTCTCCCCCTCCGTCCTAACCACCGTCTCGCCCACCCCTATCCCCATCCCCATCGCGGTCCCCAACCCCAGCGCGCCATCCCCTTCCAGGCCCTCGACTCCCTCCATCAGATCCTCCACCTCCACCCCCTCGACAAGAACACTATCCTCGCCATCCCACTCTCCCTCCCTGCCAGCCTTCCCGCGCCCCTCCTTCTCCCCCGCCGCCCTGCCCTTCTCCCCCTCCCCACCAACCCTCTTCGTCCCCCACGGCGGCGGGAACCGCTTCCGCACCGTCGCAATCATCTTGCCGTACCAGTACCAGTTGAGCCCGTTGAGCGTCAGATTCGCGCCCAGGTACGCCGCGACCAGCCAGACGGGCACGGCGTCGACGGCCGCCTGCGCCGCCACCACGGCCGTCTGGGCGGCGCCAGCGTCCTGCGCCACGCTGGCCGCCGCTGCCGGCGCGAAGCGCATGACCTCGACGCTCGCCGGGCTCACCACGGAGGCCGCCGCGGCCTCGGCCGCTGCGGCCTGGGCGGCGGCTGAGACGTCGAGTAGGGGGCCGGCGACTGCGGCGGCGGCGTCGACGGCGCGGGTCCGCGCGGCGCGGAAGGTGGCGAAGATGTCGGCGAAGACGCGGACCGACTGGTAGGAGCCCCAGACGAGGCGGGCCGAGGCGAAGGAGGCGAGCAGGCAGATGCCGTTGACGAGCTGGAGGCGAGAGCCGGTGAGGTCGAGCTTGTCGCAGAACCAGTGGACGTTGAGGAAGGGGGAGGAGAGCTCGTAGAGGATGAAGGTTGGGCCGTAGAAGTTGAGGAAGGGGCGCTGTATTGGCAAGAGGAAAGAGAGGAGGGGATTAGCCTGTGGATCAGGAAGGAGAGAGCAGAGCCGGGGAGAGAAGAAACTCACGAAGCCGAGGCTGAAGACGGCGAGAGCGGCCACGGCATGCGCCAGCATGCCCACGCCAAACACGCTCACGTACACGGCGCTGACGACGAGATCCCAGACGAAGTAGCCGGTAGCGAAGGCCTGGACGAGGCCGCTAGCACCCGTGTAGCCCCAGACGCGCTCCGTAGCGTCCATGTGCGCGCGCTCCTCGTCTGTCCACATGACCCACAGCGCCAGCGCGTTGATGATAGTGCTCTGTAGCAGCGACACCACGTGCACGTCCCAGTTGAGGCGGGTGCGGCGCGGGAAGGCGCTGTAGGCGCGCGGGAACAGCCGTGACGAGAAAAACGGCGAGAGCGTGGTGTAGGTGAGGTGGTAGAGGCCGGCGGCTAGGAGGACTTCGTGGACGTGCAGGGGGAGTGTGGGGAGAGAGAGGCGGGTCGCGAGGGGGGTGACGAGGCGGGAGAGGACCGGCGAGGCGGAGAGCGGGAATGGATCGAGCATGGTTGCGGTGTGTGTGCGGAGGGCGGCTGGCTGTTGTTGGACGTTGATTATAGAGCACGCTTAGCTACGTGCCCGAGGGAGCTCAAAGGCTCCGACCCCGCCGTCGTCGTGCAGCTGGGCAAGGTGGATCCGCTGGGGAGCTCCTCCAGGTTATGGGAGGGCGGATCGGGCCGAATACCAAGCTCTGCTCTTCCCGTGCAAGTCGAACGGCGCTCGGATTCGTGGTCGAAACTTAAATATAGCCTTTGCGAGAAGGGGCCGAAGTACCCAGATAGCTACGTCCGCTCTCTCCGGGGCGTGCCGAGTCGTTGGACGCTCGTGGGAGCTTCGGAGGCCGAGTGGTGACGGCGGGAGGCTGGCTGTTCTTCTTGTACCCGTCAGCTTCCACATACCTCTAGCTTGGCTCCCGTCCTAACCTGGGGAGTGTCAGGCCCGGTTGGTCAGGCAGACAGAGAGGTAGCAGGCAGACAGCCCGGTGGGCAGGCAGGCCCGCAGGCAGAGCGTCCACGCACCACTCACACGCACGCACTAGTCATCCATGACTGCTGGACGTGAGTCAAGTCGCACACAAGGAAAGGGCTGTGGACTGAAAAAAGAAAAGGAAAGCAAAACAAGAGAAACGAGGCAGCTCCCGGCCAGGCACCTGAAGCAGCAGCTGAAGCAGCCTGTCACGCGGGAGGGAGAGTGTTGTGGGCGCGGCGATGACGGGGCGACGGCTGGCGTGGTCAGTCAGCGGGCGGGAGTTGGGGCAGGCGCGACACGGATTTGTTGGGAACGTGCGAGCCAGACCCTGAGCGCCGGGACAGCGCGACCGGCCGCGTCGGGACAGAGCGACTGGCCGCCCCGGACGCTCGCTTATGCACCATGACGGCCGAGCGCCTCGGGTCCCTGGGCGGGGCGAGACCGGGGGTTGTGATGAGCTACGTTGCCGTGTTTGTCCTGTTTGCAGAGAGTCCGGTAGAACAAGATATAGAACGCGCGCGTTGTTGGAACAGGCTTCTCTACACTGCATATTCCTACAGAGGCACAAACCGCATGCGCGAAGATGCTCCCGTCGAAACCATTCCCCGGCCCAGGAAAGAAAAAGAAGAAGCCCTCCTATCCCAGCACACAATCCGCAATCTCCCCCACGTGCTCCGCGTCCGTCCCGCAGCAGCCCCCCAACACCTTCACCCACGGCAACACCTCCTTCAGCTCCCTGTGCAGCCTCCCCAACTCCGCCGGATCCCCCCGCTCCAACACCTCGCTCCGATCCAACTCCTCATGGCTCTTCGCGCTCGCGTTCGCTCTGACGCTCGCCACCCTCCTCCGGACGCCATCCCTCGCCAGCGCCCTCAGCGCCGGCATAAAGTGCTCCGGATGCGCGCAGTTGACGCCAAAGTACGCCGCGTAGGCGCCCGTCAGGGCATCGACCTTGGCGATGGCCTCGCCTAGCGACACTCCGGTGGGCAAGCGGCCGTCCGTCTCGACGGTGAAGGACACGCAGACCGGCAAGCCGACGCGGCGCGCGAGCCGGACCGCCGCCACCGCCTCGGCCAGCGACCCCGCCGTCATCAGACACAGCATGTCGGCGCCGGCGTCCTTGAGCGCCCGCACCTGCGCCGCGTACCCGGCCGTCGCCCCCGCCACCCCGCGCTCCAGCGCCTCCGCCTCCCGCCCCGAGGCCGCCCCGCCCCCGCCCGCGACCGCGTACGCGTCGCCCAGCGGCCCCAGGCTGCCGCTCACCACGACCCGCGCGCCGTCCGCCCGCCGCGCCTCCTCGTCCGCGATGCCGCGGACGAGCGCGACCCCGGCCGCGTTGGCGGCCGCGAGGGCCGCTTCCGATGTGAGGTCGAGCGCCTTGGCGTAGGCGCCGTTGGCGCGCCACGTGGGGGTTTCGAGGACGATGCCCGTGCCGCGGGAGCGGGCCGCGGCGACGTAGGTCGTGTAGATGGAGCGCAGGAGGGCCGAGTGGGCGGGAGAGGAGAGGAGGCTGACGGTGGCGAAGTGAGGGAGGGGGACGGAGTGCGTGTAGATTAGGGTGGTCTCGAGGCCGCCTTCGGTGAGGTAGGGTCGGGGAGAGGTGAGGTGGGGGAGGGAGGGGGGCATCGTCGTGGTGGTGAGGATGGTAGGGAGATAGATGCCGTTGTGGTTGAGTGTGATGGGACTGGAGGTGTGTGATAGGAGAGGGTTGAAAAGAAGTTCTGGAGTAGGACGACAAGGAAATGGGACGGTTAAAAACTTGTATATAAATGCTTGTTAAATCGTGCACTCTCAAGTTAAAGCGATGAATTATAATGAAACCGAGGGCAATGTCGTGGAACAGTATTTATACTCGTCCAGGTGTTGCTAAATAAAAAAAGATGGTGCAAAGCTCCATCCCAGACACTATTGTCGTGATTTCTTCTACGTATAGTCTGTTAGTACTCCAACGGCAACCGTACGAGACTGACATAAGACGGGATTGAAATGGGTACCGCGCTAGAGGATATTTTGGTGGAAAAAGGCAGGCCAAGAGAGTAGCTGAAGTTAGTGCTGCAGTGGTGGATACCGGAGCTCTTGGCTGGTGGTGGCTGAGTAACGCGGTCTCGCATTCCCATTTTGGCGATGGGCGTTGTAGCACGATCTACGGCGTAGTATAGATTGCCGACGCTACAAAAGAGACAAACAGAAAATACCATGAAAGGGTTGGCTCTAGGCATTCTTCAAAATACGATGTTTCCGCATGTGGATAATTGGATGATGCGTTGTCCATGGGGGGAAGTCGTTCGCCCGACAGAATCGACGTTGTATGGAGTGCTCCATACAGCGCGGCTTTCGCAGACATCCCACGCGTTCTAGATATTTGCTTGAACCCGAGATAAAAAAAAAAAAGGGGGAAAGGAAGAAAATTGGCGATAGGTTCCCCAGATGAGAGACGGTGTTGCCAGCGAAGAGGTCCCGCAGAGTGTGTCCGGTGATGCGTACCTACGGCAGGTTCAACACTGCGCGCCACGTGTGCCTGTCATGAAGCGCCACAAGACGCCGGGGAACGGGGATTGCTGAAACCAGGAGAGGCGAGCGCGGCTCGTCCCCTGGTCGCTGTTTCGCTGGAGCCCCCTGCCCGATGTGTGGGTCGCCCTGCAGTGACCGCCTACCCCTTGCGGTATAGCTCTGAGGTGCTGGCAGACACGACCGTCGACCGCGACTTCACTTTTTAAATCATCGCGGCTTCCCCCATCGCATTCACCTCCTGCCGCCGCGACACGCTCCTCCCCCTCGTGCCTTCCGCACGAACCCCTCGGCACGCCGGTTTGCCCATAGATCCCGACGCGCCGGCCTCGGCCCGACTCGGCTGCCGGGCGCGCACACTCGCCTATACCTTTTCGCCCGCACCCACAACAAACCTCTTCCTCTTTTCTTCCTCAAGTCTACCGCAACCGAACGATTTCTCGCACGACAGCAACACCACTTCGTGGCTAGCTATCACGCAGACTTCGATTACTTCGATTGCCGTAGCACCTTTCCTCCTTCTCTTTTCCTCACCGTCACATTTGTCACTATCCTCACGATGTCTCCGAAGATACCCCGCGCAGCGCGTCGCGCGCGCGCCTCTCCCGACCCAACTGCCACCGCGCGTCGGACTCGTGCCCAGCGCTCCAAGGCTGGGGAGAAGGCTTCGCCGCTTCAGGCGCTCCCCGACACCCAGCGGAGGACGCGGGCCGAGAAAAAGCGTCGCGAGGGCGAGAGGAAGAAGTCTGCGTCCCCTCAGCGCCCAGCTCCCGAGAGGGAGCCGTCGCCCGTCATGGTCGGCCAGTTCGATCAGGACGCGGTGCACAGTTCCCCTCTCGCGTCGAAGCGGAAGCGGGAGGGTGACAAGGATGACGAGGAGACGAACGTCGTAAAGGCCGCGCGGGCCAACGTAAGCTATCACCAGTTTCCCCCCCTTCGAGCCATCGCTTTCATTCTTTCCCCCCGCGTTGTTTGCGCGTCAACATCTCGCTTGTTCGTCGCTAACTCGTTCAACAGCCAGATTCGACGCCGCACCAGCCGGGGGCGGGACCCCAGACCCCGCAGTCCTACGGTTCCACGAGCGTTTGGAGTCGCCTTCGTGGCCTCTTCTCGACGCCTCGGCGGAGCCGATCGACGACCGCGGCTGGGGGCTCGGTTGGCCCTAGGTCACCGGGCCTGGCGGCATTTGATCCGGTGTTCGCGCCTGCGCCGGACTTTCAAGCTCCTCCTTCGGCTTCGCCGCCTGGTGCTCCCGAGAGCCCGGCGGCAGCGACCACGGTCGGCGGGACGACCACCCCGACTGTGATCCATAAACCCACCTCTGAGGGTGCCACTGAGCAACCCTCATCTTCCTCCCCAGACTCGAATACGGACGGGGTCCTTGGGAAGCGCAAGCGACCTGAGATTCCCGTCGAGGAGACTGGTAACGGTTCGGCGGACGACAAGTCCCCGCGCGCCCAATCCCATCAGGGCGACGACGAGCGCGTTGAGGTGCACCTTGACGCCCTTGAGAAGATCCCGGCGAACCCCCAGGGAACGTCGGGTTCCTTCGGAATCGACTGGTGGGAGGAAGGCTCGGACGACGAGGTCTACGGCCTCGTCACTCCTCGCGCGTTGCCCGGCGTGGTTGTCACCTCGTCGGGTAAGAGGATGAAGACGTCGGAGGACACTGGCGGCGTCGCAAAGTCTGCCGACACCGAGAGGGAGCCACCGGCAGAGGTGAGTTCTGCTCCCCGTCCTCAGGTTGAGGATGTCCCGGCGCCTGCGACGGAGGCCACTACCTCTGCCCCGACCTCCTTGGCGGATCCACCGCGCCGCAAGAAGATGTCAAGGAGAACTATTCTTCGGCTGCGCCGCCAGGAGCAGAGGGAGAAGGAGGAGCGGGAGCACGCGTCCAAGGAGAAAGGGAGCGCGGTCGAACGGGAGGCGGAGCAGGTCAGCAATGGCCCGTCTTTGAGCCCGTTCCCGCGTTATGACCCTCCCAGCCACGATTATCGTGGCGAGGCGTTCAAGCTCCCGCTGCCGAAGCCGCAGCCTGCCAATAACGCGTCGGGCATTTTCGCCGCGGCTGCTGGTGCGAAGGAGGGGGAGGCCAAGACTGGAGCGGGCAGCGCTGATGCCGCCGTGGCTGCTGGAGAGGTGGACAATAGCGTCCACGGTTCGGGCGCCGGTGATCCGGGCCCGGCCACGGTTAAGGGGCGAGCTCGTCGCGTCCGCTTTGCGGCTCCGCCGGCAGGCACTTCCGACTCGGGCGTGAAGAAAGCCCCCCCCAAAAAGCCGGCTCCGACGCTGCACGAGTTGGCTAGGCCGCCCTCGGCGTTCCGTCGGAACGATTGGAGACCGATTAGACCGTCGGGTTTGCGGGCAGTACAGTCCGCTGAGGTAGGCAACGGGTCCCCAAGCACATCCAATGCCCTAAAGAAACCCGCTCTGTTCGTGCCTTTCGACATCGATCCGGCGGTCTTCGCTGCAATGGAGGAAGCGATCAAGGATCCCACTGGTCCTACCAAGGGCTGCCCTGCTGAATTCAATTTTAGCAAATTCCTAAAGCCCCGAATGTACGCGCAAACCTTTTCTCTAGAGTTACTAATGTCCGTTTTCTTAGGGTCGTCTGGCTTCAATGCCAGCCTTGCTTTGGCCTCCGCGCTCCCTTTCGGGTATGGTTCAAATGAAGACATCCAACATCTTTCATCGCATTGCCATACCATTTTTCTTTGCTTTTCACTGGTTTCGAAAACGATTTCAATCCAAACACCGAGATCGACATCGAAACTTGATTTCCTTAGCCTTTAAACTGCCGGCCGGATAACTTCCTTATTACAATTTGAAGACTTGCTAACATTTACTCTTAACAGAGCAGCAATACAGGGACCAACTATATAGGACCAATCCGGTGGTCGCTAATCTTACAGCGAACTCCTTCCTGTCATACCGCAATGTACGCGATCGGAAGCGCTTGCGTATGGAATACAGGATCTGGAGTCCTCGCCTTGGCCTGTTTAGGGGGCCAAACACGGCGACGACCCTCAGCGCTGCCCTCGCCACCCCCGTCATCTCGGACACGGTCGACGTGTTGGACGCCGAGGCTCAGCCTGCACCAGACGGGGACGTGGTTATGACCGAGGCCCCAGTTGAGGAGTGGGATGGACTGGCTGCTGCGGCTGTCGGGTTGATTTGGTTCGACCCACTTCTTCAGTGGCTGGACCCCATCTTCCACGACGAGTCAGTGGGTGTCCTTTGGCCCCTGGTCGCGTGTTACTACGCGGCCGGTGTTTGGTTGATGTCGCGGTGCCGGCGCGCCCGCGCTCCGTAGACCGGTTGTGGGGTTGGTCGTGGGGTAGCGGACTACGAAGTACTTGGTTTGATGGCGTTATCGGGGCTTTTGGAACCTTAAGGTTGCGTGCATCATCTGGGGGTGTATCGTAGCTTTTTGGAACCTTGGCCCCTAAACCCACAAGCCTGACCTGCTGGTGTTGTCGGGGCTTCGGCTCCTAAACCCTCAGGTTGCTCATATCCGGCGGCTAACGGCTCCACGACGGTTGAGGTCACGACGAAGGGGAAGACGACGGGGAAGACGACGAAAGAACGACGACGACAAAAAGGAAAAAAATCCAAAAAAAATCAGAAACTTAAAAAGGACAAAAAAAACACAGAAAACCAAAGGCAAAAAAATTTCTTCTGGCTCCTCCGGGGCCGGCGCCCTCGGGCTATTGCTCGAGGGTTGCTTTTTAATTTTTTTTTGTTCGATTTCTTGGTTTGGGGATTCTGTGGGTGGTTGCGCGTCTTGCGTCCTGTTTCTGTCTTTTGTTTCTGGTTTCTGTTGGCCTGCGGTGGCCCGCTTCCTCGGTTCTCGGGGGCTTGAGCCTTGCTCGCCCGTTGTACGACTTCATTCTGTACAGCTGCTTCGATGACTTCTTTTTCCGACTGCTGTACGATTACCTGTACGACGTTTTGTACGAGGACCGACTGCCAACAGTAATTGTTGACCGACTTTGGACTTCTGCGCCCGACGACACGTTTGGTCATCGTCGCTTGTCGGGCAGGCTTCATTATGTTTTGTTCGAGCTCTTGTCACTTTTATGGGCTCCTGAACTCGCGAATATGCCGGATCTCGCCACTTTGGTCACGCGCTTTCGCCTTGTCCTTAGAGTATTGTCGACTCGGATTGCACTTTTTCTCCTGCCGTTTGCCTCCTGTAACGGAGCGGTCAGGTTTTTTTTTGCTGGACATGTACTTCATTCGTGCCTTGAGATTCTTGTCGACCTCAGCATCATTGTCTGACGAATCTTTTCGTCCCGGGCCTACGGATGATTGTTTCGGTGCTCGATGTACGTCTTCTTTCTGTTTTCCGAGCATTGTAACACTCATGTCTGGATTATGCGGCTTTGTCAGCGATTCTCTGTGCCTTTGGCTGTTACTATTTTCGGCTGTCACTATTGCTTTCGACTGTCACTATTACTTCAGACTGTCACTATTACTTTCGACTGGCGTTATTACTCTCGACTGGCACTATTACTCTCGACTATCGCTGTCGCCGCGACGATTTCACCTTCATTTCCTCGGCATCATGGATGCGTCAGATTACTTCTTCACCATGACGGGTCCAACCGTCCTCGAATCGCCGACACATGGACGAAATCGAATTTTACCTACGCATTTACACAGTTCTTCTGGATCCTCAATGCATCATCATACTAGATCGGAACTGTGTTACATGGTCATGAGGCACCTGGATGGCGCTCATCATCACTTCTGGGCGCGTTTCACTTTCAAACTCCGGAGATTGTCGCGTGAATCTCACTGGCTTAGATATGTTCTGTCGACTTCATAAGCACGCCTGTTCCACCGACTCTTATCGATCCCACCTGGCTTTACTGCTTCAATTCTTCTCGCCGCAACATCATGAGCACTTCTCGATGTGCTGAATTCAAACCATTACGGCAACCTGCAAACATTTTTGAACACACTCGAACTGCAGCAGCCACACGACTTCGATCGATTTCCAGGATTGCTCCGTGGCATCAACAAATTATTGTCATGTCGAGCGTTGTCTCATGATCATGCCCTCTAGAGAATGGTCTTGTCGTCACCATCTCTGAGGCTTACTTCTACATTCGGAACGCCAGAATCTCGCTCAAATACTCAAGACACCCTTCGACGTCTCACGAGTTGTTTCAGTCAACAATTTCCGAAGCAAACGGCATAATGTCAAGCTTTTGACATAACATTCTCTCAACCTTATGAGCATCATTTTACGAGCTGATTCTCGGCAATTTCTCGCTATCACCTGTCTTTGAACGATGGTCTTTTCGTCGTCCAGCGTTCAAGGCACCTTTGGAACCGTTTTCGAAAGAACCATGCTCGAATTCTACAAACGAACGCTATTCACTCTCGAAAATCGATTTTCGATCGCTCAATTCGTCAGCGTCATCACGTCACAATCTCGACAACGCTTGCTCGTCCGATTTCACGAGCTTCACTACATTAGCTGGTTCTAGAGACGTTCCTTGTCATCTCGCCTCTTGAGGATTGGTTCCCGTCGTCACCATCCTCGAGGCATTCTTCTGCATGCATCTTCTCGGAAAACGTCAACACACTCAAATTTCGGCCGCGACTTCTTCTGGGCTCCTCCTAACCGGCCAATCACAACCAATTCGTCTGGTTTTCTTCTCTCAGTCGACATTCTACGACTCCACGAGCATGGCCTGGTCATCAGATTCCGAGAATGGGTGTTTGCATATTGAAAGTTTCGCTGTTTATCACAAATGTTGGGTCAACAAACATCGCACGTCGCTTCTTCTTGACGTGTACAGCGTTTCAAATCGCGTCTACTCATTTATGACGTGTAAAACTTCTCCAATCGCGTCATTGCGCTTATGACGTGTACGAACGAGTTTCTCTGGTGGATATGAATGGACTTGAGATTCGGTGTAATTTGGTGGATTGAAAACCGATTGGATGGAAAATGGACGTCACAACCACGAATTGACGGCAAAAATCGAACAACATGGTCGAACGAATCGATAGCTAGCCATAATCGCATTCTCGCGAAATTTTCAGAGTCATTAACTGCTGGGATCAACAACACATTCCTATGTCTTTTCAAATCTCTACTATACTCCTATCTGCTCAACCCCGGCTACATGGTTCAAACAAACTTCTCTTCCAAATCAAGCTCTCAACACAAATGGCTCTAAAGATCTCAAAGCGAGCCTATCTACATCAACATCTTTACATTCAACACAAAACGTTCGATATTCGTACTGAGGTCCATCAAATCAACCTCATCATCGACGTGCTAGTATTGTCAAAGCATCCACATCAGTCTTTGGATGAAACGCTGGCAAAATCATGACGAGGAGCTTGTATTTGAAAAACATGCTCACATCTGAGCATCAACTTGCCCAAACATCATAATATGGGCTATTTTACATCTCGACGAAGCGTTCACGCTTCGATATGTCGTCAACTACGACTCATCTTCATCATCGGCAGTCATTTTGCCGATATTACATCAGCATTCTTCAGTTCTAATGAATGCGATCTACATTGCTTCGTCAGCGAATCTACTGAGCAGATAAATTGGGCGCGATTACCCCCCAATCAAGTTGTTCATGTCGTTCTTGGGCAATTATATGGGCTTGAACGCCAATGGGCACAACTGGTGGAAACAATGCATGGCTTGGAGGGAACAGTCGAGGAAATAGACCCATTGTGATGCGGTTAGTTTTGGACTTGTGTTTCCCAAGGTTTGGGCTCGGGCATGGTGCATTGTCATCAGAGGGAGTTTTTGTGCATGGGATTGGAGTTAGTTTCGGGTTTAGCATTGCATTGGCGATAACGGCATGGATCGGAGTTCAATCGGGCCTGTAAGAGGTGGTGTCTTTTGTATTCTTTGGGACTTTGTATAATTTTCTAGGAGGATTTTTGGGCCCTGGGGAGTCGGGAGGCACGCTGTTATTTCATTTTTACGGCCCCGGAGAATCTGGGGAGGTCCCCAAGTTATCCACAACAACACCCTACTACCATTCGGACCTTCCCGAGAAACCTGGGGCCGCCTGATTTTTTCATATACGCCTCCCGACATACCTAGGGCCCTCGCTTTTCATGTATCATAGCCCAGGGAATCGGGGACCCCTTCCTCTGAGTCTTCTCTTAGTGGCCCCAGAACGCGGAGGGCCCGTTGGGGCCGCTGCGCCCTCTTGGAAAGGAAGGGGTCCCCGAACATCCAAGGGTATGGCTATTGTCTATATTAATGGGTAGAGGTTGGGTGGAACTCAAACACCCTCGACTGGCTGGGAGTCAAGCTTCAAACGACTTCAACAAAGCACTCCTGGCCGGTTGGAGGCTGAACTTCTTATTATGTAGTAATGCTTGGCCTGCGTCTAAAGGTCTAATAAACGGGGACAATCAAAGCACCCATACCCCTTCACAACACTCATTTCATTCATATGTTTCCCTTTTGTTTTGAACGACCATCCAATACCTTCATTCCTCACAATCTGCACGTCTTTCCCATTCCTCCACAGACAACCCCCAAAAACGCCCAGTTCACTGGCCACCTCCCCGTCATACACCTGCTCACTCAACACTAACATGTTTCGCGTTCCAAACACATTTTTGTCCGGCCCTTTAATCAAATCCATCAACACGTACTTCTTCCACTGCTCTTGACCCACCGCACTCAAAAAAGTAGGAACCTTATCCCCGTACACATTATTCCCGCCGCCCTCCCTAGAAGGCTTCAGAACATACCTTGGTCCTTCCCCGCCCCCGTTTCCTCTTCTTTGATCGCCACCACCATCTCCCGCATCTTTTCCCTCTGCCTTCCCCATTCCAGTAGCAGCAACAACCTCCTCCATCTTCTCCTGGCCCCATATCTCCACGAATGTCTCTTCAAGCCGCGCCCGCGTCTCGATATCGCTTACCCAGCGCCCCAGCGCGCCCGGCGCCGCGAGCGCAGCCTGGACTCTCTTGGAGCCGGCCAGGTGCGCGCCGAGAGTGGGGCACTTGATGGCGCGGGAGCGCTCGCAGCGGAGGCGCGCGGCGCGGCCGCCGAGGCCCCAGCGAGCGGGATGCGGAGGGTGGGAGCGAGGGGACGAGGTGCCGAGGGAAGGAGAGGAGAGCGGAGATGAAGAGAGAGAAGGGGATACCAGGCTGCTGGGTTGGGTGCAATGATGGGGACGCGTCTCGGAGTAGTCGCGTGGCTCGTGGCCGGCGCGGAAGTACGCGACGGAGACTTCGTAGGTGCGGCGGGTGAGCGGGTGGGTGAAGAGGAGGGGGGGTGGAGGGGCCTCCTCCGCGTCGTCGTCGGCGCTGTTGGAGTCGAAGTTGCGGTCTAGTTCCTCGGTGAGCGCGAGGAACTCGCCGCCAAACTCGACGCGGAACGTCGGTATGCCTTCTCGCTGGCTGAGCGCGTGCTCCAGCGGCCGCTCGTCGCACACGTTGTAGTTGTAGGGCTGCACGAGCATCAGAATGCATGTTTCGAGGTCGGGCCGCGCGCGCTGGTCGGCGTACGCAGCGTGTGCGGCGGCGAGAGTGGCCACGATACCTTCGATGGTGGTGTTGGGTGGGAGCGTCGAGCCTGGAAGCGCGAGGGAGGCCGGGTTGAGCCCCGTGGTGTCGAGGTAGTGGTGCATGTCGGCGGCGATGTTGCCGTGGGCGCCGCCAGAGCAGGCGATGGTGTTAAACTCGACTTGCTTGATGCCAAGGGACTTCCTCGCTGTGGCCGCGGTCTCGTCCCCTCGCTCGGCGTCTGTTCCACCCAGCGCTTGCCAGAGCATGTAGTCTGACCTCCAGATGCCCACCGACAGCTCTTGCACCCGCTGCCTCCTTTTTCTGGTCCCTTCCCGGGTGTCTTCCCCGTACACCTCCTCGTACAAGCCCCATAGCAGCCGTACAAATTCATCCGCTTCCACGAGCTCGGATAAAGTCTCCTTCAGCCACTCGCTGTCGGCTGCCACTCTGGCGTACAGCTCGTTGAAGCTTTGTTGGAGCTCTAGCGCCTGCTCGAACAAGTGGCGCGGGAACAGGGTTGGAAATATGGATACGCCTATAGGTTCGCTCAGGACGGCGCCAATGCTGGCAATTTCTTGTTCGTCCTCGTCTTCCTCGTCTTCTTCGGAAAGGAATGCTGGAGGTGGATTTACGATTTTGAGGAGGGAACCGTGGGTGAGTTGGTAATCTTTGATGTCGGCGACGAGAGTGGCGAGAGCGGATTTAGGTAGGGTTGGAGGGTAAGACTCCATGGCGATAAGTTTTTGGGTAGGACATTCCGCGGATAACGGATGGACGGAAAACAGACTGAGATAGTTGTGGAGATATAATGTAGACATTGTTTATCTTAAAAATACTAGAGGGTTGTAGATCAGTTGGCACAGCCTCATTGCACTGCCCCACAACCTATACTAGTCGCCGCAATAGGCCTGGCGCTGGAACGTCATAGCGATTGGGACGATACTCAAGTATCTCAAGAAGTTACTCACTTCATACAACAACAGAAAGCCGACGAGATTCTCGACCATAGAAATGGGTTGGCTCGTACTGCAACACGTGATGTATCTGGAACATCACGTGAAGCAAAATGCCAGTCCTCAATTTTGTGGTATTTCCAAACGCCGGATTGAAAATGCACGCTACAGCGGAAGGTCTTAGTCGACGTCCTCGTTCGCATCATCATCGCTTTCTTCCCTTGACTCGTCCCCTTCGTCATCCGAGCCGTCCGATACTTCCTGTCCCAGCTCCTTGAGCCGTTTCTAGGACGTATGTTAGCCACATCGAACTGAAAAGAGAAACTCGCCACGGAGCACCAAAGAGCAGTCGCAAAAGACACTAACCTTATCCCTCGTCCTCTTCTCTTCCAAGTCGCCCAGCACCATCAACAAATCATCCAATTCCCCCTGCGTCTTCTCCCTCGCTTCTTCCTTCTCTCCCACCTCCCTCTCCTTCGTCGTCAATCTCTCCTCCATGCCCTTCTTCTCCCTTTCTACGCGATCCACCTTCCCTTCCAGCTCCTCCACTCGCGCATTCCTATCTTGCACCCGCCCCGCCAAAAGCCGAATCTCCTCACGATCCCTGCCCGCTACCTCCTCCAGCTTCGCTCGCGCCGCCGCCGCCTCAGCCGCCTCGCTCTTGTTACGCTCGAGCTCGCGTTCCACCTCCTGAACCGTCTCGGCAAAGGCCGCGATGCGCCGCTGGCTCTCCGCTAGCTTGGCCTCAAGCTCGCCGAGGCTCGCCTGCGCAGCGCGCGCCTGGGCCGTCGCCCGCTGCGCCTCGTCCTCGAGCCGGCCATTGTCGGCCCTCAGGGCGGCCAGCTGCGCGCTGAGGCGCGCCGCCTCGGCCGCCGCCCGCGTCTCGGCGTCGCGGTGCGCCTTGCGCGCGGCGTCCAGCTCGGCCGCGAGCCGCTCCTTGTCGGCTGCGAGCCGCTCCTTGTCGGCCGCGAGCGCCTCCTCGCGGCGGCGCGCCTCGCGCTCGCGCTCGCGGGCCTCGAGGTCCCTGGCCCGGCGCACGGCCTCGGTCTCGGCGCGCAGGCGGCCGACCTCCTGCGCGCGCTCCTCGTGCGCGCGGCGCTGCTCCGCGACGGCCTGGTCGGCCCGCCGTTGGGCGTCCAGCGTCGCGGCCTCGGCCTGCTCGAGGCGGCGGCTCTGCGCCTCGAGCGTGCCTTTAAGGTTGTCGACGAGGTCGCGGTCGATGCCGCCCTCGGCGGCGAGCGCGTGCGCCGCCTGCTCGCGGCCCGGGTCGCGGTCGATGGCGCGGGCCAGCCGGGAGAAGTTGTCCTTGAGGAGATCGACGAAGGCCGGGTCGAATAGGATGGGCGCGGAGCCGCCGGGGCCGCTGCCGCCGCCGGGCGCGGCCGACGAGGACAGCACTTCGAAGTCGCGCACGAGCGGGTGCTGCCGTAGCTGCGTCAGGGCGTCTAGGTACCGCTCGCGGCCGAGCGAGTTCGTTAAAATGGGCTGAAGCGTGCGCCGCGGGATTGGCGAGTCCTTGGTGGAAAACTCGTAGACGATGCCGAGCAAGGCGGCGCAGAGGCCGCGAACGAGCGTCGTGGTGGCCGCGCCGGCGCCCTGTCCTTGGCTTTGTTGCTGCTGTTGCTGCGCCGGTGGGCGGGCCGCCACGTCGACCAGGCTGCGCACGGTGCTACCCTCGCCCAGAAAGTCGTTCACGGCCGCCGCGTCCTCGAACAGCCACCCGCACAGCAGCATCAGGTACGCGATAGGGAGGCGCTCGTCGGCGCCGCGCAGCATGCCGGCGATCAGGTTGCTCGTCAGCGCCTGAATGCACGTGACGACCTCTTCGCCCTGCTCTTCGTTGCCCTCGCTCACGCCCATCAGAATATGCTTAACCTCTGGATCCTCATAAATCAGGTGGAACACAATGACGGCGGCGAACCAGACACGGTGCGGGTCGACTGTCGGTAAAGGGCCGTCGCCGCCGCTGCCGCCGATGCCGCTACCTTCGGGCCCTTCTACTAGGGTTGTCAGCACATTGGGCGTCTCGTCCTCGCCCGCCTTGTGCCCCTCGATGGCGCGGTGTAGGAAGTGAAGCCGGATCTGGACGTGGTTGTAGGAGTACGCCTTGATGCACTCGCATGCGGCGAATCGAGCGTCAAAGACGTGCGATGGGGCTGCGGTGAGAGTAAGGTCGAGGAGAGCGTCGATTACGTAGAGTCTTTGGGCTTGAGCATTCCCGTGCGGGGAGTGTGTGCCATTGGGAACTTGAGGAGGCGGAGGAAGAGCCACTTGCAACTGAGCGAACCCTTCCTGTAGACGTGGGTTGGCGCGGATCATGTCGGCGCAGGTGTAGAGGGCCTATCGGTAATAGACGTCGATTAACCTCAATTACCCATGTCTTGAAGGAGTCTGGAGACAACTTAGCTTACCTCTGCTCTAATAGGAATGGCTGAATCGCTACTGAACGCAATATCTAGCACCTGCTGCAACAGCCCACTCTTGGCAAACGCGTTCTGGTTCGGTGCTGTCCCCACGCTTCCTGTGACTAGAAACATCCTCAGCACTGCCAATAAACCCCAAATGTTCTTTCCTTTCTCCGGACTCTCCCATCCATCCTCATCTTCTACCGGACGGCCTTTTGTCTTTTTATTGGGCCCCCCAGGGAGCAGCTCTGTAAGCTTAGCCACGCAGCCCGTTTCTCGAAAGAGGGATTGATTTGAATTGTTGTAGCGGACGAGGTTGGCGAGGAGGGAGAGGCAGTCTTGGACGATGATGCCGCCTTGGGACAGAGATCCCTCAGCATCAATGAGGCGGAAGAGGCGGTCGAAGGCGGATTCGAAAGCTACGAGCTTTTGGAGCTCGGTGGAGGATTGAGTAAGGTCGGTGAGGAGGAGAAGACCAGCTGTTACGAAATCGTATAAGTACAAGCAGAATAATAAACGGGCAAAAAGCTCAATTGAATCCCTACCGTTGCGAACTGCGTCCCTGGGGTCATCTAATGTGGCTACTAGCCTGGTGGTGCCCAGCGGCGCAGACAGAATACACTCCTGGGTTCTCTCCGGGCGTGCCGAAGATATGGAGGAGATCAACTGCAAGGCGTACAGTCGGGAATAGAAGTCGTGATACTCGAGCAAGTCCAGCAGGATGGTGATATTATCTTGGCGCTACGATGAGCTCAGTACACTTTGTACAGCGGGGGAGTCGCGGTTCGCACGTACTTGAGTAAACTCGTCGGCCAGCCACATGGCAATATCATCTGAAGCTTCTGGCTACGGAACGGAAAACATATCCTTGTTATTTCTAGTGCGCTTTTCCAATTGATCACGGACAAGTCACTACGTACGCTCTCCTCATTGGGGCTGAACAGCATCAGCAGTGTCTCCAGCACAACCTTGATCGTGTCCACATCCTCGCCGTCTTTGCTCAGACTGCCGATGAGTCCGCGCAGCGCGCCCGAAGCTACCGACGCCGGATACTCCTTGGCAAAGCTGCGCAGGCCCAGGATGGCAGCGCGCCGGTCCTCGAGCAGCGTCGCGTTAGCAAGGCGCCCGCTCAGAGTCGTGATCGTATCCGTCGCCGTCTGCTTCGCCGGGGCCTGAGCTTCAAACATGCGTAGCATGGTGGGCGAGAACGGGGGTTTGCGAGGCGGTGGTGTTATGGACGGGGCGTTCTACTAGAGCGCTCTCATGATGCGGGTGGGACTAAGATGGGGAGGCTGCGCGAGGAATTTGATCGAGGCGCGTGATCTGAAAGCACGGAGGAATTGTGCCACGAAAACCATGGGCTATCATGGCCAGCAAAGAAGTGCAAACTGGCTTCGAGCATAAAAACCCCGTACCGAGCTTCAAGCTGGCGAGGTGATCCCGGATATGTATTTAGTGCTCGGATCGGCATTCCCTATCCCTAAACTGGGCTAGCGGCTGGCTGAAACAGACAGCCACGTGATGTTGAGCTTGTACTTTACGCTTACGTGGCGCGCCGGCTCCATTGAAACGCCGACTTGCCGGCGGCCCGACGCGGCTGCCTTTGTGCGCCTCATTTGAACTTCGCGATCTCTTTCTCCCTCAACCCCTCCTTCCTTTCTCTTCCCCACCAATTTTCGTCGAGTCGCTCCTTCCGTCAGAGTGCCCTTTAATGAGCTTCCGCACGTGCGACTCGGTGTGCTTCATCTGAGCCTTTCGCCACTGCGCGAGCGCCAAGCACCGCGATCTCGCGTTCTCGCGTTCTCTGATCGCTCAGTTATTCTCACGCATTCGTGGTGACGCGCCGTCGCCCGCCGCCCGCCCACCATGGGTGTTCCCGCGCTCTTTCGCTGGCTCTCCAACAAATACCCCAAGATCATCTCCCCTGTGATCGAGGACCGCCCGCGCGAGATCGATGGCGAGACGATCCCCGTCGACACCACCAAGGCAAATCCTAATGGCGACGAGTTCGACAACCTCTACCTTGATATGAACGGCATAGTTCACCCGTGCTCGCACCCGGAGGACAAGCCCCCGCCGGCCGACGAGGAGGAGATGATGATCGAGATCTTCAAGTATACCGAGCGTGTAGTGAACATGGTCCGGCCGCGCAAGCTGCTCTTGATCGCTGTTGGTACGTCGCACTGCTTCCAGTTGAAACAACTACGCGTGGCTCCTTCATTCTGGCTAATGGATGCGGGTCGAGCGAGAAGGCGGAACGCCTCTTGAGAAATATGGCTGGAGTATAATCTGAGCTTATTGTACTACAACTATGCATCTTGAGGGGTAGGGCTGCTTTTCTCGCTCTTCCCCGTCTTTGCATTATATGCCGTTCCCCTCACATGCTGCTTCCCCTCAACGTCCTTGCGAAAGAATCGTTGCTAACAGTGGCCGTTTAGACGGTGTTGCGCCCCGCGCGAAAATGAACCAGCAACGCGCTCGCCGTTTTCGTTCCGCACAGGAAGCCAAAGAGAAGGACGAAGAGAAGGCCGAGTTCATAAAGCTTCTCAAGCAGCAGAATCCGGAGTGGAAAGGAGACGAGGACGGGAGCGGAGCAAAGAAGACATGGGACTCGAACGTCATTACTCCGGGAACGCCTTTCATGAACCTTTTGGCCTTAAGTCTGCGGTGGTGGTGCTCTTACAAACTTAATACGGATCCCGCGTGGAGAACGGTAAGATTTCAACCCGAATTCCCTTGGATTTCATGGGCTGATTTGCTAATGACTACCACAGCTCAAAGTAATCATTTCCGACGCGTCGGTGCCCGGCGAGGGAGAGCACAAGATCATGAATTTCGTTAGGTCTCAGAGGCGGTCCCCCCATCATGACCCAAATACGCGTCATGTTATTTACGGCTTAGTAAGTTGTTCTACTCCTATGCACATTTAAAGTTGAGAAACCGATATATACTCATAAAGCTGCGTTAGGATGCCGACTTAATCATGCTCGGTCTCGCCACTCACGAACCCCACTTTCGCGTCCTACGTGAGGACGTCTTCTTCCAAGAGAAAAAGGGACGCACTTGCAGGATATGTGGTCAACCCGGCCACATTGCCGAAGAGTGCCGCGGCGAGGCCAAAAAGAAGCAAGGCGAGTTCGACGAGAAGCAGAATGGCACGGAGCTTAAGCCGTTCATTTGGCTGCACGTCTCAATATTGCGTGAGTATCTCGAAGCAGAACTACACGTTCCACGCCAGCCGTTTCGATTCGATCTCGAACGCGCCCTTGACGATTGGGTTTTCATGTGCTTCTTCGTGGGCAACGACTTCCTACCGCATCTACCGAGCCTAGACATCAGGGAGAACGGGATCGACACCCTAATTTCAATCTGGCGTGAGAATATACCTTTGATGGGTGGCTACGTGACCAAGGATGGCAACGTAGATCTCAAGCGCGCCCAGATGATCCTCGGTTCGCTCGCGAAGCAAGAAGACGCCATCTTCAAACGACGCAAGCAGACCGAGGAGCGCAAGGAATCTAACAAGCGACGGCGGCTCGAAACTCAAAGCTCGCGTTCGTCGCTGCGCGGCGAGTTCGTGTCTGAAAATGGCGGCGGGCCCGACACGCCCACATCGCAACCGAGTGGTGGCCGTAAGAATAAAAAGCAGAGCCTCATCCCGGACATGGATGCCGTCCCAACCTTTAGCCCGGCAGATGCGACGAACTCTGATATCCAGGCCATGACGCATAACATGGTCGTAAATCGCAAAGCGTTGTTCCAAGCCAGCCAGGCGAACAAGAGCGCCGCGGCTATGCTGAAGGAGAAAATGAGGAGTAGCAGCATAAGTGGTGGTGATGCCGTTGAGAGTGGGAATGGTCAGAACAAAGAAGACTCTTCTATGGCGGAGCCCGACGGCTCCGCGTCTGGCGAATCGCAACAGCAACCTAACAAGTCCATCCTCGGAAAGCGTACCGCTGAAGTCATGGACGAAGATAGCACTACGCCGGGTCGCAACACGCCCACCGCTCCTGGCACTCCGGAAGGCGGTGCCCAAGGTGGTGAGAACGAGATGCCGCCGGATGACGTACGCTTGTGGGAAACAGGCTATGCAGACAGGTACTACGAGAACAAATTCAAGGTGGACCCTAAGGATATTGAGTTCCGGCACAAGGTGGCGCGAGCGTACGTTGAGGGCCTTTGCTGGGTGCTGCTGTACTACTTCCAGGGCTGTCCCTCATGGACGTGGTACTATCCGTATCACTATGCGCCCTTTGCGGCCGATTTCGTCGGCATCGAAAACATGGAAATCAAGTTTGAGAAAGGGAAGCCATTCCGGCCCTACGAGCAACTAATGGGTGTACTCCCCGCGGCGAGCAACCACGCCATTCCGAAAGTGTTTCATCCCCTCATGACGGATCCGGACAGCGACATAATCGATTTTTACCCTGAGGATTTCCCTGTCGACCTCAACGGCAAGAAGTTTGCTTGGCAGGGCGTCGTGTTGCTTCCTTTCATCGACGAGGAACGCATGCTCAAGGCTATGGATACCAAGTACCCGCTTCTCAGCGAGGACGAACACGAGCGCAACAAGCAAGGCAAGGATGTGCTTCTTTTCAGCACCCAGCACCCGCTTTATGAACAGATCGCGTCGAGCTTCTACTCGAAGAAAGCCGCGGCCGCCGCGGCCGTCGCGGCCACGAGCAATGGCGAAGCGGGCGCGGTCGCCGTCACCATTGATCCGAAGCTTAGCCACGGCCTTCTCGGCACTGTCGAGAAGAATGAGACGTACCTACCGTCGTCGCGCCTCGTCTTCCCGCTCGAGGGGTCCAGGATGCCCGATTTGGAGGAGGATAATAGCATTAGCGTTCACTACGACATGCCGCACGGGTCCCACCTCCACAAGAGTCAGCTGCTCCGCGGCGTCGCCATGCCCGCGCCCGCACTCGACATGGCCGACCGCGAGCAGACCAAGAATCGCGCCAACCGCACAGGCCGCTCCTACGGCGGTGCACCCCTCGACCGATATAACGGTGGCGGGGACCGCTACGGTGGCGGCGGCGGAGGCCGCGGCCGTGGACCTCGCCCGTCGCAGTCCAGCTACGACGGCGGATCCCAGGGCTACGGTGGCCCGCCCCCGCCGCCCGGCGCCGGCGGCGCCCCGTTCAACCCGGACAACCCGTTCGCGGCGCACCTGAACCCGAACTTCATGCCTCCGGTGCCGCCGCCTGGCGCCGGCGGGGTGTTTCCACCGCCGCCTCCGGGCGGGTATCCACCGTTCCCGCCCAATATGCCGGTACCGCCGCCGCCCCACCTCGCGGGGCAGCAGGGATGGATGCCGCCGCCGCAGCAGCAGCAGCAGGGGGGCGGAGGTGGATATGGGGGGTATCAAGGTGGTGGTGGGAGAGGGGGGGATAGGTACGGTGGTGGTGGTGGTGGGTATCGGCCTAGAGACGACAGGGGTGGTGGATATGGCGGTGGCGGTGGTAGGAGGGATGACAGGTATGGTGGCGATAGATATGGAGGTGGTGGAGGTGGGAGGAGAGACGATAGGTATGGTGGGGATAGGTCCGGTGGTGGTAGAGGCGGCGGCGGTGGTGGAGAGTGGTACGGCGGGGGGGGAGACCGGTTTGGTGGAGATCGTCGCGGTGGCGGCGGTGGGCGGAGGGATGATAGGGGGAGGGGTGGTGGTGCGGGTTATGGGTATGGGGGTGTGGGGAGTGGGAGTCAGGATCGGAGGAGGGATGAGCGGAGGGATGATCGGAGGGGCTGGTGATGAAGTGGTTGCCGTGGGTGGTGGGTGAAGGCAGTGCATGCGAGTGCGAAAGTTGACAGCGGAAGGTATGTGGATGCATATGCGTGACGTTAGGGGCGTTGCATTGTAATTCTTGCTGTATTATTACTATGCGAGTGGCAGGGCCGTGGGGGTTGTAGGCGAAAGGATGGCGGCTGTGGGAGTGCGATTGTTGTGCAGAGTATTAGTGCTACGGTGGAGGGAAGTCTAGTCATTCAATCGAAAAAGTGTATTTGTTTTGTAGATTCGAATGGCTGCTTTGATTTGCGGTGCTTGTGATGACATTTCGAGATCTTGGATATACGAGCTAGGTTAGTGGTCGTGAAGGCTCGGGGCGGATATTGACCATTTCCTTTTCGTCAAGGACATTACTCGCCCCAATAGAGGACAGATCTTTCAAAGCCCTGCTCGCTAAGTAGACATCTAACTGCAGCAACACCGGATCAATTTTAGGGCTTCATTTCGCCTTCGAAATCAAAAGTACGGCGGCTCTAGAAGACAAAAATCTAAAAGGGTTCCCCTGCGTCGCGAGCAGTACGGACCGCCAACGAAGTCATCCAAAGAGCGCTTGCAATGGTCAGCCAAATACATATACTCCGTACGAGGCCGTGTAATGTCCAGTGCTCGTGTACATGTTTCAGAAAGTCGGAGGTTGATTGTGACTCACCGCCCGCCCGCGTCGCAGAAATCTGCCGCCGCCGCGCCGGAGAACCTCCGACCCCCACCGGTCCACCGCCCTCAATCCTCCAAAATCCAGATCCCGCTTCCCGCCAGCTCTCTTCCCTCCTCTTTGGACTCCGGCAACAGCAGCAACAAGCAACCGCCCCCGCGCGCTACTCGGCCGACGACAGCGCAGCCGCCGCAGACGCACGCCAATTGCACCGCCCGCACGCCCGCGCCCAGCATGTCGATCAACTTCCCCGCCGAGGAAGAACGCATCCTCGCGCAATGGAAGTCGATCGACGCGTTCCGGCAGCAGGTGGCGCTGTCGGCGGGGCGGGCGCCGTACACCTTCTTCGACGGGCCGCCGTTCGCCACCGGGCTGCCGCACTACGGGCACCTGCTGGCGTCGACCATCAAGGACATCGTGCCGCGGTACTGGTCGATGAAGGGGCGGCGCGTCGAGCGCCGCTTCGGCTGGGACACGCACGGCCTGCCCGTCGAGTACGAGATCGACAAGAAGCTCGGCATGAGCGGCAAGGACGCCGTCGCCACGCTCGGCATCGCGAAGTACAACGAGGAGTGCAGGGCCATTGTCATGCGCTTCGCCGAGGAGTGGAGGATCACCATCGAGAGGCTGGGGAGGTGGATTGATTTCGACAACGACTACAAGGTGCGTGTGTGTGCGGATGCTGGTGGACTGGCTGGCTACGTAGTATTCCGCGTGCTCAGGGCTGACGGCGGTTTGGGACCTGTTTGTTTTCGGCCATATAGACCATGGACAAGAACTTCATGGAGTCCGAGTGGTGGGTGTTCAAGCAGCTCTTCGACAAGGGCGCCGTCTACCGCGGGTACAAAGTCATGCCGTACTCGACGGCTCTGAACACGCCGCTCAGCAACTTCGAGGCCCAACAGAACTACAAAGACATCCAGGACCCGGCCATCGTCGTCTCGTTCCCGCTACTCGACGACCCGGAGACCAACCTCTTGGCGTGGACAACGACGCCCTGGACGCTGCCGTCGCACACCGGCCTCGCCGCGCACCCGGATTTTGACTACATCAAAATCCGCGATGAGGCGTCGGGCAAAAACTACATCTTGCTGGAAGCCTTGCTGCGGACGCTCTACAAGGACCCCAAGAAGGCTAAGTACAAGATCCTGGAGAAGATCAAGGGCTCTGACATGCTTGGCTGGCGCTACGAACCCCTCTTCGACTACTTCTACGACGAGTTCAAGGACTTCGGCTTCCGCGTCCTGAACGCAACTTACGTCACCGCCGATAGCGGTGTCGGCATCGTCCACCAAGCGCCTGCGTTCGGCGAGGACGACTACAACGTCGCCATGAAGGCCGGCGTCATCAGCGACAAGCGGCTGCCGCCAAACCCGGTTGACGAGACAGGCGTCTTCACGGCCGAGGTGCGCGACTTCGCGGGTCAGCACGTCAAGGCGGCCGACAAGGCCATCATCAAGCACCTCAAGCAGGCCGGCCGGCTCGTGGTCGAGAGCCAGATCACGCACAGCTACCCCTTCTGCTGGCGGTCTGATACGCCGCTGATCTACAGGGCAGTCCCGGCGTGGTTTGTCAAGATCGGCGACATCATCCCTCAGATGCTCCAGGGCATCGAGGAGTCACACTGGGTGCCGACCTTCGTCAAGGAGAAGCGCTTCGCGAGCTGGATCGCGAACGCCCGCGATTGGAACGTGTCGCGCAATCGCTACTGGGGCACGCCGCTGCCGCTGTGGGTCAGCGATGACTTCAAGGAGGTGGTGTGCGTAGGCAGCATCGAAGAGCTAAAGCGGCTGAGCGGCTACGAGGGCGACATCACCGATCTGCACCGCGACAAGGTCGATCACATCACCATACCGAGCCGGCAGGGCAAGGGCGTGCTCAAGCGCATTGACGAGGTGTTCGACTGCTGGTTTGAGTCCGGTAGTATGCCGTACGCGTCGCGGCACCATCCCTTCGAGAATGCGGACGATTTTGAGAAGTGCTTCCCGGGAGACTTCATTGCTGAGGGCCTGGATCAGACGCGCGGGTGGTTCTACACGATGACCGTGCTAGGGGTGCATCTATTCGGCAAACTGCCGTTCAAGAACTGCGTGGTCAATGGCATCGTGTTGGCCGAGGACGGCAAGAAGATGTCCAAGCGGCTGAAGAACTACCCCGACCCAGCCAAGGTCATGGACCTGTACGGCTCCGACGCATTACGCCTGTACCTAATCAACTCGCCCGTGGTGCGTGCAGAGCCGTTCCGGTTCAAGGAGTCCGGCGTCAAGGAGATCGTGTCCAAGGTGCTTCTCCCGCTGTGGAACTCGTACCAGTTCTTCGAGCAGCAAGTTGCGTTGCTGAAGAAGGTGGCCGGCGTGTCGTACATGTTCGACCCGGCAGCTGAGAAGACCAACACCAACGTCATGGACCGGTGGATCCTGGCGTCGTGCCAGTCGCTGCTGCGCTTCGTCAACGAGGAGATGGCGGGCTACCGGCTCTACACGGTGGTGCCGCGTCTGCTCGGCCTCATCGACAACACCACCAACTGGTACATCCGGTTCAACCGGCGGCGGCTCAAGGGCGAGAACGGCATCGACGACACGCGACACGCGCTCAACACGCTGTTCGAGGTGCTCTTCACTCTGGCGCGCGGCCTCGCGCCCTTCACCCCCTTCATCACCGACAACATCTACCAGCGGCTTCTACAGCACATCCCCGCCGAGCACCGTGCCGAGGACCCCCGCTCCGTGCACTTCCTGCCGTTCCCGGAGGTGCGCGCCGAGCTCTTTGACGCCGCCGTCGAGCGCCGCGTCGCGCGCATGCAGGCCGTCATCGAGCTGGGCCGCGTCAGCCGCGAGCGGCGCGGCGTCGGGCTCAAGACGCCGCTCAAGACGCTCGTGGTGATCCACCCGGACCCGACGTACCTCGACGACGTGCGGGCGCTGGCCGGCTACGTGACGGAGGAGCTCAACGTGCGCGACCTGGAGCTGACGGCGGACGAGGAGGCGCACGGCGTCGTGTACGGCGTGGGCGCCGACTGGCCGGTGCTGGGCAAGAAGCTCAAGAAGGACGCGGTGCGGGTGAAGAAGGCGCTCCCGGGGCTGACGAGCGAGGCGGTGCGCGAGTTTGTGCGCAGGGGCGAGATGGTGGTGGACGGCATCACGCTGGCGCGGGAAGACCTGGTGGTCAAGAGAGGCCTCGCCGAGGACGCGGCCAGCTCGGAGCGAGAGACCAACTCGGACAACGACGTGCTCATCATCCTCGACTGCGCGCACTACCCGGAGCTGGCGCGCGAGGGCCTCGCGCGCGAGGTGATCAACCGGGTGCAGCGGCTGCGCAAGAAGACCGGGCTGGTGCCGACGGACGACGTGGGCATGGAGTACCGGGTGCTGGCGGACCCGGAGGGCGTCGGCCTCGAGCGCGTCTTCGAGGAGCAGAGGGCCTTGATGGAGAAGGCATTGAGGAGGCCGGTGGACAAGCATGTGGTCACGGAGGTGGAGGGGGAGATTCCTGAGGGGAAGGCGGGGGAGGAGACGGTGATTGCGGAGGAGGAGAGCGAGGTGCAGAGGGCGAGGGTGCTGTTGAGGTTGGTGAGGCTGTAGGCGGTGGGTGAGAGGAGACGGGTGCGAGTGGGTAAGTGGGGTGGTTAGAGTTTGGGAGGGCGCGCTTTTAGACTTTTCAAAATGCGGGTGTGGAGGGGTTGGAAGCAGATGGTCAGTGGCTGCTATTGTACTCGCTATGTGCGCTAGGAGATAGAGTCTTTGGTGTTTTATTACAGTCGGGAGCCCTGGGGTCTGGTGGGAAAGAGAGAATTTTATGTCACGTTGAGAGATCAGACCAGTCGTCTCGTGCGCCCAACTAGATGGCTGAACCGAAACAAATGCCGCGCCGCTGATAATGCAAAGCAAATACACTTCATGGTTGCTCTAACGCTTCTTCATGGCGGCCTGGGGAGTCGGGGGATTAGTATACAGCCGCGCACGTGACGGCCAACAGGGCGTCCTTACCGTGAAGCACTCCTTGAGCCGCAGAAACTCGGCCAGGCACTTGTCCTTGCTCATGTTGTTGTAGTCGGCCAGCACGCACTTGCCATACGCGGCAGACTAGGAGCCGGGAGGCGCCCGTCAACACGGTTGTCCTGTCTCCAGCCGAGGCGGAGCGAAGCGTGAAAGCGGGGTGGGTGGGACGTACCTCGTGCGGGCACTTGGCCACGGCCGCGGCGATGCGCTCGACTGGGCGCGTCTTCTGGGGCATTGTTGAGGGTTGAAGCAGCTGGGCTACATCGGGGCGTGTTTGGAGAAGAAGTCGAGGGTGGAGGTCACGGGCCTGGAGGAAGTCGGTGGTTTTGCGTTATTATCGTTATTATCGAATAGCGAAGTGTTTCTAGCGGCTCGATGATCCCTGCCCCATCAGGCTAGCGCATTCCGGGCGCGCTGCCCAGTCGCGCCCGGCCGCCCTCGACGCGTCCTGTGTGCGTCCGCATCTCTTCTCTTCTCTTTTGCTTCTCCCCCAGCAGCCTCTTCACTTCCCTGCTCTCCTCGCTCCGCGCGGAACCGGTCCAGCTGGCCGCCTCTCAACCACCCTCCTACAGTAATGCGCTATTGCTCCGCGACACACTTTGCCAGCCGCGACTTGTTTTCGGATTCTTCTTACCGTACAGCAGCTCTTGACCGCATTTGTTGGGCGCGCGCGCCACACGCCATTTGCCCGCCGGAAGCGTCTCTGCCACTGTTGCTGCTGCTGCCGCCGCCATTGCTGCCCCTGTCGCTCTCATGCCGCACGTCTGAGCGGCGGCGCGTCCACGACGTCTGCTGGCGCCTCTCCACCACCATCGCAGCAGCAGCAGCAGCCGCCGCCGCAGCAGCAGCAGCAGCCGAACCGCAGCGCGTCATCCTGGTCTTCGAATGCCACCTTCCGCGCCCTTGCCCGCAGACGAGATCCTGCCGCTCACCCGCGAAGGTATGTGCTTCCCATGCTGACCTTGCTCCGCGACCAGCGGTCCTCAATCCTGACGCGCCTCCTCCGCTTCTGCAGATGTCCAGCTCTTATACAACATCGTCACGACGGCGCAGAGGCTGCCGGGAAAGCCTCTGCCGGCCCTCTTCAACGCCTACGACTCGGTCCTATCGGGTGCCGGCCTCAACCCAAACGACGACAAGATCCTGCACTCGTTCCTCATGCGCATGGGGCCCGGGCCGGGCTTGGGACCGCTCGCCCCGGACAAGAGCGACCTGCTCGCGCGCTTCGAGGCCGTGCTCGCCGCCATGGGCATCACCATCGAGGTCGTGGACGAGAACGAGGCTGGCGAAGGCGACGCCGCGCCCGACGCCGCGCCCGACCACTTCCACCCCGCGCACCGCCACAAGCCCAACAATGGCAGCGACGACGCCAGCTCCCCGCTCGAGATCACGCGCCGCTTCGAGCTCGGCCCGGCGGAAGAGGAGGCGCGGCGCCGGACCGCGTGGGAGGAGCGCTGGCACCACCGCCGCCGCGACCCGCGCCGCAGGCGGCCCAGCTTCGACGACACCCTGCCGGACGCCTCGGCGCGGAGTCGCGAGATGGGACTGCCGCAGGCGGGCGCCGCCGGCGAGGTGGTCGGGCGGCGCTACGATTCGGCCGCAGAGCCGGCGGAGCTGCGCAGGCGGGCGTTTTCGCGCGCGAGGAGCGGAGGTGGGGGAGGAGGAGGAGGAGGAGGAGGAGGAGGGTACGGGCTTCAGAGACGCGCGGTGTCGTCGAGCGCGGCGGAGAAGGAGAGGAGGTGGAATCATGAGGACCACCAACAACAGCATCAGCCCCGCTTGCTGCAGCAACCGCCCGCGCGAGGCCGGATGAAGAGTAGGCCGCCACCACAGCCACCGCAAGTCCAGCACCAGCACGGGACGTCGCGGGAGCAACAACACGGCTCGAAGAAGCGCAGCGGGTCCATTTCCAGCCAGGGCAGCGTGCGCATCACGCGCATGCCGCCCCTGAAGAGCGGCGAGCTGCGCGCTCCTGTTTCACCACCGCAGGACGTCGAGCTGGAGGAAGGGTACACGGGATCCGTGTCGAACTTGTCGTCTTTGGGGCCCGGCGACGAGCCAGAGAGGCCCGCGGGCACAACAGAACTGCAGCACTATATGGAGCCCGAAGTGACCGATCGGCCCTGGATGATGGAAATGGCGGACGCCGCAGAGAGACTCCGCGACGTGAAATTGTGCCGGAAAGCGCTGCGCGTCTGGAAAGAGGCGTGGCAGCGCTGCGCAGAACTGGAGGGGCAAGCCGAGCGCCACGACCGGATGATACTTCTCCGCATCTGCTTCGACGTATGGCGTCTGAAGCGCTCCGAGTTCGAAACGGAGGCCTTCTTCGCGCCAATGGAGCGCCGCGCGACGCGGGCCCGCAACCTCTACCTGCTCAACAAGGCCTTCACCCACTGGGCCGCCTACGCCGAAGAGCAGACCGAGCGCACCAAGACGGCGCGCCGCCATATCCTGCGCACAAAGTACTTCAACGCGTGGCGCGAGATCACGGCCGTCAACGAGCTCAAGGTGCGCCAGCAGCGGCTGCGGCCCGTGGTGCGCTTCCTCCGCAAACGCGCCGCCACCATCGCCGCCGACAACGCCAGGGCAGAGGACTTCTACCGCGACGCGCTCCTGCGCCGCGCCTACTGGGCCCTCTTCTGGGCCACCTGCGAGCGCCGCGCCCCCAACTGGCACAATCTCCGCCTCACGCGCCGCGCGCTCGAGCGCTGGCGCAACGTCGCGCATGAGCTCCGCAAGCGCCAGGACTGGACCGCCAATATGTACGCCCAGCAGCTGCAGCGCAAGGCGCTCGTCGCGTGGCGCCAGCGCGCGACCCATCTACGAGTCCTCGACGAGCAGGCCGCCGCCTTCCGCCGCCGCGCCCTGCTGCGCGGAGCCTTCGCCGAGCTGCGTCGCCAGGCCGCCTTCCGCCCGGCCGCGGCCCTGGTCCAAGGCTCGCTGGCCCGCCACGCGGCCGTGTCCGCGCTGGCGGTCTGGCGCAACCGCGCGGCGCAGTCGGTCCGCGCGCGCGTCGCCGACGAGTCCCGGGTTCGCGGCGCCGCCTTCCGCGCGTGGAACGACGCCCTGCGCTGCCGCGCGCTGGCCCGCGCCATCGACGACCGCGTCGCCACCGAGGCGCTGTACCGCTGGGTGCTGGCGGCGCGGGCGGCGCTGTTCGCTCGCGTGCGGGAGGCGCACTTGAAGAAGAGCGCGTGGGACACGTGGGTGGTGCGCAGGGACGAACAGGGCGACCGGCTGGCGCGCGCCGAAGCCGCGTTCGCGGAATCGCGGCGCCGCAAGGCGCTCGGCGGCGCCCTGGACAAGTTGCGGGCCCGCTTGACCGTCATCCGCAACCTGCAGGACCGCGCCGTCGACATGCACGAGCCGCGGGCGCTCCGGCGCGCGCTCGCCGCCTGGCGGGACCGCGCCGCCCGCGCCGCCATGCTCGACAAGTGGGCCGCCGACGCGGCCTTCTTCTTCGCGACCTCGCACGCGCTGCGCGCGTGGCGTGCCGCGACGCTCGAGCACCAGCGGCGCCGCCGCAGGGAAGCATACGCACTCGTGCGTCGCACGGTCAAGATGCACCTGGCGCGACGGTGCCTGGCCGCCTGGCGCGAGGAGGCGGAGCGGCGTGCGGGGCTAGACCGGGCCGCCGCGGCCCTGCGCGACGCGCGCCGAGAGGACGCGGCGAGGGCGTGGTTGGCCGGCTGGCGTGAGGCGGCGCGCGCGCGCCGAGAGGACGCCGCTCGCGCCGCGGACGCGTACGCGGCGCGGCTGGTGCGGAACGGGCTCGCGCGCTGGCGCGAGGTCGCGGCCGCGGCGGCCGCGCGCGAGGAAGAGGCCGCGCTGTTCAGGGCCGAGGTCCTGGCGGATCGCGCGGCGGCATGTTTGCGCGCGTGGAGGAGGAAAGCGTTTCGGGTGGGGCTGATGGAGGCGAACGGGGTGGCGTGGAGGGAGAGGGCGTGGAGGAGGAGGGTGGGGTGGATGGTGGGGTTTTGGGCGGAGAGGGCGGCGGAGAGGAGGAGGAAGAGGGAGATGGAGAGAGGGAGGGGGTTGCCGTTCAGGATTAGGGGGAACGAAGGGGGTGGAGAGGGGGATGGTGGTGGTGGTGACGATGGGGAAGGGCGCGAGGGCGCACAGAACGCCCCGGATACGCCGACCGGAGAGGCAGACCCGCGTGGTGAAGGACGGGCAGACGTGCCCGATGAGCCCGAGCTGTCACCGTCCGTCTCGCGGAGCGCGCGACGCCACCGTGGCACTGCTTCTGCTACTCCCGCTCCCGCCGCCGCCGCTTCCAGCGTCCGCCCTACGCCGACACTGTCCCGCGCTGACCGCGCCGAAGACGCGGAGGACGCGATCGCGCGCGCCGAAGAGTGGACCCAGTTCGACCCGGCCGCGTTCGACCTCGGCGGGTTCGACATCGATCTGAGCCTGACGTCGCCGGGAGAGACGGGCGACGCTAGCCCGGAAGCTGCGGCGCGGACGCCTGCGTATGCCGGACCGGGTGCTACGACTACTTCTGCTGCTCTCGCCCGGCACACGCGACCACCGGCTACATCCGGATCGCTCTTCGGCCGACGCGACCAGCCACGCGCTCAGCTGTCACCATCGCCATCATCGCAGCAGCAGCAGCAACAACAGCAGCGAGAACAGCCGAACCCGCCATCCGCAGCGGCATCGCCCCCCGACCCCAACATCGACAACGACGCCCCCACTGACTTCGACCCCGACCCCGACGACTGGCCCCACCCCTCCCTCCTCCACGCCTCCACCCCGCTCCCCGGCTACCTCCTCCGCACCCCATCCAAGCGCTCGGCCGCCACGGCGCGCGCCAGGGCCCGCGAGCGCCTCGCGGAGCTGGGCCCGTCGGGTCCGGTCAGGGCCCCGCTGTTTGGCGGTCCTGCCGGCGGCGCCGCTGGACGCGGTGGGAGCGCGGGCCCGCGCGGAGCGCTCGTGACGCCCGGACCAGCGGCGTCGAGCGCGCTGGGCGGTGTACCGGCCGCGTCGCCGGCGGTCGCGGCGATGGCCCCGGCTTCGGCGCCGCTGCCGCCGGGGAGGGCTGCCGCGGCCGCCGCGGCCGAGGCGGCCCAGCAGAAGCAGCGGCGGGAGTCGCGGCCAGCTGGGACGCCGCGAGCGGGCGAGGAGCCGACGCCCGGGTCGGTCGGGATCACGCCGTTTGCGAGGAAGTTGTTCGCGGGGGGGTATTCGGAGAGGAGGTTTCGGGGGAGGTTTGGTGTCGGGATGGGGAGGGCGGTCGCTGGGGGTGGAGGTGGGACGCCAGCTGGGGTTGGGGTTGGAGGAGGGGAGGGGGAGGGGGATGGAGAAGGCGGGAAGAAGGGTAAGGGGGTTGTGTTTGAGGATGTGGAGGGGAAGGGCTGATTGGAATGGCGGGGCTTGTTTAGAGGGACCTTCTTGGTGGGCGTTCGTTGCTGTTGGATTTGCGCGGGAGACGGCCTTTTTTTTTTGTTCGGGATGAGCTCGTTGTCGGTCTCACGGGAAGTGGACCCCTGAGGATGCTGTTTTTTTTCCTTTTCCCTTGCGTTTTTGCATCTCGCTTTTGCGCACGCTGGTGGCTTGTTTTCTTTTTCTGGCCGGTGGGAAAGGGGATGCTCCTGCACGGTGGGAATCTGTTCTTCGTTTCTAGGCCGGGACATATGGCAGCTTTTTGCTTCTTGGACAATCTGGGGTTGCGCAGGGCTGGGATTGCACTTGGATTTCTTTCCTCGCCTGCGAGGCGCTGGGCGCGGGACTGGGTGCTCCGCTTGGTTGCTGGGCGTTCTGGGACGGCTGTCGGCGTGGAGTTTGCGCGTGGACATGGCGTGGCATGGCATGGCATTTCGAGGGCGCAGTGGGGCTACTTAAGTGTCTCTTGATTGAATTCATTTTGCAGCTGGTTAACTGAAAGGTACAGAGAAGGTACCAGGTCCCGCTATAAGGAGCGGATAAGCGATTTGATGTGCATGGTTTTGAGGCGTGTGGATGACTAGTCCCGTGGATGCGTGATGCTGGCGCGGGGGGTGCTAGGGCTTGCTTGATGAAGGCGCAGTCAGACATTGCGTGGCGTTTTTATAATGGTGAGCGTAGGTGCTTAGGTGTTAGCTGGAACTGCTTAGGGAGAAGGATGGTTGTGTGGTTTGTAGAGCTCTTTTCATTTTGTTTTGAGATGGCGCTCCTGTTTAGTTGGGGGCTCTTGTGACCCTCCCTCCTTCAATGGGACGCGGTGGTTGAGTACCTTGCTCAGGTACGCCAATCCTTGCAGCATCCGACGATGCGGCAGAAAGCCTACCGCAGTCCGCAGAATATTCAAAGATTCAACAACTAAAGCCGTATCGCTAGATTTCTTTTGCGTTCGCCAGTCCCAACCCTCCGTGTCCCTTGCTATCTAGGCGCGCAGCTCGAACTCTCGAAGTCTGGCCATGGCCGTAGTGACCCTGGCCCTCCTAAATCCATCGGTCTAACCTACACCATGAACCAATTGGAGCGTGTCCCCACGCGCGAATCTCGTGTTCGTGCCGTCGCGATGTGGTGATCCTCTGATGGAGCCGGAGCGAGAGCTTGTTTTGACCTCAATGGTGCGGGCTTGAGCAGGATGTCTGTGGAGGTGAAGGAGGGGTTGAATGATGCGTGCTGTGCGCCAAAAGGAAATGGTTTGGACCGAGAGGTGTGAAATGGCGGGTAGGCGGGTGGAGAAGAGCGAGTAGCGGGTGCACGAGGTACGGGAGAAAGAATGTGTGGGATGGTTGGTGCTTGGGGAGGTAGGTTGCTGTTGCAGGTTGCTGTTGCAGATAAGTTGTTCAGGGTGGCTGTTTGGCCGAGCTGGAGGGGTCTGTTTTCTTCCACGGCCGCACTGTATGCGAGAAGAGCGGAAGAGAAGGTGCTTTTCAACTCCTTAGAACTACAATTCCCTAGCCGTAGGATCAGTGTTTCTATTCTTTTCAGCAATTCATTAGCTTGTAGTGAGTACTTAACAAAAACCAACAACCTCTCATACTGAAGCAATTATACTTCCCTCGCTGATACACTTCCTCACCCAACTGCAAACCACTTCCCCTCCCCTATCCTCACTAAAGCACCCAGCCTGATCTTACTCACGCGTCACTCACCCTCTTCCCACCAACCCACGAACGAACAAGCCAAAAGACCCAAACCCCCTACGTGGCTCCATCACCTAATACGTACAACCAAGGTCCCGCTCTTTCCTTCCAAGTCACCATGGCACACAACACGAGCTCTACCTCAATCCCATACGTAGTATGTACCTCTCATATGTACCCGTGTACAGCCATCGTCTGAATTTCCTGTCCGCTCGCTATGTACACATGCCTAGCGCTTCTTATTCGTTTTGGCAAAGGCCTCCGCGTCATTCGCAAGCGCTTGGCGGAAGCCATGCCGGCGGACGGGGACAGGCGGACCCGACATCCTTGCCATCTAAGCACTCGATCGCGATTCAAGGCGTATGGCGAGAAGAGATACGGAGGATTCCGAGACAAAAGCGGCGGCGGCAAGGGCGAAGAGGGGAAGAGACTGGGTTGGTTTGAGTCGGATGGTTGTGGTGTGATGAATTTTTTTTGGACTTAATCAGGGGAGGGGGGATTTCCGTGGAAGGTTCCGAACTGCCTTGCGTTCGTATTGCCTAGGTGCGTTCGAGGCTATTTATTTTTGTTCCCTTGTGCGTGGGGAGGACTGTTATCGGGGCTGCTCTGAGGGTTACCGTGGCGGGCGGCGCCAGGGCGTCATGGCCAAGGTGTGATGGGGAAGCCACGGAGCTGGGGCGTTCGTGACTGTGGTGTTTTGGCTGGTTAGGAGGAGGAGCATGGGGCGGGAGGAATCTTCTTGGTGGCTGAATGTTGTTCTTGGGGCTCTTTCGTGGCTGTATCTCTTAGTACGGAGTAGATGAGCGTTCTCTTCGGGGGTTTGGGTTATCATGTTCTACATCACAGCATTTGGGGCTAGTGAGGTGCAGCATACATGAGCACCAAGCTCGTGGTAGTATGATTCACACTTGGTGCAGAAAACTCAAAGAATTCGATATTCATGTTGATGGGAATTACATTCCATCGTGCGCGGGGAGCATCGTCTAGAACACTGCAAAGTGGCTCATACTTCAGCAAAAGACTCCTAGTGAACGCCCTACCAACTTAGCATAACCTAACACGGTCACAATGCTCATTTAAACTTTCCCATGCCCATCCCACGAGAGAAGTCGAAAATAAAATTGGAAAAGTCAAAGCATATAACTTTCACGTAATGCTATTGGAAATTTTTTTTCCCTTCCCTAACGCTCGAGAGTCAAGCCCCTGATGAAGCCAACAAAGACGACAGAGCAAAAGAAGAAGCGTTCGTCCAGACTACTGAGCTGAGAAAAGGGCCAATCTACGCCGGCGTCTGTTAGTTCGTGCAGCTGAAGTTTGGGTGGGTGGGCGGACAGTCCCGCAACGAAACCATGGTTCAATGGCTCACTTTATTCACTCGTTTCCTGAAGGATTCACTCGCGACTGGAAAGGGTGGTGCATAGTATATATAGTATATCTCCAAAGCTAGCGAGGATACATTCCGCGACTCTATTTACTTTGCAGATACAGGAACAACGTGAGAATGGTATCCCCATGCTAGCTCAGCCGTACTCCTTGCTGCCAAGCTCTCCAAGAAAGGGGCTGTCCACAGCAGCAGCAGTGGCCCCGATAAGGCCTGGCCGGCAGTCCCTCCCAATGTGTACGATTGTGGCTTGGGCACCTGATAAAGCCACTCCATACGGCCAGATTGCGCCGTCCGCCCTCGTGGCCGAGATGTCCCAATCGCGGTCCAGGAAGGGCGGCTCGCCCGGGCGGCCCGTGGGCTCGTCGCATCTTGGGCCAGGGCCTATTTCCACCGTCCGGCAGGCCCGCGCCACGCGCATCTCGCTCGCAAGGCGCCGTGATAGGCTTGCTTGGTGGTGGCGTCGGCGGGCCAGGGGTGACGATTTCGCGTGCCTGCGTCCGTAGGTATGCAAGGCGCCGGCAAATTGCGCCACGCGCCACACAAGGCGGGCGGCGCGCCGGCCCAGCCAACCAGCCGGCGAGCAGCAAAAGCAGGGGCTGCGCTCGCGCGCCACGCCGAGATAGAGGTTTTGCTATCTTTTCGCTTCTGTCCCGTCCTGCCTCGCCTGCAACATGGATGGACGGAACCGCCTTTCTCCCCTTTTTCTTGTCGGGGCCGCATGGCGCAGGCGCGAGCAAAGGCCTATCTGGGATCTCACCTGAGGCCTGCCTGCCCGGCGCCCCGGCTGTCCCTGGATTGCCTGTCAGTGTCGCCCTGCTTGTCTCTTTTGGGTGTTTGCCGTCGGCGAGCAAGCCGGCGGGCAACGCAGCTGTCACGGCGGGTGACCCCGTCCAGCCCAAAGCGGATGGGATGCGCCGGCGTCAAGGGCAGGTCGTATGTAAGTCCCAGGCAGGGCGGCTCGCAAGCAAGCAAGCAAGCATTGCTGGCATATTGAATGAAGCAAGCCGGCCTCCCAAGCCAGCACCCAGGCCGGCCAGGCGGGCGGGCAAGGCGCATGTCCACCCGCGGCGGCGTCGCACAGGCGGCACAAGGCGCGACGCCGACGGCTGCATCGCGTGAGCGTGAGCTGGTCGTTCATGAGCGCGTGTTTGTGTGCTCGCCTGTTTGCCCGCGCGCGTGTGGGTGCGACGGTGGCTTTTATTCGCAGCAAAACGCAGAGGTAAGTTTAGCACGCAGGGCTGACTTGGTGAGCGGAGCGGCCAATCGGATGGCGCCGTGGGGGAAGGGAACAGGCGAGGACTAGATTAGTCGAGAGGGCGCTGGGGATGGCGTTTGGCGCTTTTAATTTTCCTTTTCGAGGGTTTGCCAATTCTGGGGGCGTGGTGGAGAGGGTGAAGGAGGACGAGATGGGGGTGGAGGCGCAGGCCGGGGAGAGGGAGGGCTGGCCAACACCAGCGCCATTCACTCTTAAGTTTTTCACTTTTCTTCCTCTCCCTTCTTCCCTCTCCCTTTCTTTCCCGTCATCTCTCCACCGAGGCATTCGCTGCCCATCCGCTCGTTTTTTCCCTTTTTAATTATTTTTGTGTTCGACGTGCGCTTCTTTCCAAGCACGTCGTCACCGCCACACTCGTTTCCTATAGTCGGTCTTTTTAAATATAATAATCGCCAGCGAAAATGGCGCCCACTGTCGTTATGAAGTCCTTACTTTCTTCTCTAATACTAATCTCTTCGGTATGTGATTCCCGGCGAACAACAGGTTCCAACATGCGAACCCATCGCGGCTTGCTCCAAGACGCTGGAGCTTCGAACAATGAGATGAAGAAAAAGAGCACTCAATTCCCAAGATCTGGAATCTAATCATACCTTCAGTACACTGCCTCAGCCCGCACCATCCACCGCCGCGCCCTCGAAGTCCCCACCGACCTCCCCGATGACTGGGAATACGTGAGCTGCTGGACGTGCGTTCCCCCCTCCATCCTCCCCCGCACATCCAAAAGGCCGGCCTTACTAACCCCCTCCGCAGCGACAGCGTCGGCGCGCGCACCCTCAACGGCGCGACCTACGCCAGCGGCGACGCCATGACGGCGTCGTCCTGCGCGTCTTTCTGCGGCTCCCGTGGCTTCAAGTACGCGGGCACCGAGTACGCGGCCGAGTGCTGGTGCGGCAACGCGCTCGCCGCCGACAGCGACGCCGCGCCCTCCGAGGCCGACTGCGACATGGCGTGCTCGGGCGACGCCACCCAGCCGTGCGGCGGCTCGAATCGGCTAACGCTGTTCGAGAACGCGGGGATGGAGGACGTCGAGACGGTGAGGAGCGAGGGGGTGGGCAGGTGGAGTTATATTGGGTGTTATACGTGAGTGTTTGATCGTTTTCCTTTTCGTTCCTAGTGATTTTTCCTGGCATTGATTAGGGGAGGATGGAAACGGTTATTTTCAGGACTGTGGACTGACAAATCTTTATCTCCAGCGACAATGTCGGGTCCCGCACTTTCCCTTACTTCCAGCCCACCGAGGGCGGCCCCGCAGCCATGACGATCGAAATCTGCCTCTCAGCCTGTGAGGATGGCGGCTTCACGTACGCCGGCGCCGAGTACGCTGGCGAGTGCTGTAAGAACACTCCCTCCTTCCCTCTCTCACACCCTTCCCACTCTTCTTCTCCCCTCCACTTCAGGCGAACCAATCTCTCCGCCCCCGGCCACGCCTTCCGGCCCTGTTCCCCATTCTCTGCAGCTAACGCACGTTCGTAGACTGCGGCAACGAGTTCGAGAACGGCGGCGGCCCGGCTCCCGACGGCCTATCCGGCTGCGACATGCCCTGCAACGGCAACTCGTCCGAGTTCTGCGGCGGCTCCAACCGCCTCGACACGTACCAGATCGACGCGCCCGCGCAGTCGTCCAGCAGCGCGTCAGCCGAGGCAACCTCTTCTTCGTCATCCTCGGCCGTCGACGTGAGCGCGTCGAGCACTTCTTCCACCGCTGCTCTTACAACCAGCACCAGCGCCGAGGCCGAATCCTCCACGACGAGCACCGAGGCCGACGCGTCGACGACGACCAGCACGACCCCGGACGCCGAGACCTCCACGAGCGCGACTCTCACGGCCGCAGACGAATCCTCGTCGTCAGCCTTGGCCTCGGCCTCGGCGACGGCGAGCGCGAGCTCCGGCCCGACCGTCCAGGGCTGGACCTATCTCGGGTGCTACACGGACTCGGTGGCGGCGCGCACGCTGCCGTACGGAACGGGCGTGGAGGGCCCCATGACGAACGAGAAGTGCATCGACAAGTGCGAGAGCCTGGACTTTACGTATGCGGGGACCGAGTACGCGGGCGAATGCTGTGAGTTGTCTCCCCCTCCCCCCCGTTTCGTTTCTTGGGTTTCTAGATAGGGAGGGGGGATTGCTAACATGAATTGGTTTGGCGACAGTCTGCGGCGACGAGCTGATGAATGGAGGCGGACCGGCGCCCGATGGCGAGGCGCAGTGCAATATGGCTTGCAATGGGGACGAGGACGAGATCTGCGGTGGGCCGAATAGGCTGAGTTTGTTCATCTTCGGGGATGTGCCGGCGGAGTCGTCGTCGTCTGTTGTAGTGTCGTCGACGTCGTCGGTTGCGGTTAGCTCCTCGTCTTCTGTTGCGGAGAGCACGTCGTCTTCTTCGTCCTCGGCTGCGGAGAGCAGTTCTTCGGCTTCATCCTCGGTTTCCTCGTCGGCTTCGTCTTCGGCTTCGTCTTCGGCTTCGTCTTCGGCTTCGTCTTCGGCTTCGTCTTCGGCTTCCTCTTCATCGTCCGAGACTATCAGCAGCTCGTCGACCGTGGCGTCATCCACTACGGTGACCGCTTCGTCTACCACAAGCAGCTCCACCGTTTCTCCTACTGGCTGGACGTATCAGGGATGCTGGGTCGACAATCAAAACGGCCGCATTCTCCAAAACCAGCAGCCGGACAGCGAGCTGACCCACGAGCTCTGCCAGGAGATGTGCGAAGATGCCGGCTACAGCGTTGCGGGCGCGCAATACTACTATCAGTGTTTTTGCGACGACATTGTGCGCAACGGCGGCGAGCTTGCCGATAGCGAGGACGAGTGCAACACTCCCTGCTCCGGCGACAACACAGAGATGTGCGGCGGTCCGAACCGGATGAGCATCTGGTCCAAGGGCGAGCTCGAGGTGTTCGAACCACCGGCGGCGCAGGAGGAGGACCTCCCCGAGGGCTGGGAGTACCAGGGATGCATCACCGACTCGCTCGAGCGCGTCTTCTTCTGGCAGCTGATCCTCAAGAACAACAACTCGGCCGAGACGTGCCTAACGCGCTGCCAGGAATATGGCTACGAGGCCGCGGGCATGGAGTACGGCGAGGAGTGCTACTGCGGCGACCCCATCAACGTGGAGGAGTTCGGTGCCGAGGACCGTCCCGAGGACGAGTGCAGCATCGTCTGCTCCGGCGACCCCAGGTACATCTGCGGCGGTAACGATCGCCTCTCCTGGTATATGTGGACCGGTGAGCCTTTCGACAAGTGGGAGTTCGCCGAGGGCGACGCCGCGGGCGAGTACCAGTACCTAGTGCCGGGTGTCATCGTTCCCCTGATCGCCACGCAAGGCCGCAACGGCAAGGTGACGTTCCTGGAGAAGGCCGGGACAGGCCCGCCCAACTCGACGGGCGCCTACGAGCTCGATCTCACCAAGGTGGACGACTTCCCCAACGCCTGGCGCGAGATGCACGTCAAGACTGACGTCTTCTGCGCCGGCAGCGTCACCATGCCGGACAAGGTGGGCCGCCAGATCAACATCGGCGGGTGGTCTGGGACGTCGACGTTTGGCGTCCGCATCTACTGGCCGGACGGCGAGCCCGGCGAGGAGAGCGTCAACGACTGGCAGGAAAACGTCAACGAGCTATCTCTGCAAGACGGTCGCTGGTATCCGACTGCCATGGTCATGGCAAACGGGTCGATTCTCATCGCCGGCGGCGAAGAAGGGTCCAACGGCCCGCCCGTGCCAACCCTCGAGATCCTCCCCAAGGCTCCCGGCGGAAGGACCGTCGTCACAGCTGACTACCTGGTCCGCACCGATCCGTACAACCTGTACCCGTACCTGGCCGTGATGCCTGGTGGCGGCATCCTTATCTGCTACTACAACGAGGCCCGTATCCTAGACGAAGAGACGCTGGACACGGTCAAGGTGCTACCCAACATCCCGTCCAACGTGAACAACTTCCTCGGCGGACGCACCTACCCCTACGAGGGCACCTTCATGCTGATGCCGCAGCACGCGCCTTACACGGACCCAATCCGGGTCCTCATCTGCGGCGGCTCCACTCCCGGCCCCCAAATCGCTGTAGACAACTGCGCCTCCATCTCGCCCGAGGTCGAGGACGAGTGGCTCATCGAGCGCATGCCGCACCGGCGCGTCATCACGTGCATGGTCTCCCTGCCTGACGGCACTTACATCATCCTGAACGGGGCGTCGCAGGGCGTGGCGGGCTTCGCGACGGCGTCGGACCCGATCCACACGGTGTGGGGCTACGACCCGACTAAGCCGGAGCACCGGCGCATCACCGTCATGGCCAACACGACCATCTCGCGCATGTACCATTCGGAAGCGATCCTGCTAGACGACGGGCGGGTGCTGGTGTCGGGCTCGGACCCCCAGGACGAACGCTACCCGCAGGAGATGCGCGTCGAGGTCTTCGTGCCGCCCTACCTGATGGGCGACCCGGCCCGCCCCGCCTACGACATCGACGACGACGACTGGGACTACGAGGGCACCTACAGCGTCACGGTGACGGCCGGCAGCACGGCCGGCATGCGGGCCACCCTGATCGCGCCCGAGTCGTCCACCCACGGCAACTCCATGGGTCAGCGCACCCTCTTCCCGGCCATCAGCTGCGCCGGCAGCACCTGCGATATCACGGCCCCGCCAGACGCCCACACCTGCCCCCCAGGCTGGTTCAGGCTCTTCTTGCTCAACGGGGAGGGCGTGCCCAGCGTCGCGAAATGGGTGCGCATCGGAGGCGATCCGGCGGGGCTGGGCAATTGGCCGGACTCGCCGTCGTTCCAGCCTCTGCCGGGCGTGTGAAGTGAGACTCTCTAGGCGTGCAAAAGGAGAAGAAAAACGGCGGGAGGGTCTCTGCCGTGTTTGGTTATACTGCACTTCTTGTTTTCGGGCCGGGTAATTGGGGAGAGAACCAATAGGGCATTTTTATGTTTCTTTGAGATATGATCATTCTGTGTAATAATTGAAGTTTCTGTGCTGTTTTTCGTGTCGTGAGGAGTGGAGCTTGTTTGCTCTGAAAATACTGGCTGGTGGAGTCACGTGGAGTCAGCCGATGCACGTGCAACTTAGGCTAGCAGTTTCCCAGCTCACCATGGTCCACTAAGGCCCCCAAAATCCTTCGTGCTTCTAGTATCTTAATGTCTCATTCCTCCACATTAATCCGGGCCTTTGACATTGTTATTCGCTCCCACGTAAGCGTCACCCGGGGGGACCAAACCTATGGGAAAACGAACAAATCCGGGCGCTTCAGTCGAATCTTTCCTGCTCCAGTATTAGGCCACATGTCTCCACGACAAGCGATTTTACACCAAAAGTAATAACTTCAGAATGGCGGCTGGAATCGCCATATTTCCTTTCATACTCCTGCAGTAGGATCACTTGGGCGCAGACACTTCCGACAGGTCATTTTATTGTGCAGACCCGGATTTAAGGGAGCCGTCCGAGTCTGAGTCGCTTCGTTTAAGTCGCGGACTAATTACGGAGGAGCCTTCCAAAAGTACCCGCGCGAGCAGGGATCTGGGTAGAAATATAGGTTGAAGCAGGTAGAAGTAGAAAAAAAGGTTCATGAAGATAGATATCTTCCTAACTGGGAAGTGGTGTCGACCCTTGACTCAGATCCCTGCCCGCGCAGGAACTTTTGGAAGGCTCCTCCGTAGAGCGCCAACGGCTACCGCGTTGCGACAGGGCTACGAGACCAACCAGAAGTGGTAGAATGCCAGCAGGAGAAATCCAAAGCGGCCAATAGTCGTCCAAGGCGCACTTCGCTACTAGACTAAGTGATGACTGTATTACAAATGTGGGCAAGATCCTACCCCGAACGCCGGGCACTAACTTGAGATAGCTAGTAGTCCATGCGTCTGCCGGATCTTTCACTTAAAATGCGGTTGTAGTCATGACTGAGCACAGCTCTACTTATGATGTTCTCGTCCCTAGTGACAGTGGCCTCTTTTCGAGTCCTCCCCAGTCTCTACTCTCGCCCGGTCATACTCTCCCTTCGGATAGACAGACGTCTATCCCGTCGATTTGATTACAATTGTTATTCCACTTGGGGAACAATGGCTTCCCAGCACAAAATCACCCACTACACGGACCCTGACTGTCCTTGGTGCCACCGTGTCGACGTCGCTCTAAAGGTTCTCGGTGTTCCCCACGAGAAAGTCACTGTTGACCTCGACAAGCCACGAGAGCCATGGTATTACGAGATCAATCCGGTATAAACGCCATGCCTTTCCTAGTACTCCAGAGCCCAACGTCGCTTTTGCTTACATGGCCTTCGCACCTAAAAATCAGAAAGGCACCGTGCCATCTCTCAAGTACTCCAACGACAGCACCGTGAGCGAGCCGCAGATCATCCCCGACTCGGGCGCCATTACCCAGTTCCTGGCCGATCTGTTCCCCCCGCGCCTATTGCCGCCATCCGATGAAAGCCCATCGGCGGCGCTCGTCAGGGCCCGCATGACGCTCCTGCTCGACGCGTGGAGCAAGGTGCCGAGCAAGTTCTTCGCGATTCTCTTGGCGCCGACGCCCGCAGAGCAGGATGAGCACGTTAAGGATCTGATCGCGATGCTGGAGAAGGACATCGAGCCCATGCTTGGGGGCATGGCGCCCTTTTTTGGCGGTAGTAAGGAGCTAACGTACGTAGAGGTAGGTTGCAATTTTTGCTTGGCTATTCCTCTCTTTCGTACGCCCGGCCAATCCTGGTCTTCTAATTGTGCGCCTTAGGTGATGTGCGCCTCTATCCTGGCTCGCATGATCTTCTATGCGGAGGATGGCACTTGTGTGCCTTCGACGTTGAAGAGTGGGTTGGACAGCCTTCCAAAGTTTTCAAAGTGGGCGACCGCAGTCGCCACGGACGAGATCGTGGCCAGCTTTTTTAATGCTGGCCGTTACAAGACAAGAATGGCTGCTTTCCGGGAAAATCTCTTAGCCAAGGGCAAACCGTGAGTCATGACCCGATGAGTATCCGGCAAACAGTCCGAACCAGACACTCGGCACCTTTAGGAAATCCTAGAGTCGAAAATATACATGCAGATAGTCTATTTTGCTAGATATGCGCAGCTTTTTTTCTGTTCATGCGAGAGTCTTTGCCGTTGGGTTCCCTGTTCCATATAAGGGAATCGTTTGACTTCGTCAGTCATGCCCACCAGAAAAACAAAACACCGACGCCACCCAATGATAAGAGGAAGACCCTCTATGAAAAGAGCAAGGCAAAAAATGAAAAGATTAAACATGGTGGATTTGGTGATGGGGGTGTAATGACGCTTGGGCCGAGAGCACAAGGCTCTCTATCTAGTTGCTGGCCGCAGCCGCTTGTTCCGATGCTCCTCTTTCAGGGCAGCATCTCCCATACTAAGCTCCAGCAAGCCCTCCGCCGCTGTCACTTCCGGACTAACCACTTCCGTCGATTGGAGTTCGAGGGCCTTGGAATCCGCGTCCACAGCACCTAACGAGTCGTCGGATTCGGTATCGGACTCGTATGCCTCCTCAAGATCCGTTAAGGCCCGCTTTTCCGGTGGGCGGAGTGGGCCCTGATCTAGAGCCTGTTGATGTTGCTGGTGCAACTCGGTCGAGCCTGGAACTGCCGAGAGGAACGGCGATGGACCCACGGCAGCGCACTGAGCCGTGGACGCGGCGCCCTCGCCGCCAGCCATACTCCCGCTCGTCGCCATAACCGCCGGCACGCTCCTGGGCGAGATTGCTTCGCTGCGTCTACCACCACGAGCGTTCACGGCCGTCCAACCCGGCCGCTTCAGCGGCGACGTTTCCGGAGAAAAAGCGTACTCCCCGCTCTTCTCCGTGTCCGTGCCGTACTCGCTGTCCACCATATTCACGGTATTGCCCCGACCGGTTCCGTTCGCTCTCGGCGGCGGCGTCCAAGCCGTTGCGTATCCGCGCGCGCGTCCGCTGCTCGTCGACGTCGCCGGGCTCACCAGCGCGGGACTCGTCAAGTACGAGGGCGTCGACGACGCCGGTCCCGGCAGCGGCAATAGCGGTGGACCGGCGCCGTGGTTGCCGACACCGCCTGTTCTGGGGCCGGCCGAGCACGACACCAGCGTTTCGGCGGCGACTTGCCGCTGGAGGTACTGCTCACGGAGGCGTTGGGCTTCGGCTCTGCACGCGGCCACGATGGCCGGGTTGATCTTGAAGTTCTGGAAGTTGGGCGACCCAGGCGGGATGCATTGATTTACGAAGTCGGGCCCGAAGACGGGCGTGAGCGCGTGTCGGATCTCGTAGCAGAATGTAGCCGCGATGGCTTTGGCGGCTTTGTATGGCACCCAGTAACCTACAGTTATGTTGGTAAGATGAAAACGGCCCATGGAAGCTATAATGGGGAGTTTTGACGTACCCTGAGCAACGATAGAGCCGCCTGTGATGCTGTGGACTAAGTCGGAAAGCCCTGGGTTTTGGCTGATGCATTTCGCTGGCATTGTCTTGGGGGGGTGAGTGATGCTTCATTTCGAGTTACTCCCCGAACAACTAGATTGGGAACAAACCTTGGGGTATTTGAAGCACTTGAAGAACGGGGTAATGCGGACGAGGCCTACATTGTAATCCCACATTACAACGTGCTCGGGGATTTTGCCGTTCTCATCGGGTTCCTGCCAGGGCAGTTTAAAGGTGTACTGAAACACTGTTGCAGGGTCATGTCAGTAAGTAAAACCTCTCATTTCCCTCCCGAAGGCGGCTGACCTTCGAAGCTATCGCGCCCAGTTTTAGCCACAAATGTCTTCTTGTCACTTTTGTAGGGGATGTGCCGGCAGTAGTCGGCGATGTGGCCCATTGGATTGAGTTCGAACTTTCGGTGTGCGGCCGCGAGCTTCTCGTCAGGGCCGGCTTCTTGTGGCCAGAAGAGCACCTCGCCTCGAAACTCGGCTTTCGTGAAGACGGCAGCGTCTTTGGGAAGCTTTTCTCGCTTTGGAGTCGGAGGGGGAGTCGGAGATGTCAGGATGGGAAGAGAGACCGTGGTGAGAGTTCGAGGATCTGTCCTAGGGCTGACGCTTTGGATTTCTTCTCGATGTCTAGACGACGCCTGCCCAGAGGGGTTAAGCAAAGAGTCTATCTTCATCCTTGAAATAGCCCAATGTTGCCCGGTCGGATGGTCGAGAGCGTGGTATGTTTGAACTGCCGATGAGAATATCCCGCGCCAACGCTGATGAAAAGAGCCAAGGGCGAGTATCTGAATAAAAGGAACTATCGAGCGACTCCAGGTATCGGGTAGATTCAGTAACGAGTTTGGACCGGTTTAAAAGTTGTGCGAGGTGTCAAGGCTGAAGGAAAAAGCGAATAGAGAGGGAGCGCGTTTGCACGAGACCCACCCGGAAGGGTGGTGTACGAGCCTGCAGCCTTATAGGTCTTTGACAGCGAGGACAACGAGTCAAAGACTGCGCTTCCCAGCGATGCCAGCAAGCAACTCGCCAGCGACCGCCCGTGCTTTGCCCAGCAGCGAATCCGTTGGGCCCACTGACTAAGGACGGGCTTCTTTCTATTCTGGAAGCCCAGCCTTCTCGGGTAGACACCTCCAGGGGTCTTTGTTGATGAGTCCGGTGCAGAATTATGTCTTGGATGTGTGGCCTCGCCACCGACTAGATTGTCCTCCGTTTGCTTGATCGTTGCCTTGGACCGCGGCACGCTGCTGCTGCTGGCACCTAGAGAGAACGAGCGAAGCTGGCGGCCGCCAATTTTTGCGGGGGCTCCACAGACACCAAATTATATGTAGATCTTGATCCCTTCACGGCCAATGTCGAAACCAGCCACCGAGTTGTTTGTACGGTGGTTGAACACGTCTACGATATGTCTAGCGCTTCGCTAGCAAGGTTGCTCAGTTTTGGCGGCGTGTTGCGCTGTGATCCAGATGTTAGGTTTTCGGCGAGAGCGCGAAGGAAGGAATATCGCACGTCCACGGCGCCATAAATCTTTTTTATAAGTTTCTTTTACCCAGGCCACACATCCGTCGGCTGATTCACCGTTTTGTACTCCTTCGATTGCGAAGGCTTGTTTCCATTGGCAATCCTAGGATGGCAGACAGGGCAGGCATACGAACAGGGGCGCAACCGTTGCCAGCGACTTGCTAAACCATGGACTTGGACTGTGATGTGCGGAGACGTCTTCTCGGAGACCATACGAATCACCTCCTAACCATCGAGAGAGTCGCGCGGGGCGGTAAGAGGCAGGCGAATCGAGGCCAGTGACACGGCATCTGTCAATCGCCGGAGCGAAACGCTGCAATATCCCGCTTCGCCTGTTGTCTTAAAACAAAATTACCTCTGAGCCAAGCTGTACTGCGTTAGTCGGCTGGCGCACATCCCTCATCACTTTCAAGATACCCACGCTTGGGTCAGTCGACGAGCAGGATCCAACGAAACAAACACTCATGTCTCACAAGCTACCACCCCGAAGAGGTACCAGCCGTAGACAGGAAGTCATTTGCCCCTTTAGAGAAAATTTCGGCCATCATTTAGAATTTCTAACAGTTGCTTCGCCGCGAAGGTGTTTTCTTGATCCATCATTACGCATACCTTGAGTAGGCGCTCTTTTCTTTGGCCGTCCAGCCCGTCGGTGGAATGGTGGTATCGAAACTTGGTGCAGGGCATTGCTGCGGCTACCCGCTAGGACAAGCGTGTTTCGCTGGAGGCCCTCTGTGCGTCAAACGTGGTCGTCTATCCCGATCTGGCATCGCTCACGGGAAGGCGCGCAACATAGAGGACGAGCGGCGGGAGTAACCGACCCGCTGTAAATTACGAAAGCATTCCTGCTGTTTGTAGATTCAACGATTTAGTGCGGGACTCGAGGGTCGTGATATCGAAACAACCTTCGCGGCCGCCGTTTAGCTTATAATTGGAAGCTAGAGGGTGACCATAGTACAGTAACGGCCAGGCACCGCACCACCACACAACTGCGAAGACGTGTTGCAGGGATGTTCTGCAAGGTACCTCACTGATTCTGTAGACCGATGAAGTCACAGTTGAAGTCAGTGGAAGTCGACGGAGGCCTGATCCCTGATCGGATGCAGGTGGCCGGTCCGTGGTAAGCCATCCATGTCGACTATGGGTCGATTGCGTTTGTAAGAACAAAGAACATCAACCCTTCAGTTTGAGTCGGCTCCCACCCCGCCAAGAGATATTCGCATAGTAAAACAAGCATTTATCATGTCTCATCTTGACCGCTTTTCACAGAAGAATCTCCTCTTCATAGCTTTGATGCCGCTTCCTGCATTGATCCAATCACGTTTCGAAGGGGCTTCTAGAAAGTCCACGTGTCCCCATGATCTAACACAAAAGAGTCTGGAAAGGTATTTGGGTCTAAATTACGTGCCCGAGCAGAGATTTTTTGTTGCAAAAATGTTGGTGAGAATCTAACTGTTGGTTTAGCTACGGAATTACCCACGTGACAGTAGCACAGTCTGGTTTACGTGTGACCTTCTATGAAAAATAGTTCTTGGCCTTTGCTTTAACTGGGTTGCAAGGATAAACTGAAAATGTTTGTACGGTAGACGTGGTGTATTTTTCGACCCCAGAAATTCACTTCGTTGAGTAATTGCACTAATTCTAGCCAAGGACGACGCGGCTTCAAATCAGAGGCCAGTAATATGCTTAATTTCCGCAGAATTTGCATGAGCCCACTGTGCAACAACAACTTCGCCTTCTCTAAAAACTTTAAAATCCCACACGATTACTCTGTTCGGCGGCGACGTCTGATCGTTGCATCCGATGAGCCGACGGACGGCTCCGTTCCTTCCCGAGTTAACGGTTGACAAGGGTAACCAAAGCAGTTCGCCAAGACTTACTTCGACTTCTTATGGTAGACGTTGCCATTTGAGAACACATGGCAAACGGGCGCGGTCCGTGATAGTTCGTCCTCGAACGAGGAGCACTGCCCGCGCGCTTTCTGGTCCAACCAACCCGTACGACCGAGCTGTCAAATGTGCATACAGATTATGTACGACCGGCTTGGGCCCAGTTGGCACGCGGTTCGATATGCTCGAACCGCTCGAGTGGAATCAGTGCCTTCCTCGGCTTTTATCGACACCCTGCCAATTATAGCCCCTCCGGGTTGCATCGACAAGTCCTTCACTGCGCTAATCTGGCCGGCGAAACGATCCAATTAGCGTAGGACACGGGGACGAGTTTAGGTAGCAAGTCTCTGGAGCGTGCCCGCCCGCCGGCTAGGCAGCGATGAAATGAGGCGATTCCTGTCCTGCTGCGCCCTCGAGGCCGAAGCAACGTTGTGCAGAGCAACACCCAGTTGGTGCAACGCCGGCATAAGTCTGTACCGAGGATTCTGGCAGCGACGGCGGCCAGACGGGCAAGCAATACTTATTTGTACGTGAGGGCCGCGTCACGCCTTCGCCCAAATGAAAATGGGTCGACGGAGTCGTTCCGTCTTCTGTCTCCCCATCACTCCCGCTTTCCAACCGTCTGCTTCTGTGGATACCCGCCACGGCCACCATCGTTGCTGCTCTTAAAGGCAGAGCGCTAGACCCCGCAGCACCACCGAGCATGTCGCGGAGGTGTCTGAGGTCGTGCGAACGGGATGCGGTGGAAGCTGTCAGTCGATCGTAACCCGAATAGATGGAACCTCGCCCCTCTCAACAATCTAAGTTATGCGGTAGGACTAGGACGAAGAGTGAACTGCGGGGATCCAGAAGACCGCAACAACGGCCTCTTGCATCAGGGGGACCTGTTGTGTAATTTAGTAGGGGAAAAAATGCTGCGATATCTTGGTCTGCAAATGTGCACCAACCTGTCTAAGTATGCTGTCGACTGCTCGTACGCGAAAGTAAGGTGTGGCTGGAAGCATGAGAACCATTATGCAGTGTTAGCATGTATTGAACAGCCCCATAGGCCACTCCCTCGTGTGGACGTTTATATTAAACAAAATTGCCTTGCTTATCTATATCACGGGCAAAGACATCACATCGCGCAAACTATTAAGACATAATGTATCATAAGCATAGTATACAAGACCGCACGACGGGCAATCAGAGGCTCGTCATTACGCCTAAGCACATCATAATCCGGGCGGCCATAATACTGAAACGCAGCACGTGAGAAAAAAACAGAACTAGGGGCTTTCTGAAGCCTACAAGGCCGTTAACGCCCACCACGTCCCATCGTAGCACCCCTTCCATTCCGGAAAGCCCAATCCGAAACGCCGTTAACTATCTAGTCGCTCTCGTCGTCATCAAAGTCTGCCTCGCTCTCATCTTCGTCGCTCTGATCGATGACATACTTTGGCTTGCTTGCAGCTGCGCGACGACCGGGGCGAGCCGCTTTCGGCGCGGGCTCGGGTTCATCGTCATCATCGCTAAGCAACTCGTTGGCAAGAGCGCTCACGTCGTCCTCGTCCTCCGACTCGACTTTCTTCGGCTTCTTTTGGAAAGTCGGTTTCGGCGGCGGAGGCACGTCCTTTCCCTTCGCTTGCTTTGCTGCGTATGCTTTCGCAGCTGGAGACAAGTTAGTTGGCTTCTTTGGCGCAGGGGCTGGCTTCGTCGACGCCTTCGCGGCCGGCTTAGTGGCAGCCGGCTTGCTTGTCATTTTGGTCTTTGGCTTTGGACGAGACAGAGCAAAATCATCCTCATCCTCGTCGCCCGACAGAATGGTTTCCCGCGCATTTCGAGCGGCTGGGCGCTGAGGAGACGGTTGTGGAACGAGCTTGGTGTAATCGGTGTCGTCAATATCGACATCCGAAGCCTCTGCGCGAGCTTTGGCGGTCGATCGACCAATGTTTTTGGTCAAGCCATGGCTGCTGCTCGGCCTCGCCGATGTAGAGAAGAACTGCCGAGCTGAGTTTTCGTTTGAGCTACTTCCAATACCCTTGACCATTGCGCTGACGTCACCAAGCAGATCGTCGCCGTTATCACCGTCGCTGTCATCATCTAGCGTGTACTTGGCAGGTTTGCTCGCGGCGGCACGAGGGCGCCGACTAGTGGCGGCTTTCGATTGTTTCGCTTCGGAAGCCACAGCAGTAAAAATATCTTCATCATCATCCTCATCGTCAAGGTCCACCACCTGTGGTTCCTTCTCCTTTTCCTTTGACTTGTTCTTGGCGCCAGCAGGACGACCTCGACCTCGGCCAACTGCAGGAGCGGCGGACTTGCCAGGAGGATCTACGTCCATTTTGTCCCCTAGGTCATCCTCAGGTGACTTCTTTTCCACAGGCTCCGGTGGCTTAGACGGCCCAGCGGTGGACGACTTGCTGAGGAAATTGGTCAGAGCATTAGTCTTCGGAGCAGCTCGCGATGCGGCAGGCTTTTTCGTTTTGACGGCGAAGTCCGAATCACTGTCGTCGCTGCCGCCGGCCTTTCTCTTTTTACCCTTTCCAACGCCGCCCTTGATGCCAAGTTTAGCTGAAGTACGACGGCCCATGCCAGCGATCTTCTTCGAGCGCTTGTGCTGTTCGTCCAACTGCGCGTGCCACTCCTCCAAAAAATCATCCAGGTCTTTCGTCCACAGATCTTTCGGGGAGAGTTTGATGAGCACGTCAATCTCCTCTTCTTTGTCGCCGATCTGCTTGAGCAGTTTGGCGACGCGTTCTTGAGTCAAAGACCAGATAGCCATCTACGTATGGTGTCAGTTTTATTTATTTCGCAAGTAGAGCAAATCATGGAAAACTTACGCCAAGAAGGTAATCGTAGTCGCTGGCGCCAACCTCGCCCGATTCAGTTTCGTCCGATTGTTCTTCCTCATTCTCCACGACAGGTTCCAGCTCGTTTGCTTTTCTTGCATCGGCGACTTTCGGAATCGGCTTGAAGCCCAAGCGCTTGAGTTCGGCCACAAGCACAGCTTTCTTCTTCCGCGACACAACAAGCTTCCCGTCAATGATCATTTGGACAAACCGAGCTTGATTGGTTAGCTTCTCAAGGTCCTTTTGCATTTCGTTCAGGAGATTCTGCTTCCGCATTTCGTAAAACTGCAGACGAACATGGTAGAACTCCTCCATGATGTCGAGAACAGTCGCGTACTTGTGGATCCTGCCATGCGCGTCGAAGGCGACAAGATTGGTAGTAGCAAGCGTCTTTGAGAGCTTGAATGTCTCTTCAAGGCCTCTCTCCGTGGAAACACTCATATGCTTGTCATCCATCTTAATGATGAAATGAACCTTCTCCGGAGTGTTGTACTCCGTATAGTCCTTGATGAACGACGGCACCTTTTCAGCACGGATGATCTCCTCAAGCCTCTCCTTGAAGTCCTGCGTCCAAACACGGATGGGAAGTTCGGTGATTTCAACTTCGTTGGGCCCCGTCCGTCTAATGGTGCCGCTGAATTTGTAACGGTCGCCACCAAGGTCCTCGACTTCGCCCGTCCACCCACGGAACCAAGGCTTCATAGGAGTCATGTCCTCCTTGCTTCCCGACATTCTACGCTTAAGATTGTCGATGATGTCTTCAGGCTTATAGTTCGGAATTTGTGAACTCCAACCCGTTCCTATACCGTCGGCACCATTGACAAGAATCATCGGGAGGATGGGAACGTAGTTTTGTGGCTCGATCGTCTTTCCGTCGTCCTCTTCGTACGAAAGGAGGGGCTCATCAGATGCATGGAAGAGCTTGCGAGCAAACGGCGACAGTCTGGTGTAGGTGTAACGAGCGCTGGCGGCGTCGCTACCTCCTTGGAGACGAGAACCGAAGTTACCGCTAGGGTGCAAGCAGTTGACGTTGTTGGACCCGACAAAAGTCTGAGCGAGGCCAATGATTGTCTGCTGCAGTGACGCCTCGCCATAGGAATAATTTGTCAGACCGGAAACGGTACCGGCGAGCTGAACTACCTTGGCATCCTTCTTCAAATTGAGCTTGAAGCAAGTGTAGAGGACTTTACGTTGAGAAGGCTTGAACCCATCGATGACAGAGGGAATTGAACGCAAATTGTCAGCCATGCTGAAAAGGATCAACTCCTTGTTGACAAAGTCATCGTAGGAAATCATTTTGTCCTTCATGTCGAGGAAAGTCCCGGGCACGAAGTCGCGCAACCAATTCTTGCGGGCGTCGGCCTTCTTCTTAGAGAACGCTAGGTCAATCATCTCAGCCTCGTGATCCTTCATGGTATGGAATTCTTTCAAGTGTCGATCCAAGTCGCGGAAGTACACCTGCGCGTCTTCCGGGCTGCTGGTACCCAGACCCTTGAAATACCTGTGATCCCACCCACGCTGATGACCAGGCTCCTTCTTCCAAGCCTCGTATTCTGGCATAGTGAAGAAAGACCTAAGTTGCTTCGGATGAGCTGGATCTCCCTTCCACACCTTGACGATGGGCGTGATGAATTCGAGCAAAAAACCCTCGATCTTGAGCAAACTGGGAAATTGAACCTGGAGGAAATTGATCAAGAGACCCTTGATATGACTTCCGTCGTGATCTTGATCTGTCATGATCATTAAATGACCATAACGAAGACTCCTAGTGTCGGTATATTCCTTCTTGTGCTGCAGACCGATGAATTTCTTTATGTTTTGGATTTCTTGGTTCTTCGAAATTTGGTCTATCGACGCGTCGCGAACGTTCAGTAGCTTACCGCGCAAGGGAAAGACGCCGAAGAGATCCGGGTCGACAACGGCACGTCCGGCAAGGGCGAGCAAACTTGCCGAGTCACCTTCCGTCAGAATGAGGGTGCAGCGGTACCCATCTTTGGTCCCCGCTCTATTAGCATCAGTGAGCTTCGCGTTATTCATGCGTTGCCTCCTGCTCCCGTCCGATTTCTGCAGGACCTGGTCCGCTTTCTTAGCGGCGAAGTGCAAGATATTGTTGATGACTTCGGTTTTTTTGATGTCATTAAGGAACTTGTCGCTGACTGTGCACTTGCTGCCGAATTGGCTGGATTTCGTCGTGAGCTGCTCTTTCGTCTGGGAGGTAAATGCAGGGTTGACGACCTGGCAGTTGACAAAAAGAAAGATATGATTTCGAATTTGGTTGTTCTTGAGCTGGACACCGCCCTTGTTCTTCTTCTTGACAATATCAACCAGTTTGCTGACAATCTGGTCGGCGACGTAATTGACGTGGGTGCCTCCCGAAGTCGTTGCGATCGAGTTGACAAAAGAAACTTGTTGGAAAGAGCCGTCAGAGACAGCGAAACCGATCTCCCAGCGGTCGTTCGGCCTATCGATAATGATAACATCCTTCTTCCCGTCGGCAGCCTCGGGGTCCGTCTCAGCGTTGACGGCCCGGATCTCCTTCGTGTACATTTCCATGTATCGCTTGAAGCTGTTGATTTTGATCCTGTCCGAATTCAGGGAGACCTTGACACCGGAGCATGTACCAGCCAAATCGTAGACGCGCCTCTTCACGAGAGCTTCAAAGTCGTCGTCCATCGAGGTCATGCCAAACTTGCCAAAATCAGGCGTGAAAGTGACCTTGGTGTAGTCTTCACCCTTGCACGATGTGATCTTAGGCTTTCCAGCGTTGGCCATGTTATCAGTCCAGGTCTGACGATACTTCTTGCCCTGGCGAGAATCAAGCGTCTCGACGGTGAATTCCGTGCTAAACACGTTGCAAAGCTTTGCGCCATAACCGTTTCGACCTCCAGTAACCTTTTGTTCGTCGTCGTCGAAGTTGGAACCCGTCAAGAGATTGCCAAAAATAAGCTCCGGCACGTACATCTTCTCTTTCTCGTGGATCTCGATAGGAATGCCCTTTCCATTGTTGCGGACACTAATCTCGCCCTTCTCGCGGTCTACCGTGACCTTGATTTCGTTCATGTTCTTATCACGTACTTTGTTGTCGGCGGCATTGACCAGGATCTCGTCGAAGATTTTGTAAAGACCGGGCACGTAGCTGATTTCGCGCCGCTCCATGGACTCAGTGCTCGAGTTGAAAACCCACATCTCCTTGTCAGTACGCTCGACTGAGCCAATATAGGTGTCCGGGCGTTTTAAGATGTGTTCGACAAGACTAAGCTACGAAATATTAGCCGCATAATAGGACATAAGGAGTAAGAATGTACGCACACGCTGGTAACGGTCCGTTGCGTTACCTGACTTCTTCGCTTTCGCGATTACTTCTTGCGCCTCGGCATCCATGCTGAAGCTCTCGTTGGCGATATCCTGTAAAGTCTTACCGCTCGACTTCTTGGGCCCAGGCGCCTTCCTTTGCTTCTTCTGGCTAGGCGGTGTGTTCGAGAGCGTTGAGAGAAGCTCCGCGTCAAGCGCCTCGCCATTCAAGCCTAGGTCGTTCTCATCGTCGGAATCGGGCTTTGCACGCTTCTTGGGCGCAGCCTTCGTCGCCTTCGTCGCCTTCGTGAGCGTAGTCTGCGTTGTCTTCTTGGGAGCGGCTGCCTTAGGTTTTGCTGCGGTTTTCTTCGGCGCGGCCTTCTTCTGTGGACAGTGTCAGCCTTCGCGACTGTAAGAGGTGCCGGAGAGGAAAAGCAAAGAATGCTATACCGATTTAGGGGGAGGCTGAAAGACAGAACTACCTCCGTCGTCGAAGACAGACTCCATCGAGTAGTCGTCCATGTTCAGTTATCGTTGCGCCGGGCGCGAAAGGTTAACGAGAGCGTTGATAAGTGAAAAGCAGGGTAGACTGAAGCATCAAAGAGTGAAGAGGCGTAACACAAGAGTAAGAGGCCGCGGGCGCGCCCGCGAAAGGCAGAGACGGAAAAAGAGATGCGACCGCGCGATGTTGTCGATTTTGAAGGGGCGCGCGCGGGTGCGGTGTTGTTGGATCTTATCCGCAAGGGTTTGTTTATTTGCAGGAGTCGCCCGGGGAGAGAGTTTGACGCTAGCCCTATTTTGGGAACCTTCGCTTCGCGCGCTTAGGTCACGTGCAAACGCGTACCATAACAAAATGGTCGAGGACACGTCTTCTATGCTCCGTGCCTAACTTCAACGCCACGTTGGTATTGTATGTGGCTCTAGTGCTCTTTCACTTTGAAAAGTTTCAGCTTGAAATCGCATTCCCAATTGCGTGAACGGCTACTCTACACCGTTGATGCAGACTTTGTTGGAACCTAAAGCACGAGTGTGGATATGCGCAAACATTGAAGACTGGGCGCATTCAGAACGCCGTGCAACCGTATCTTTATCCTGTGATGGATCCAAACGGAGCTCAAAAGCAAACAGAGATTTTGTTTGCTCGTCCAGTGGCTTTTCAGATGGCGTTGAACACCAGCGCTAATCGCTACTCATCTAAGACTCCATCTCGAGAGGAAATACTACTGATTGCGTTTAAAAGTATACGGATTGCGAAATGGAGCAACTGGCCCGTTCCTGAACGAATGCGTTTGGACGCCTCCCCATGACTTTGTAAAAGGAACGAAGATTGGAACCAGACACTGGTTACTCAAGGTAGTCCCCACCTGTCTCCCTGTGTGTCACATCAAACAACGGCTTGGCACTGAACCAGCCAGCTTTCGGCGTGCCGATGGTCTTGTGAGTCGCAGCAGCCTCAATGTCTCCAATCTTGGCGGTGACGCCTCCGCGACCTCCAGCGGCGGCATCGGCCAGCAGTTGGGCCTGGCAGCATTTCTCCATGCTCACAAACCAGAAGATACACGCTTCAATCGTATCGGCGACGGTGAGCAAGCCGTGATTCTGGAGAAGTGCAGCCTTCTTGTCCCCGAGACATTGGGCAATGTTTTTCCCTTCTTGTTCTGCGAGGACGACTCCGTTGAATGATTCATAGAGGACGTGGTCCTGTATTACTCGAGTCAGTGCCTCTCACAATTATAGGTTCCACAGAAATGGCTATTCACATTGTAGAAAGCGCATGAATCTTGCGTGATCATATCCAGCTTGCGACCCAACGAGCAGAAACTGCGTCCGTAAATCGAGTGCGAATGTGCCGCCGCATGTACATCTGGACGAGCTTGATGAATTGCAGAGTGGATCATGAACGCCGCAGCGTTGAGCACTCGGTAAGGACCGCCGTCGATGATTTGGCCTTCCTCATTGACGCGGATCAGGTCGGATTTTTTCATCAAGGAGAATGCAATCCCCATTGGATTAACCCTTCACACAAATACGTGAGCATCATCTCATTGTGCAAATCGAGAATTAACGGATATTACCAAAACGTATTTGGCTCCACCGGATCCTAGCAATGCGTTAGTTCTGTACGACCGCAGAACCTCGGGGTACAATACCCTTAGAGTAATATGGCCTGCTACGCCTTCATCGAACCCGTATTTGCCGAAGATTCTATAGGCGGCTGCAAGACGTCCCTTGAGGTATTCTCGCTCGTCATACTTGCTCTCGAACGTTGGCCGAGTGGGCCACTTCAGGGAGACCTTGGGCTTTGAGGATTCATCCGATACCGAGAACTTCTCCGTCGCGTTGCTAGTCTCCGTGTACGTTGCGGTTGGCGGTGCCATTTTAAGCTAAGTGCCAAACCGTTGCGAATATTTCGAGAGAACAACAACGCAAGGAAAAGTTGACGGACTTCTTAAACGTGCTGATGAGAATTACTTTTTCAGAGCGGGGGGCTGAGGGCCTAACATCAGTTGCCTCGGCGGGGCTCAAATCCCCGTCGTTTCAAGCGCTATAGATGGTCGGGTATAAACTTGGCGGGGAAGGCTACAAAAGGATTCGAGAACAAGGAGGAATCGGTAGAGGAGCTGTTCCTATTGGGTACGCATCCGGCTGGGGACTACAAATCCCCGGAAAAGGACGGCATACTTTGGGGCCTAGATTCCGGAGCCCCGCAATGAGGGCCCCGGTGATAATTGTCGCACACGGGGAAAGAGGCATACATGGCAGAAACAAGTCTCTAACCTTTACTTCGCTATAATAGTTCTCTCCGAGGCAGATCAAAAATGCGGGTAAGTTTCGTTTGACGCGATTGCCAATCTACCAGATTCATAAGCTGATTTGCGCGTAGGCCGAGGTTAGGTGTGCTTCGTATGTCAGTACGTATACTAGCCGCAGCAGAGCGACGCGAAACCTTCGAAAACGAACGGACAACCCAGGATCTAGCAATGGCAAAAGCCATGGTAGACTGCAATTCTGTTGTGGCACAATGGTTGCTACGTCTCCTAACGCTATGCGTATACACATGACTCCATAACAGATGCAAAAGCAGATGCGTTTACGCTTGGATTCATTCGCGTGGCTCGGACAAGACCGCCATACACTTGCTGCTTTAGTGCTCTGAATGCTGCCGTACGTAGCAAGGCTACTAACATTAGGTTGTAGTTCGGGGAGGTGTTGGGGTACGAGAGGCTCACTACCTTCCGTCTATCGGCCAGGATCCATTACTGTCCTGCTTTGATATTACGCCGAGGCCCCCACGTTCACTACTTGATCCTATGCGAAACTGTCCATCCTCTTTAATACGCCGGCTGCTGGTAAGGAGAGCCTAACAGCGAAGGCAGGAGATGATCGTGGGCTCTGGCTTTCGCGTGACATCATAAGCAGAGATCACCACCAGAGCGCCGCGCGACACGGTAAGATAGGAGAAGTACGGCACCGTCGATCGTGCTGACGAAGCGTCATGGGCCCAAGATGCAAATCGGACGCACTACCCACACTCCGGTCGGGCGCGCACTTTGGCAGGGGCTTGGCATGCATGGGTCGTTTGATGGCGGGCTTCGAAACCCTTCCAGAGATTCTAAATTAAGGCGCTATTGCGAGAGCTTATTTGCGTGCCACGACGCTTTTCCTGTAACCCCCGGCAAAAAGGTGCAGATGGGCGTCTGATGAGAGGCCTAAGGCCCGAGCGAATCCGAGATGGGCCGATCTCGGCGCGCCGGTGGCGCCAATGGGACCACGGATGCCGGGGAAGCGAACGAGGGTGGCATTGAAGCGGTTGTCAAAGTTCCTCGGATCCGCACTCCCAATGCAGCAACTCTGCGCCCTGTGGATGATTAGTGCGTTCGCTCACCGTACTCCAAGCGAATGACTGTACAGCCGGCCGACTCAGGCTGCGCAGCGGTCCTGCTCGCCTGCCTGGCTTCCTGTTCCTTACCTTAAAGGCCTTGCCGTTCTTTCATCAGCGCTCGACATCCTGTCTTGCGAAGGGCGTGCGATCGCTCAATTTCCTTTTGTACGGCCTGGCATTGTTCGTTGGGTGCGGCAAGTATCCCGTGCCTTATTTGTCGGTTTGCTTCGTACGGAAAACGGTTGTAGTGGTAACCGCGTAATTTCAAGTCCATCGACCATGGACCACGACCACGACCAGCACCTCGATATGGGGGAGTACTTCGATTTCAGTGGGGCCTCCATGCCGGAGTTCCACGAACTGCCGCTTGTATCTGGGACCGGGACACCCGTGCATCGAGTGTGCCCGTCACATCCGGACTCCGACAAGTTAGTTGCGTTTCATTGCATTCGTCACCAAGGGCACCATCCCAATCATCGGGAGGGCGCGAACTAGCGTCGGGGGCCGTTTGAAGCGCTCTCACAATGTTTATGCACGGCCTGTTGCTCTTCTGTGTCTAGTCCTGTCTGCTTGGTTCCGAACAGAAAGGAGCCCTTAGTGCTGATAGGGCGTTACCAGTCGAACAGTTGAGCAGGCTTGGTACTAAGTGAACACTGATTCTTATTATACCCACTCGCGATTTCCTCCACCTTGATGCTTTGAAGATACCATCACTGACTTGCATAGTTGTTTGTGCCTCATCGAAAACCTGAATCTCGGCGAGAACTTGGAAGGTATCAACCACAAAGGAGACTTCAATAACTTCTCCTCCTGGATTCCGCGATATTCCAAGCCGGAACATGCCTGCGACTACTGCAAGTCGCGAAAACTCGAGTGTTTCATCACTTTTGAAGGCCAGACGTCCTGCTCCTCCTGTAACGCCTTGTTCAGACCTTGCAGTTTTACTCAACCGCAGGGCAAGGCGAAGAAGGGCGCCATGGACACCTTACATATTGTACCTGAAGACATCCCTCAGGAACTTGGTAAGACAACAGGCCAGATTCTTCTCAAGTCTTACGGGCATGTGAAAGACGTCGAAGAAGAAATGCAGAAGGACACAAGCGACAGTGGCAAGAAGACTGGCGTCCGATTCGGACGAGCGTCTGTCAAGATCATGAAGGATTGGATCGAGGCTCATGCCGATCATCCCTACCCCACCGAAGAAGAGAAACAAGAACTCATGAACAGGACGGGTCTCAAAGCGAGCCAAGTGTCCAACTGGCTGGCGAATGCCCGCAGGAGAGGCAAGATCCGGCAGAAGCGAGCCGCATCTCCTAGCCTCCGCCCGTCTACACAGCCCATCGACATTCCTAGAGGTCAGAACTGGGAAGACCTGAACCCCTTAGAGCGATGGAAGCACTCGCCGCCTGAAAACGAACCCGCTTCCGTGACCGATATCGCCAACGCAGTCAACGCCTTCGACGGACGAGACGATAGCCTCTCTTCGGAGAGCATCAGTGGAAGGAATAGCCACCAGCATGACTCTAGCGCCGGGTCTAGCTGCGGCTTCTCGCTGTTCAAGGCACCCTCGACTACCAGTTTGGAAACAAACGGGCTATCGAACATGTCCGGCCCTTCGGCCCTTTCAAGCGGGTCGAACTCGTTCAACTCCGTCTATTCATACGGCTCGCGAAACTCTTTTGGCTCCCGCAATTCGTCCAATTCATTTGGCAGCAAGGTTGCCAAGAAGGACCGTCGGCGGAGACGGAGACAACCGCCGAAGACCCCCGCAATGCGCGAAGCGGAGGAGACCTCGCGCCCATTTCAATGTACATTCTGCACTGACACATTCAAGAGCAAGTACGACTGGACAAGGCACGAAAAGACATTGCATATCAGCTTAGAGAAGTGGATATGTGCGCCACTCGGGCCGGTTATTACGTGCAACTCCTCAGGCCAGAAGCAATGCGTGTATTGCGATGCCCAAGACCCCGACGAAGAACACCTTGAAACGCACAACCACTCTGCCTGTGAAGAAAAGGGCAGAGACGAGCGCACGTTCTACAGGAAGGACCACCTCAGGCAACACCTTCGGCTCATGCACGGGTGCAAACTGAAGCCGTCCATGGAGACGTGGAAGTCGGAGGTGATGTACATCAAGAGCCGGTGCGGCTTTTGCGGCCAATATTTCACCTCCTGGGGCGAGCGTGCCGATCACTTAAGCAAGCACTTCCGCGCCGGCGCCAAAATGAATGACTGGAAGGGCTGCCGCGGCTTCGACGAGGGTATTGCGTCGAAGGTCACGTTCGCCATGCCACCCTACCTCATCGGCATGGAGTCCAAGTCGCCGTTCCCGTTCAGCGCGTCCAACAGAGCGTCCATGGCGCATCACTTCCTCCCCGGCGACCTCGAGGAACTCGCCATGAACCCGGCAGGCGCCCAGAGCCGGGAGATCCCATCCGTGCGTGAGAACCTGATCGGGATGCCGGAAGACGTGACGACGCCCATGGAAGGCGTCGCGACCGGCGCGGCAGCTGCCGGCGCGGCCTCCAATCTAGCCGGGCTTGATCATGACCTAGATCCCCTACTAGCGTGCCGGCTCGGCGCGCCCCTCCGTGACGAGGACTTTTACACCGGCGTTCGCGACCGCCCGATGCGCTCGACGTGCTGGGAGATACTGACGCTGCGGCTCGGCCGTTTCGTGCGCTCGCGGCTCGAGGCCGGGCTACCGGTGACGGACGAGATGCTGCAAACGGAGGCGCGGCTGCTGCTCTACGACGACCCGGACCCGTGGAACCAGACGGCGGCCGACAATCCGGAGTGGCTCGCGCTGTTCAAGCAGGCGCACGGGCTGGAGCACGTGTCGCCCCAGTTCGATCTCGTCGACACGCTCGAGGACCTCGGCGTGCTCGGCAATATAAGGGGCGACTTTACGACGGGGCTGGGCAGCGATGCGGCGCAGCTGACGGAGCAGCAGCGGCAGAAGCAGACGCAGTCGCAACAGCAGCAGTATCATGGGGTCGAGCCGCGGATGGACAACCAGATGGGCCACCAGCTGCAGCATCTTGGGGCAGAGCCGCAGATGGAAAACCAAGTGGGTCACCAGGAGCTGTGGTCTACTGCGGATAGCATCGATCCCATCATGGCGATGGACTTGACGACGTCGGCCGCCGTTCCGGGGCCGGAGCCAGCCTGGGGTCCCATCGTCGAAATGGACTGTCCGAACGCCACTTGATCGCCGCGGTTTTCGAAATCGCGTCGGCTTCCAGCGACTGTCGGAGTTGGCGAGCGGTTTTATTGTTCATAAATTGATTGAAGTTTTTATCTAACGATTTTCTATTGTCATGGAATTATTGGGAGTTGGAGGGCATGAATTTCAACCTCAATAAAACTTAATGAATTGGAAAGAGCAACGTACACGTTCAACCGTATACCTAATTCCGGGCTTTGTTTGCTTTCTCGTTTTCTTCCATTTTGCTCTTAAAGATAAGTATCAGTCCGTTTCTTGGGATTTTTCCGGGGTTTGTTGTTGGGGGCGTTGTCTGGGGGACAGAAACTGTCACGAGTTTCTGTTCTTTGTGTACCTTTCAAAAGTACCTTTAATCTGTACGTATTACATTGTCTGGTAGGAAAAAAGTTTTTTTCTTTTTGTCCTTGAGCGCATTTCATTCGTCGACCTCCACGATAAGGCCGGAATTGATTCCCTCCTGATTGTCCAGGGTTGCGGCGATTCCAAATCTCGGGTACCTGCGAAACGCGCGTAACCGGACAAGTGGCACGAGGCACACGGCACTGCAGCATCCATGCAGCCATTCATTCATCGAGGTTGCCTACGTCACGACGGGACGGATCCTCACCGGCCCGGAAGTAAGAGGCAAAGAGGCAATCCGCAACCAGAGCACACCACGTAGAGCCGGCACACGTCACATGGGCCCGTCGTCGCGACAATCTTGCCCGACCGGGTTTAGCGCCGCAACATAGAGTTTCCTTTCCTGGCACTCCACTCACTGAGCACAGCGCACCCCCTTCTTGTCCTCGCGCGTCTGCCCCCCTCTGCAGGATGTGAGTATTCCATCGGCGCTTTTTCTAGAATCATCATGTCTGATGTGTTGCTTGTTTTGCTTCTTGTTTTGGGGGCTGTGACACAGCCCAGCGTGGTTTGGGCGCCGTTATGTCCCGACGCAGAGCTCTCGTCTACCCAAGGTGTCCAAAGCTATGACTACGACTCTACAAGGCGCCCTCTACGTCCTAGCTACCCAATATCAAGGTATATGGCATGTACCATACTCGATGACTTCGTCCTGAGCAGCGGTGTCTCATCCTTCACTCGCCAGAACCTCACCTTGTCCTCTACCGACGCGCCAAGATGCATCATGCGGGCAGCTCTCACGCACAAAGCTCGCTCGCTCGCTCAGCCCGCCGAGCCCCTCCAGCCTGCGATAAAACCTGCGACCAAAAGGACAAGGTTCGAGGTACCCTCTGCTGAGGTCACCCGACCCGAGCACCCGACCGACGGCCGTCCCTACCTACCTACCTACCTACCTACCTACCCGCCGCCCAGCAGCGCAGCCTCTGAGACCAAGTCGCAGACGCACCAGGACGCACCCATCCTGCGCCGCGCGCGCCATCTCCGAGCCCGCCGCTCCACCCAACCCTTCTACCACCCACCCCAAGCGCCGCCCTCCCCCTCCAAAAAGCCCCACCCGCAGCGCGCCCTCCCTCCCTCCCCCTCCCAGCGGCCGCCGCCGCCCCGCTGGTCCGCCGGGCGTGCTCTAAGCCCAACCCAGCGCCGCCAACCTCCTGCGAGAGGCGAGAGGCTCTTCGCGCGGAGCAGCCGGGCTCGCTGGCTGTTGTGCCGGTGAGGGGGCTCCCGGGCCGTCTTCGGTCGGGGGCGGCTTGGCTGCGGTGCCGCGCTCTCTGTTGCTTGGTGCCGAAGCGCGGGGTGTAGATGTGTGTGTGTGTGTGTGTGAGGTGTCTGGAGCGCTAGGCGCTGGGACGCTGACGACGGGGCGTAGAGTCCGGCGGCGGTGGGGTGGACTCGGGCGTTGCGGGGTGGGTGGGTAGACGGGCTGTTTCGGCTGGGAAGGAAGCGCGATGCAGGACGGTGATGACGGGTTGTCGGGTGTGGATAGGGGAAAGCCGGAGGGAAAGATGTGCTGTTATGTAGGTCAGGCTCGCTACTCCCTTCGTGATAAGTTGCAAGGCGATGGAATCCGTGAGCGGACTAGGTAAACATACTCGTTAGGCACACATGTACTCGTAGTCAAGCCGTTCAAGGCATCAACCATTCACCGCAAAGCCTGAAAACAAACCTTTGATTGTGCTCGCCGTGACCTCAGCTTTCCATCACTGCACCGTCTTCTCATCCATCCCTCACAGCACTCAAAGCACCACGCGAGACCAAAACTTTCTCAAGGTCGGACGGTACCATCCAAGTCGGCATATTTACTGTACTCTGTAGTAGACAACAGCCTCACAACCCAGCCTATCAACAATTTGCACCTCGCTGAGATCAGCAACCGCACTCGACCAGAGCAACAATTTCTCATTCCCGCCCATCCGTCCTCATCTTTGAAGGAAACGGAAAAGCACCAAGCCATACCGAAGCCGAAAAAAAAAAAAAAGAAGGGCTGTCCCTCTTTCTCTCTCCCAGCCGAGAAGATTATTAAAGGAGAGATGCAAGAAGCGGAGTAGGAAAGCAAACAAACCGAAAAAAAGAAAAGGAAAAAAAGGCAACGAGGGACTAGTGCACCCCTCACAGGCGGCCAGTCAACACGTAGTCTCTATGCACAAAAGACAGCAAAAAAGATCATCATTTGTAGCCAACAACGCCATCGCTCATGAACGAAAAATAAGTTAAAAAGGAAAGGCCGAAAACCAAAAAAAAACATTCCAGAAAAGCGCAACAGAAGCTCACCGAACCCCCCTTCTCCCGCCGAAAGCACGCCACGGGCCGTCGCCAACCCAGCAGGGAGCTCCGGCCGGCGAGACGAAGCACGGCAGCGCACACGCCCGACGACGTGAAGACGCGGACAAAGCGCTCCGCAGTCGCCGGGGACGACGAATACGCCTCAGTCTTTCCGCGGCCACGACGCCCCCTCGGATCCGGAAAGGAAGCGATCGAACGACGAAAAAAAAGGGAGGGGAAAGTATTCCTTTCCGCTCGTAGCTCCGTCTCGCCACGGCGGATGGCATCGCGTCGAGGGCGGCAAATGGCCGTTCGCTCGGGTGGATGGCGGAGCTGCCGTGGGGCAGGCCGGATCGAGCATCGTGATGCCCGGCGGAGGAGGGGCTGGACGTGGTTCGACTCGTTCGTCCATCCGCCCATCCATCGATCCATCCGAGGACGCAGATGCCGTTTCGGTTCGAGCGATGGCGCTTGCTGCGTTTGCGCTTGCGCTTGCGCTTGCATTGAGTTGAGTTGAGTTGAGTTGCTTTGGCTCGGGCGGGAAGGCCACGGAGCCGGACAGTCGAGGCCGACGCGCACACGCCGCGGCCGGGCGGAGCGCCCGGACGGACGGCGGTCGAAGCCCGCGATGAGGAGAGGTATCCCGTGTCGTGGAGCACGTTGTCGTCGTGATGGATCGGTCGAAGTCGGCCTGTGATGCCCACGTGGCATCCCACATCCACTGCCCGATCGCCCCCAACAAGCAAACCAAAAAATAAGACAAGTTTCCACCCATCCCATACAATCCCAATCTGGTAATTTCCAAATTCATTTCATATGCCGACTGGGGAGAAACCCAAAGAAAAAAAAGGCGATTTCCTTTTCCCCCCCATTTCCCATCGATTCTTCCCTCATCCATCCATCCATCCATCCATCCATCCATCAATCCCCCTCCTCAGATAAACCCCCCGAAATAATTCCAATTCCCGGGCGACGCGCCCCCGGCGCCGCCGTACGCCTGGTGCTGCACCGGCGGCGTCGGCGCCACCGGCGGCGCCTTGATGCGGCCCTGCTGCCCGCTATCTCTCCTCCTGCCCGGCGGGGGCCTCGCCAGGCGCTCCGGGGGCACCGTCTGGGCGCCGTCCCTGTCGAGCATCGCGGCGGCGGGGACTCTGGACTCCCTCTGGCGCCGGGCCTTCCTCTCGCGGTCGCGGTCGCGGTCGCGCTCCCTGCCCTCGGAGCCCAGGCTGGGCTCGACGACGGAGCTGGCGCGGTCGTTGGGCACGCGCCACTCGACGAGCGAGTAGAAGTGGTCGAGGACCTCGGGGTACTGGAGGCAGCAGGCGCGCCAGTCGTCGTCGACGGCGCGGCGGAGGCGGGCGTCGGCGTCGGCCATCTGGGCCTTGAGCTGCAGCAGCGCCGCCGGCTGCAGCGGCGGCTGGCCCTGGTACTGCACGTACAGCCCGTAGCACGGCAGCCGGTGCAGGTACTCGGCCTGCTGCGCCTTGCGCGTCGCCACCGCCTGGTTGTACTTGCGCAGCACGTATTCGCGCGACTTGTGCACCACCCAGTCGCTGTGGATTTTTTTTTTTGGGGTTAGCAGGTGGGTTCTTGCCTCATGTGACGACGAGTCGGAGTTCTTGTTCTCGCGTAGAAAAAGGAAAAAAAAAAAAAAGAAAGAAAGAAAGAACAAGGGAAGCTTAAATTAAAAGGACATGGGGGGAGCGGGGGCAATATCGAAATGGCTATATTGCACGCATAGCACGACGACAACGTAATACATGCATGCATAAGGACAAACCGATCGCCCAGGATCGAAGAACAAAGATGAAAAAAAAAAAATGTAAAAATATTAAAAATATAAAAAGAAAGGAAAAAAAAAATCCCTTACCGAATCTCCTGCAACTGTCTGCTCCTAAACACGCGCTCCTCGGCCATCTCGACGGCCTTCTGGAGCGACTCGGACTCGTGGGGGCACTCGGGGTAGCCCGGCATGTTGGCGGCGCCGCAGACGGCGCAGCTGGGCTGCAGGTCGGGATACATCATGACGGCCGGGCCGGCGGCCCTGGCATGTTTCGGCGACGCGGCGCTGCTGTTGGTGTGGGCGCTGCTGCGGCTGGCGCTGCGGCTGCCGCCGTACGGGCTCGGCGGGTAGGCGGCGGCGAGAAGCGGCGGCGGCGGCGGCGTTCCTGGCGGGAGGTACGACGGCATGTATGATGCCGGGAAGGTGCGCGGCCGGGCGGGTATGGGCGCCAGGGTGGGTGGTTTGGGCGGGGGCCGGGGTCTGGAGATGTGGTGGGAGGTGCGTGGTGGTAGGTTTTGCGGGTGAAGGTGGCAGCGGGTAGGTGAGAGTAGGCGGGTTGGTGGTCGTGGGTTTGCGGTATCAGAAGTAGGAGGGAGGGAGGGAGGTAGGTAGGTAGGTAGGTAGGTAGGTAGGTAGGAGGTAGATAGGTTGGCAGGCCCTTGTATAGGCAAGCAGACAAGTCCAGGCAGGTAGGCAGCGCCCGGGAAACAGTAGCAGCTGGGACGAGACGGCCCCAGGGCCGGTGGGTTTTATTAGAAATTATTGCGAGCGGCGGCGGAAGCAGCACTGGCCGGGCATGACGGCGGCCGGGACGAGCCCGCTATTAACAGAACGGCGCCGGTCGGCACGAGCGTGGCTGGACGGCCAGCAGGAGCCACATTCCGGGGGGGGGGCCCGCGCGGCCGGAGCATCTGAAACCTGGCGGGCCAGCCGGTTGCTCCGCGAGAGAAAGGGAAGATGGCCGGGACGAGATGGGGAAAGGCGAAGGGGGGCAGGGGAAGGAAAAATGGAAAGGGGTGGGCGGCAGCAACGGCGCCTGTGGACGGGGCGAGGGCGGGCTGCGGCGGCGGCGGCGGGCGGGCGGTCGGCGGGCGAGGCGGTGGTGAGCTGCGGCCGCCATGGGCCCGCACGCCTCACCTCACCACCCGCCGCTCGGTGTAGCGGGTGTACACACGCGCTGCACGAGCTAAGCTTGCCGGCGCGACGCGTGTGGGGAGACAGGCCGCCCTGGGGAGGCGGCGGTGGGCGGCGGCCAAGCGACCAAGCCACTCCCCCCATCCCCTCCCTCCTCCGGCGCGGCCCTTGAACAACGCATCCACGCATCGCGAGCCCCCACCCCCGTAGCCGTCCACTGCGTGCGGAGCCTAGGTTGTAGTCAGCGAAGGTACATGCGCCGTGCTACGCAAGCTTGGCGTATGCGCATCCGGCACAAAGCCCCAGCGATTGCGATGCTCCCCGCCGATCGCCGTCCGCCAGCCTTCAAAACACCTCGCCTCCCGGCGGCGCCTACGTACAGCTTGCGATGTCATGCATTCTGCCGTGTGGTGGCCTCGTTCGGTTTGCCGCGCTCTTTGTGGGGGATCGGCCGTCCTCGTCCCTCACCGGCCCGGGCTGGTGTCGAGCTTGCTCTCCCCATCCGCGCTCGGGCCGGGGACGCGGCGCACTGGACCGGCGCACACTGCGCACCTACAAACCCGCCCGAGTCGCTCCTCATAGGTGTCATGTATCCAACCCCCTTCGTGGGCCCGGGAAAACGGCCCTCGGGCCCCTGCTCAGCCTTGTTTCGGACCTCGCGGCACCCATTGTGGGCAGACTCTCTCCCTCCCTCTCCCTCCCTCTCCCTCTCTCTCCCTCTCTCTCCCTCTCTCTCCCTCCTGCGGGCCTTGCCGCCCTTCCCCGGAATCCCGCATTTGTGGTCCTCTTTTTTGCTTTGCATTTGCATGGCCGTCCATGCTGCTTTCGTTCAGGCACGCGGGCCGCGTCCTAGCAGCTACTAAGGTACGTACCTGGCCCCAGCTTACATACAGCCTACATGTCCGTGGCACATACACACTACTGTAAGTGAGGCGCGTTCGTCGCGAGCAGGTACGCATGTGCTCGCACACATGTGTCGCCGGCTCGCTGGCTCGCCACGCTAGAGCTCCGGCCTCAGGCCCCGGCCACATCCCCCCCAAACCCTTCACTCCATTCGCCCCGACCGCCCATTATTCACGCTTGGTCCCGTTGGCCAGCTGGCCGGCACCGCGCATTAGCAAAATTCGTTCTTGTTGAATCCGTCGACCAACCGCCGTCCGTCAGCGCGCACACCGGAATGCCGGTTTCCCGATCCCCCAACTCGGACAGGCAGAGCTTCACGGCCTCCGGGCTGAGCTTGAGCTGAGGTCTCGATATGCTTTTCGTCTCTTCCCGTCAATCTCGTCTCTAATTACAGTAGCAAAGCTGCTTGCCGGGCCCGGGAAGTTCCAGCCGCATTTCCCCCGGAATTGACGCAATTGGCTTGCCGGCTGGGCGAATCAGCTCGCCGCCGTAATCAAAACGATCTCTTTTCTTTTTCACGGGGGGGGGCATCTCGAATCTAGATCGGCTCGGCTTTGATTCCCCTGTTCAGTCAGCCAGCGCCCCTGGCCCCAAGTCAGCGAGTGCCGTCAACTGGACCGGCTAGGATCGGGGCAGCCCACAGCGACCCGGCTGTGGCCACCACGACACACAACCTCTACCTACGACCAGTAGGTCCTTTTTTTCTTTTCCCCACAAAACAATTTCGTGATTTATTTCAGAACCTCTCTTTTCCAGGCACACCACACAGGCGAAAAAAAAAAAAAAAAAATCACTTGCTGCATCCGCCCGCACACCCCCGCCCCAGTTTGCCGCCTTTCTGTCGACCACGTACCTCGCCCTATGCTTTCTTCAGCTTAGCTTCCCCCTAGGTTTCTCCACGCCTCGCCCCGGACAGACGAGGCGTGTTCGTACATGGCGCATCTGTTTGGTTCCGCCGTCCCCACCCCCCCCAAATCGTCCTCAACTCACTCACGCCTCATGCCATGCGCGAGCACCCCCTGGCCCTCTCCGCCTTTCCCGCGCCTCGCGACGGTCCGGCTAGGCTGCAAAGTAGTACACATTGGTGGTACACGCTGGTTCGGCTTGCGAGTTGCGACGAATGGCAAGGTCCGGGGCCTGGCCCGCCTGACCCACATTCGAAACTGGCGGTCACGGGCTCCTTGTCTTTTTTTGGTCTTGTTTCTACATACACGTCTGATGGTGTACCTTGCCCCTGTCGGCCCTTCTCGGCCTTCTCCATCGATCCGTCCTGCCGCTGGCCAGGCCCGTTTCAACATGCCGGGGCTGGCCAGTTGGGACTTGCGGAGAGTGTGGTGCTGTTCCTGCCGGTGAGGAGTAGGAAACAGTATGCCGCTAGAAGCCGCGCGGCTCTTCTTCTCTCATTGCTGGCTTGGAAGCAATCGTAATTCATAATCGCCGGCGCGTTTCTCCACGTACGTACTTTGCAATGCACGCATGCTGGCTGGCCCATTGCGAGGAGTAGTGCTGTACCTGCCGGTCAGTAGTAGGAAACAGCCGGGCCGCGCGATTCATCTCTCACTGTCGTCTGGAAGCAATCACAATCGCCGACACTTTTCTCCTGTCTCTGCAAGTCCATGTACGTACTCGGTAGTACATACATATACACGTACACACAACCAGGCCGACAACCACATAGCGCAAGCGGATAAGCGTCCGCCGGCTGGCCCGCGGAGAGGAGTGGCACTGTACACTTCCTGCCGGTGAGAAGCCGAAAACCAGCGCTCCACCACATGCCGCGCCGCCCTCCTCGTCTCCTTGTCCGCAAGCAACCACAATCCCCATCCCCGGGCCCGCCTCTCCAGCCTCCACGAGCCCACGTCCGTCCTTTGTAGTACACACATCCGCACACCACGCACGCACGTCCACACACCAGCCTCCCCACCGGCGTCCAGCCCTCCTCCTCCTCTGCACCCGCTCCCGCACCAACCAACCAACCAACCCACCTCTCCACCACTCGTCCTCGCCTCCCCCCGCCGCGCGTCCTCGCAGCGCCCGCCGGCCCCCGTCCGCAGTCCCACACCACGCAACCACCGCGCCCCGCGCCCGCCGGGCCTCGCCGCGCCGCTCGTCACTCTCCGGCGCGCCCCCTCCGGAGCCCCGTGGCCGCGCCCGAGCAGGCGCCGAGGACAGGACGGCACGGCACGAGACGCCACGGAGGTCGCGCGCGCCGCCCACGTGTCCGGCCGCGCCGCGCCACGCAAGCACCAGCCACCCGGCGCGCAACTCACGGCCGGCGCGCCGTCGCGCCCGGGCCTCGCCCCTATCCCGGACGGCCAGCCCCCGCCGGCGGCGACCACGCCGCGCTCACACGTGTCCGGCCCCGGGGGGGGCCCGGCTTGGCGGTCTGCGCGGGCGCGTGCGCGCGCGTGCGCGTGTCGTGCGGTGCGGTGCGGTGCCGGACACGCGCCGGTGGGCCCGGGCGATCGAGAAGGGGCGCGGATTGCTCCCGCGGCGCGGCGCGGCGCGGCGTCGCGGGCCCTGTTGGTCTGGTTGGCTGGGCCTTTCTGGCCGTCCTCGGCGTTTAGCTGGTTGGGATTCTGGTTTGCGCTGCTACATACTGGAAAAGGGGGGAAAGGCCGGGGGGGGGAGGGGGGGGCTAGGCGGTCTGGACTTTGCGATGCTGGGGGACTGGGTCTGGTCGGGCGGAGGGGCTGGCTTGGGTGGCTGTGGGTGTTCGTTTGCGGGCTGGTGCGGGTGCGGCGGCGGTGTGGTTGTGGGTGTGGCGGAGGTGTTGGGCTGGGCTAGGCGGGCTGCTGGTTGGGGATCCGGGGGGCCATCGAGGAGCGAAACTGCGCGGTTGGTCTGAGGCTGTAGGGCGGTAGGCGCCGGGCTATAGCTTGTAGTTGAGGGGTCGACGGGCGCGATTGGCCTTGCTGTGGCTGAGGTGTGGGCTTTGCGTTTCCGTCTTGGTGCTGCGGACGAGGTGTGCACGCGCGCAAAGAACAATGCTTTCTTGACGGGAGTATTTCATTCGCATTTATTGTGAGATTCTGAGTCCTTGGCAACACTCAGAATCTGCCCCTTGAGGCCACATCTGTGATGTTGGAATCAACTTGAGTCGACTGCGGTCTCACGTGATAGTTGCTGTTTCGGTACTAGCGCATGTGTGGCTTGGCTGCTCACCCGAGAGAATTGCACTCTGCATATTCTAGAATCTCGATGCGTACGTGTATGAGGATTCAGAAGACACATACGACCTTCTCAAGGGCCCACGTCGACGGCGGATGGCCTCATGCTAACAGTTTAGTCTTAAAGTCAAAGAGTCGTGAGGCTCCCCGGCAACCGTCGGCCTGCCGGAGCGCGGAATTTGTGCCGAGGCGCCTCGGGCCCTGGCTCCCCGCCGTCGTCATATTAAAGCGCCTCCCAAGCCGACATTCACATGACGGGCCCTTTGCGGGCGATCTCTCCTCCCCTCCAGCCGCCGCACCACCTCTCGACTCCTCCGCCGCCCCCCCCGACCCTGGGCTCCGATTCCTCCTCCTCCCCAGACATGGCGCCCGCTCCGCTACGCGTCTCCGCGCAATTACCACGGCGCGCTGCAATGGCGGCGAAGCCGACGGCGCGCGCAAGCTCTCGGCTACCCGCGGCCCAGCGCTGCGCGAGGAGCTTCGGCAGCTCCGCGAGCGCGAGGCGGGAGGTGCGCGATGCGTATATTCTGAGCGCGTCGCGGACGCCGACGGCGGTTGTGAGTTAGGATTTTTTTTTTTTTTTTTTCTTTCGAAGTTTCTCCCCTGGGCAGCAATTGAGGATGATACGGGCCATGGACCCCGGATCTCCTCCCATCGCGGGCTGCTAACCATGCACGCGCACCATCTAGTTCAACGGCGCCTTCACGAGCGTGCCCGCGCCCCGGCTGGGCGCCACGGCCATCAAGTCCGCGATCGAGAAGTCGACGGTGCCCGTCGAGCGCCTGACGGCCGTGTACATGGGCCAAGTGCTGCAGGCGGGCGTGGGCCAGGCGCCGGCGCGCCAGGCGGCGCTGTTCGCCGGCCTGCCGACGTGGATGGAAGCGACCACCATCAACAAGGTGTGCGCGTCGGGCATGAAGGCCGTGACGGTGGCGGCGTCGGCGATCCAGCTGGGCCTCGCCGACGCCCAGGTCGCCGGCGGCATGGAGAGCATGACGCGCACGCCGTACTACCTGCCGCGCGCGAGCCAGCAGCCGGCCTTCGGCGAGCAGCGGCTGGCCGACGGCCTCGTCGCCGACGGCCTCTGGGACGTCTACAACCAGGTCCACATGGGGAACTGCGCCGAGAACACGGCGCGCAAGTACGGCATCTCGCGCGCCGACCAGGACGACTTCGCCATCCAGTCGTACAAGCGGGCGCAGGACGCCTGGGCGGCGCGCCTCTTCGACGAGGAGATTGCGCCCGTGACGGTCAAGGGGAAGAAAGGGGACGAGACCGTCGTCGCCGAGGACGAGGGCTACCGCCGGCTCAAGCTCGACAAGGTGCCGACGCTGAAGCCCGCCTTCTCCAAGGACAAGGACGGCTCGGTCACGGCGGCCAACAGCTCGTCGCTCAACGACGGCGCCTCGGCCCTCGTCCTCGGCTCCAGGGACGTCGCCCGCGAGCACGGCCGCGGCTCCCGCGTCCTGGCCCGCATCGTCGCCTACGCCGACGCCGCCGTCGACCCCATCGACTTCCCCGTCGCGCCCGCCAAGGTGGTCCCGCTCGTGCTGGACCGCGCCGGCATCGCCAAGCACGACGTCGCCGTGTGGGAGTTCAACGAGGCCTTCGCCGCCGTCATCAGGGCCAACGCCAAGATCCTCGGGCTCGGCCAGGACAACGTGAACCCGAGGGGCGGCGCCATCGCGCTGGGCCACGCGCTCGGGAGCTCTGGCTCGAGGATCTTGGTCACGTTGCTGCATCAGTTGGAGGTCGGGCAGTACGGGTGCGCGGCGATTTGCAATGGGGGCGGGGCCAGCACGGGGATCGTGGTGCAGAGGGTCGGGTATGGGGATTTGTGAGTGAGCCGTGTGGCAAGGGTGGACTTTTGTCTTGATAATGGGATCGAATCTTGGGCTAGCATTTTGATCAGGATGAACGTAAAACAAAAAGATTGGGACGACGACCGTACTCTGCTGGCGTCCTCATTACTTCGTATACGACAGCGCGTAGAAACATTCTTGGTGATGTGCTCTGGAAGGGAATCTGCTCTCAGGTGACTGAGTCGCCTGGCTCAAGCGGTTTGCTGTCTCTATAGTGTGTTAAATCTTGGACTAACATTTTGGAAATATCAAAACAGGTAGCGAGGATACGTACCGCAAGCGTGGACTTGATGACCAATGAGCATTGAAATGCATTCTTAGACTCGACCCCCCTTGTAAAATTCGCAACCCAATGAAGCCCAAGCCCAAGTACGGCACTTCTAGACACGTTTGATGTAACGGTAACGTAATCGGCAATTATATCCTTCTGGTTCGGACGCCTGTTTGTAGGTAAAAGCCCGCTCTCAGCCTTGCAGGATGGCATCGAGAATAATCACATGCTTTGCATTGCCACCCCCTACCAGGCTACTCAAACAGCTTCGTCGAAGCCCTGACTCCCTCAGTTTATTGAACACTAGATCATGTGTTTCTTCAATCAAACGAAGACGGCCATGATAGCTGACCATTTTGCCAGTTCTTCGCTTCCCCACCGATATCACCTCGCCGCCATTGTCGTCTGCAACCCAGTTCTGGGGCCCTGCAATAAAAGTGGCATAGACATCCCGTACCAACAGACATCGCAGGGGAGACATTACCCCCAGATTCTCTCTTGAGATGACCTACTCTCGACCGTAGGATTTGAGATGCGATGTGGATATTTTAAGTAAATGGACGCGACACAGCGAAAATAGATCTCACTTGTACCAAGGACCCCCCGATCTGAAGGGCCAGATTTTGGGGATCTAGTAGATGGTGCCGGCTGCAGCGTGGGCTGGTGCCAGTGTGCCATCCCTCATCTAGGAACAATCATATGCTTTCCTTTTTCGATGGGTTCCGAACATATGCGCTCCGTACTATTTCAACTCTACAATAAACGTACACATAGCACCGCGCCCAAAAAACCTATATAAAAAAAGAACAAAAATACACAAACAGAAAGCCAACTCCACCCGAAAATCCCTCCAAACCTTCAAGTGCCACCCCCTATCCGAACTACCCACAAAACACCATCTCAAACCAGTCCCTACCCGCCATGACCTCAACCTAACCCCTCCATCCCCTCCCCTCCCATATCCCCCAACCTACTTCCCCCCCACCCCCTCGCTCCCCCGCTTAACCGCCGCATCGACCCCACTCCACCACCTCAACCCCTGCCTCACCCCCACGGGCACGACGCCCAACCAATCCACCCAGCGCGCATACAGCGGCACGCTGATCTCGCCGCTCTCGCCGTTGTCGACGGCGCGGATGATCTCGCGGGCGACGTCGACGGGCTCGGCGACGGGCGCCAAGAAGTTGCTCGGCGAGCGCACGCGCGCGAAGAGCGACGTCGCGAGCTGGCCCGGCGTCACGAGCAGCGTCTTGATGTAGGGCGCCGAGGGGTGCGCCGAGGCGGCGAGCTCGGCGCTGAGGGAGGCGTGCAGAGCGAGGAGGCCGGATTTGCTCGAGGCGTAGGCGGCTGCGTGGCGGGGAGAGGGATGGAGGTTAGCGGCATGTTTGGGTAGGGGGAGGAGGGAAGGAGAGCGAAGGGAGGGGAAGGGAAGGGAAGGGAAGAGGGACGTACAGAGGTTGGCGGCGCCGGGGAGGCGGCCGAGGACGCTGGAGACGGTGACGATGGTGCCGCGGTTTTCGGCGTACATGCCGGGGAGGAAGGCCTTGATGGTGTAGAAGTGGGAGAGGAGGTTGGTTTGGAACGTCCTGTGTGGATTCGGTTGGGTTAGGTTTCCGAGGATCAAACACGGTTGGCATCACGTGTGCATCACGTGGCCGGCATTGACGGAGCACAAATGAAAGCGGGTTGGCTCACTTTTCGATCTCCTCGTGGGTTAGGTCTAGGATGCTCTTGCCGTGCATGATGGCCGCGTTGTTGATCAGGATGGTCGGCGTGCCGAGCTGGTGGAACCTCAATCGTTAGCTGCAAATCTCGTCGGGCCCAAACGCCTGAATGAATATCCAGTCCCAAGCCATTGGCCCGGAAAATCCAAGTCCCAGCCAAGGCCCCGGGCAAAATAGGCACCTATGCAGGCGCGAAGATAGGTAATCGACTCACCTCCTTCCTGATCTTCTCCGCCGTCTTCTCGACCTGCTGCCGGTCGCCAACGTCACACTGGTAGTACGTGACGCCCTGCAGCGCGCCGCCGACCTCCTTCTCGTCCCGGATGTCCAGCACAGCAACGCTCACGCCGCGCAAGCCGTACACCTCGGCGATCAAGGCGCCCAGCCCGCCGGCCCCGCCCGTGATGACCACGACCTCCTCCTCGAGCTCGACATCGCGCGGCAGCCCGAAGGCGACGCGGCGGCTGATGGTGTCGACCACGAACAGCAGCGTCAGCAGCGCGGCCCAGGCGATCGCGGCGCGCATCCACGGGTGGTCGTAGTCGACCAGCTGCGCGCGCAGCGTCAGCGGCACCATCCAGGCCACGAAGGGGTGCAGGATGGTCCGGTTGAGCGCGGCGAGGATCGTGTCGACGGTGACATGGTGCGACCACGGTTTGGGCGGGGCGCGGGGCGTGTTTTGCGGCAGCTTGATGGGCGGCGTTTTCGGGGGGTCGGGCGGGTAGACGAAGGTGCTGGTGAGGCGAGGCATCGTGGGCGAGTCTCGGGCCGGCTGTCCTGTCCGTAAGATCGAGAATTGGATGGTTCTTGGAGGTTGAAGGCCAGAATTGACGCTCTGATCGGGTCGCGCGAGTCGGATCAATGGCTACCTGCAAAGACGAGGGTTGATGTCGATATACCAGATACGCGAGAAGAAAGAGAGGAAGGAGCAGCAAACGGCGCCCGCGCCCAACAAGTAAGCCCAAGACAGCAGCAGGTGGTTAAATAAAGAAGGGAAAAGAGAAGAAAACCGACGGGGAGATGTTGGTTCCCTCGCCGCCCCGTGCCTCAAGGGGGCATCGTCTGTGTCTTTTCCCGGCGCAATCGCGTTTCAGGCTCCGGGGTCCTGGTCGCAGGAGCCGCGGTCCCGCTGCGCCGGCCGCGCCCGGCGCTAAAGCCGGCCAACCACGGGCCCGGTCACGGTGCCGTCGGGCTGCAGCCGGCCAATCAGACGCGCGGGACTGGCGAGGGCGATCTGGCGTTGGCGTACCGGCCTGCGTTGGCGAACTTGTTCAGATCGTCTACTGCGACCAACGAAGCCTCCTATCTTGCAGTACCGCGGCAACAGAGCTAATCCTCCACATACTACAGCTACTCGAATACCCAAAAATGGCCGTGGTGCACTGAGCAACCATAACATGTTCGCAGGCGGCAGTCAGAAGCCGTACCCTAGAGTGCTCATGAAGCAACTCATTTCGTATCCGTACCCATAACTCGTACTTCGCCAGATCGGTCTCGCAGAGGCGGGTCTCGTTGCAAAATTAGGCGACTCGTTGGGCGTGGATGCTCGTCGGGAGCTATACTGCATTCGATCGTGGTTCTTGAGAATCGATGCTGTCGTAGTGGTTGTGATCGTATGGAGGAATGAAATGAGTCGAGACCCGCTCACGAGGTGGATTTCCACCGCGTGAGTGGGTCTTCCCAAGCGGACTCCTATTAAGAGAGCTAGAAATGGTACTTTTGTACGATCACATCTTAGCAATTCGCTTCTAATTTGTATAGCTTTAGAGTACCGAAATTGAAATACCACAGTTCTGATCCTCTTATGTACTCTTCGGGATTGTTTAAAAGAGTCTATCTATTTTGACAATCCCTTAGCTATTTTCACACCCCTGCCACCCCACAATTCACTTTTTGGCCTCAACACAGTGCCAGCAACCAAAGTCCCGTTCCTACATTGTATTTCGCCATCTTGTTGGCAGCGCTTCGTAGCCACGGATTTCCGAACCTTCGCAAACACCATAACAACGTGGCCTACAGCGCGCTACAACGCGCTACAACGCCTGCACGCAGGCTTATTCGACCGGATCTTCACCGCGTGAGTCGCTACGACCGTCATCGCTGCCGTCAATCGCCGACTTTCCCGTCACAGCCGTCGCAGAAGCCAGAGACACAGACATCCACGCGGCCTTTGCAAAATTTGAGAAATGGCCTCTTGAGGACATGTCCTCGATGGGGGCGTGGCCGTCTGCTAGGCTATCTGGGGCGACGACAGGCATATTTGGGATCCTCTTCGTCTCCGTTTACTCGCCAACAGGGCGTAGCACGCATGCTGATTTGCGGACTCCGGAGTATAGCCCCTCTCGGCCCAAGCACTAGCGCCACATGAGGACGAAGGCCGTACTCAGCGCTGGAGTGGCGTTTCGAGGTATTCCGGCCAGACCTAGCCCGGGCGGCGGCGGCGGCGGCAGCAGAGGCAGCAGAGGCAGCGGGGACAACTAACCTAATTATTCCCTTTTGGGCATCACGATAGCTTCATCTGGCTCACACAATCCCGAAGAGTCAGCATGCTGGATAGTTGTTCTAATAGGATACGGGCCAGCTCCTCCCCGCGGCGGCGCGGAACTTAGCGGCGGCGTCGAGCGAGGCGTCGCGCAGCCGGCGGATCAGCGCCACTACAGATGTCGGTTGGCCTGACAAAAGGTACGGCAAGTGAGCTAAGGCCCAGGAACGACCGCATCCACGACGTCGGTTTAACTGCGTGGCGGTGTCCGAATTCGACCACATCACGACACGACGACCCCAACATCTCATTTTCGATCCACCGGGACCCCCATGAATTGGCCCACGGCAGACACTTGGCTATGAGAAGCGTCGTCGGAGTGCGGTCGCACAAACGGTCGAGGGAGAGCTCCCTTGTCTCCAATGTGCCGGAGGAGTAGCGAAGGTCGGGGCAAGCTATGTTCCGACACCACTCGCCCCCCTAGCCCGCCACAGCTACCACGGTAATCAGCCCGCCGTAGCTACCAGTACGCGACGACTACTAGCTAGATTAGGGGCCTTTCTTTGAGCGCTTTTTTTCGTCGCTGGAGACGTCGAATCTCGGCCACAATGCCCAAGGGATGATGGCTGCGTGAGCGCCTGTGTGACGTTTCGATGTAGTTGGACAGCGCGGGATAGGACGGTAGTTCTAGATAGGCCTTAACTGGCAGCAATCCGGGCGCTGCGGCGAAGCTTTGGGGAGATCTCTAAAGACAGAGAGGTGCCTTTGGACCTCAGTGGACGATTGGCGGCAATCACAGACTTCTCTGTCCTTCCAGTCGACGTCGCATCAGTGCCGCCAGATGTTGTGCGCCGAGGATCCAGGCCATCCGTTTTTAATCGCTTGGAGGATGGTTCCTCGTCAACCGTGTCGCCCCGGCGGCTGCGTTTGGACCGCGCTTTTATTTGCGTAAAATATGCGATGCCGTCTAGGAGTGAACTCTGCTGGTCGTTGGCCCCCTGCGTGGAATTTTGGTCTTCTGTGGCCACATCGTCTTGGTCGCGCTCGAGTCCCCTCTTCCGGCCACGTGGCATCTTTGATCGGCTCCGGCCCTCGTTCAGCTCAGCCACGATCAAAGGGAGTTGCTCTAGGATCCAGCGCTGCAGGTTCCTATGGCGGTCTGCATTGCCCTTTGCGATCCGGTAGTCTTTTATCCTTCGGATGAAGTCACCGACGAGATCATTCCGTCTCTTAATCAGCTCGAAGGAACTTCTTGCCGCATCGTACTTAGAATGGGCCTTCCCTATCATCCACTTGCGCTGTTCCGAGGTAAGGGTAGAGTGCTGTGGATCGTTCCTAGCCTTTTCTGTCGTGCGCAAAGTCGACAGTGCGGCCGATTTGACAGATTCGAGGGCCCTCCAAGCCGCACTCCATTTGCTCTGATCCTGGACTGCACGTTCGATACTCAATATAAACTCCTCCGTCTCATATGGTAGCAGCACCTTCGAGTCCACAAGCTCGTTCCAAGCTTTGTCATGCAGTGGCTGTAAGCGCTCAACCTTGGCGACATACGCATCATGCCGCCAGTACATGTAGCCGACATACTCAATCCAGGTCGTTAGCTTGTCCTGTCGTTTCGGGTCTACTTCGAGCTGGAATGTCCGAGTGAACCCGTGTCGCGCCAGCAACCTCTCTATCGCCTCTGTATATTCGGGAAGTCGACCATATCCCAGTTTGAATGCCCGAATAAAGCCCTTGTATGCCAAATAGAAATCAGGGGACGAGTATTCTTCCAAATCGCCAAAATCCCCTCTGTTGTATCTTTGCCACTTGCGGAACTCTTCCCAGTTGTCGAGTTGTATGGTGAAAACCATCCAGTTGCCCCCTAATTGCTAAGGTGACAACATTTCGCGGTACTCCTCCGGTTCCTTGACAACCTCCACAAGAAGACTGATTGGGTAGCAGGGCCGGCCACCATCATTGAAGAGTTCATTGTAAGACTGCATCTCGACTTCCTCATCGGATGGGGGTGGTGGCGTCGGAAGTCTCTCGTGGTAGGACGGTTGAGGCGGAGCTTGCGGCAATGCGTCGTTTTCGGCGGGTATCCTCAGTAGTCGCGCCGTGACTTGGTCAAGATCTATTGAGCGCAACTTGGCTGCGTCGTTTGCATTCTGCGCTCGATCCCTACTGGGTCGTTAGATGCAAGATATCAAGAGAGAGCAGGCCATTGCCTCAGTCTCTGGAAGACTGCGCCCTGAGTCGCTTTAGTCAGATTCTCCCAACCCTCTTCGACCTCGACGATTGCCTGGCCGTTAGGAAGGCGGATTTCATCCAGGAAGCGGCCGAGCTCTGCATCGCTAAAGACAAGGATGTCGTGGGCAGAGATTTTCTGATACGTAGGTTCGGAGGACGCCATTCTGCCATGATACAAAGAACAGCAGGAAGCGGTGTTTCTAGCAGAAGCTTGGGAGGGAAATTTTGGGCCGACCTACCTTCATCAGGCAACAGCAGAGTCAGCTACCCGGCATCTCGCCTAAGACTGTGGTTGGCCCAAGGACCGCCAAACACCTCTGGTTGTCCCAGTAGAAGGCTGAAAATAACGCCCAAAATGACGCCTTTCGTCAGCGCTCTCTCTCTCCTCGGTGGAGACATTCGAAATGGACACGGACCTGATCGCGCGTTTATACCCCGCTGATGGTCGTGGTGATGGAGCTCTTGCGTTCTACGCGATTGAACAGGTTGCCGAGAATCGCTCGCGGTATGTTCCGTCATTACGATACCGTTTCCTGGTCACTGTCAGTGCCACCGCGGCAAGATGAACATGGCCGCCGCGTCCGCCAAGCAACCGAGCCGCCGGAAGAGCAGCACAGTAACCTGGATTACGATCCATGTCTTGAGCTCAGATTCAGCCCCGGCCCACGAACTTGCCGGGGATTTGTGTTTGGAACCGATCCAGACACTTGCGACATTGTTTTACCTTACAGACCCGGCATCAGCTTTCACCACTGCGCTCTGACATTTGAAGAAGACTTCGACGACTGCCGCCAGTATCGCCCGGTTTTGCGAGACCTAGGGTCGACTTACGGAACCGCGGTCACTTACGACGACAACAAAAGACATCGGCGGCGTAATTTCCGCTGGATCCTCGGCGGGCACGAAGTCCTAAATGGGATCGAACAAATTGTCATTGAAATCCACTAACACCTCAAGTTTGAAGTCATCGTCGCCTCGCATGACATAACTCCTTGGACGTATATCGACAAAGTCAGTCGATTCCTCCAGGGGACAGCGAATGTGGAAGATCTTTTCGGTGCGTGCGGCCTCCCAACTCAACCGCCGACGGAGCCTCCCAGTGGGGCACGCACGCCTGGCTCAGGCGAAGTCGTCCTACATCTAGGGGATCTCGGGGAAGGAGCCTTTGGCGTTGTAAGTCATTGCTGGAATGTTAGCACTGGGCTTGAGTACGCTCTTAAGAAGCCTTCCAAGACAGCTATCAAGAATAAAATCAGCGATCTCACCGCGTGGAGAAAGGAAGCTAAAATCTTGGAGCAAATCTCTCACGTCAGTTTATAGTCTCCTTTAAGGTTCTAGCGCTAATACTTCACTAGGAGTATATCGTTCGACTGATCCACGTAGAATATGAACCATTGCCTCTCTTCCACCTTGAATATATTCCCGGTGGATCTCTCGTGGACCAAGAAGACATATCCCCTCACGAATGCGTCCAGATTCTCTGTCAATGTCTATCAGCCTTAGTCTACCTTCATGGACACGAAAAACCAATTGTTCATCGAGATATCAAGCCAGGAAATATTCTTGTTCATTCCCGAAATGCAGGGAGTTCTCAAAAGGGGGATAATATCTATGTCAAACTTTGCGATTTCGGTCTATCTCGAGAAAGCCGCGATTTAACAACGATTTGCGGCTCTCCACTATATCTTGCGCCGGAGGTCTACGAGGAGTACGATAGAAGAATCGCTGGCCACAAGAAGGGAAGCTACAGTCCAGCTGTCGATATTTGGTCTCTTGGTGTCGTTATATTCGAGAATGCCTCCCAGCTTCCACGCTGCACATCGGCAGGGGTACCTTTTTGTAGAGACATTGTCAAGAAGCTCGGGAGGGATCTCGACAAGAAACCAGACGATTTAAAATGGTTCCTGTCAACCGCCATGGTGATGATGGAGCCGGAGTTGCGAGGTTCAGCAGAGCATTGCTACAACGGAGCCCTGCTCCTCACCGACCCGCCCCAAGATGGCTGTCAAACTCAAACCCCCGTTTCCTATGCTGAAGGATATCAACAAGCTGCTCGGTCTACAGTCCAGGATGAAGATAACGACGATAAGAAAACTGTGTTGTTCCAAGGTCCTCTGGCAATTGCTAGTCCCAGCTTACCGACCTCTTTCCTGAGTGGCGATTCAATCCCCTCAATCGAGATCCGAAGATATCTCCGATCAGCTGGCACACCTCCGGATTCTTATGTGTCAGCGTCCACTGCGAACCGAAAGAGGGCAACGCGAGAACTGAAATCGTTGTCGTCATCCGGTGGAAGACATAGCAAACGCCGCTGGCAAAACGATCTTACGCACAGCGTACCAGAGGCAGCCGATGAGCAAAACAATAAAGATTCTCAGCCTGTGCTACAAACTCAGTGCCAGACCCGACCTGGGCCGATCCGCCGCAAGACAACGGGCCATGCAATGTTCTTAGCACAGACAAGGCCACGATCGCCAGCGGCATATTGGAGACGAGCAGGCCTTTGCTCAAGGTTCGTACCTCTCCACGCCAGATGGGCATGGCGGGAGACAGGTCCTTGAGAATGAGAATGCTTGGACTGATAGCGAGGCATACATGGCGGCACATTTGCTACAAGCAATGCGTCAAGGACTCTGATTGCGATTGCGCTGGGCGACTCTGGATAAGGCCTTATCTACGTCATACTTCATGCCAGACTCTGTCATCAATTTCTTTTAGTCGGAATTCGAGATGAGGCCATTTTTCGATCGGAAAAGCAGCAGGTATCCTTCGGCTAACTGGTTTCTCGTCGATGAAGGCATTCCTCTATTTATCTTTCTCCGATCTCGCTAAGGCGCCTGTGTTCGCATTACTGCCCGCAACGCGTCTAGAGCTTCCTGTCCGCGTAGAGGAGACACTGATGTCGTTGTTCCGGGAGCCGGAAACCGACCTCTGAGTTTGGGGATGCAAGGCATTGGACTAAACCGATCGCGCAACCATGTCTAGCCGCCCAGGGAAGGCGGGGATCGAAGAAGAGTGTTTGTGCACTGCTTTCAGTGGGAAGGCACTAAGGGATGGTGAGCATACAGTTACCGTAACGTAGTAGAATAGCGCTACGGGATGTCCGCTTTAGCTAATCGCCGACTCGAGGTTTCTTAAAAAGAATCCACTTTGATGAATGTATATTGATGTGATGATCCTTCTATAATCATCATCGCCATCTCCCAGTCGCTTCCCAGACTACCTCGTATATGCTAGTGCCCAGCCGGTATCGTCATGTCGGAGAAAGCGGGGGACAGCAAGCGTCGTTTGAGATTGCCTAGGGATCTGCATTAGGAAGTAGGCCGCGTCCATCTGGATGGCCGAGCGCGGAGACCGCAGAGCCGGGGATCGTGCTTGAAGAACCCGACACGCTTTTGTTGGAGTCCGGGCGCGATGCCCTCGTCGTCGCAGAGACGTCGTCGCGCCCCAGCCCAGATTGTGGCAGGCGAGGTTCCCGGTGTGCGGAGAATTTGTTTCGCCGGAGCCTCGAAAAGGGCTCAGGCCACTTGCAGGTGCAGCAGCTCGGAGCCCGCCTTTACCCGAAGCGTGCTGCTGTGAGCGCCCATTTTACTGTTCGACTCGACGCTTGCGACGGCGAGTTTCACTCTGTCTGTGGGCGACGCCCGCGTCATGCACTCGTAGCGTTTGCGCCAGGAGACAGCTCTGTTCGTGTCGGGCGCGACTTTGCCCGATTCGGGCCTGCCGAGACTTCTTTCTCACTGTTCACCTATCGCACACTCCTACTGGCTAGCTTCATTGTCTTCTTGTTACACCACCTGCTCGTCTTTGACTGCAGTCGTGGATCGTGCGCTGCGATTCACGCCTCATCTGCACGCCGCTTATCGATTAAATGACGCCTGCTCTGTACAGTCCAGCTACTTAGCGGCCTACTCTCCCAACTTCTCCACCAGCGTCATATCCTTCAGCAAGTCAACGCGCCTGAGCAAACAGCACCGGAATAGCAGCTAGTCGTACCACCAACGAACCGGCCGCTCCGACGTCAGTCACATACGCCGCCGAGGTCGAGAACGTCTATTTTAGGCGCATCACTGAAGATCATCAATCCTGCATACTCTGCCTCGCCGGCATGGCCCGCAACCAAAGTCGCGACGGCACGCCTCCAACCGCCGACATTCTCGGTGCAGATGGCGGCAACACACCACCTCCCGGCAGCGGCCTCGGTGGAACTGCCTCCGGCGGCACCAACCTTCCGCCGCACGCGCACCAGCAGATCTCCAAGCGGGACAAGCGGCGCAACCTGATCGCCGAGAAGCTATCCGAAATGATGGCCAGCTTTGGGGACAAGCACAACGAGCACTACCGGGCGCAGGTGCTGGCGGTCCAGACGGACGTGAACCTCATCATGAAGGCGAACCTGTTTGGGAATGCGCCGCTGGACGATTCCGGCAGGGACATCCAGGAGCAGATCGAGCAGATGATGGGTGGCGTGGTGTCGCCGGAGCAGAAGGATTATGTGGCGCAGGCGGGGAGGTTCTATGGCGATTTTGTCACGCAGGTCAATAATGCCATGGAGGAGAGGGACATTGAGTTGACCAGGCTGTGGGTAAGTGGACGCACACACCACGCAATTTCGCATTTGCCCCATGTCATTGCCCAGCGCAGCACTAACCGCCCCTTTCTTCCCTCCGTAGAACAAACGCCAAAACGCCCTCGCCGAGCTTCACCAAGCCCACTCGTACAAAACCCGCCTCGCCCAAGAGGAACACCGCATTCTGTCGGAGACCCTCCGCGAGCGCCTCGTGCAAGCTCTTTCCCAAAAGCGCACGCGTCTCATGCGCGAGAAGGAGCAGCTCGACCTCGCCGACTCGTCCGCCCTCCTCCTCCACCCCAACCAGTACTCCCTCGCCGGCAACCCGGCCTCGCCCGGCGGCGCCCAGGGCAGCCGTAAGCGCAACACGCGACTTAACCAGCGGGCCGCCATCGCCGACGCCGACGTCGACCACTTCAGCCTGACGGGCGGCCCGGATAGAGGCCGCAAGCGCAAGGCCGCGGCTTTCGACGAGGACAACGGCGCCGGCGTGGGAGGCGGCGGGTCGCCAGGCCCGAGCGGGCCGGCGGCCAACGCCGCGGCCGCGGGACGCAACCTGGAGCACCTGCTCAGCGGCGTGGGCGGCGCCGCGGCGGCGAGCATCGCGGCGGCGACGGGCGGTGGTGCAGCCGGGGCGGGCGTAGCCGGCGGTGGCGGGGCCGGGGCGGGCAGCACGCCGTTCCGCGACGCCAAGGCGCGCGCTGTGCACGCCCAGTACGAGGCCCCGCTGTACTCGATCGAGCGCCTCTTCACGGAGAGGGAGCTCACCATGTCGCTCAATACGGCGCACACGGCGGCACAGCACTTCTTCGCCAAGCTAAAAGTGCAGGAGCAGCAGCAGCAGCAGCAGGCAGCGCAGGCCGTCGAAGGCGACGGTAGCACTGGAGCGGCGACCGGGGACGCGAGCGCCGCGGCGGACGCGTCTGGCGTGGGTGCTGCCAACGAAGGCGGCGACGGTGCCGGAGCGGCCAACGCCGCCTCCGAGGCCAACACGCCGCAGCCGACGGCCGCCGACATGGACCGCGGCGCCAATGCCTCGACGCAGACCAACGCCTTCCTCGGCGGGCACCCAGCCACGCGGGGCTCCTCGCGGCACCCGCACCACCATCATCACCACCACGGGTCTCCGGCGCCCGCTGCACCCACCCCGCCCTCCTCCCTCTCCGACGTGCACCGCGCCGCGGCCGCCATCTTCGCCTCCGCGCCCCCGCCGCCCCTGACCCTCCCCACCAACCTGTCCAGCCGCGCGAACGTGTCGGCGCCCCCACCCGCCCCCCTCCGCGAGGCCGACATCGAGAACGACCTCCTGCTCATGCAGGGCGACGCCGCCGTCGACGGCGAGACGAACAGGCGACTGCTGACCAAGGCGCTCGAGGGGCCCAGGGTCGTGGAGTTTGAGTTCCGGGCCCCGGCGGGCGCCAATGGCGTCGCGAACGGGGCGGCCGTGGGAGGTGGGAGGGGACTTGGCACCGCGGCCGGCATGGCGGCGGCGGCGGGCGGCGTGGAGACGGCGCTGAGGGGCCTGGGCGTCGGGTTCGGTGGCGGCGCCACGGCCGACGCCGCGGCTGCGGAGGGCCGCGCGCTGGTGGCGGCGAGCGCGGCGCTGGCGGCGAGGGAGGCTGGTGAGAGGGGGAGGGATGGTGCCGGGGCGGCTGCGGCGGGGTTGTTGGAGCCGGGGATGGGCGGTGCTGGTGCTGGCGGTGGGGGCGGGGGCGTGCCGATGAGCAGGGGGAATAGTGCGGCGGGGAGTGAGATTGGAGGTGGGGGTGGGACGCCGATGAGGAGGGTGGGGAGTGGGTTGGGGAGGAGGGGGAGGGGGTGAATTGTTAGGTGTGTGTATGTGTATGCAAGGTTGGGGGGACTTATGTCTAAGGGCGGTGGTGGGAAGAAGATTTGTCGGGCGGAGTTGGGGTCGGTGCACATATGGGCGGGCGGTGTCATTTGTTCTTGCGCTTCTATGTCAGAGGTACTGTCCCAACTGCTGGGACGTTTCCTTGGCTTTACTCTGCATTATTTCTTCCTCTTATTTCCCTCCTTACCTGCCTCCCTGTTGTGCCTATTGTTGTCGGAGTATGGCGTTCCTGGTGTCCCTCGGGCGTCGGATTTACGATGGATGTACCGATAAAGGTGTGCGGGAGCGGGTGGGTAGTGAAGAGTGGTGGTCGTGCCTCTTGCCCGGCAGGTGGGGTGGTTTTGCTATTTTTGTATGATAGAATGAAGCGGTTTAGATAGTGAGGAGTTGAATTGTTACTAAGTGTGAATATTATGGATCGTGCGAACGTAGTTGTTCTGTTGTGGTGATCGGGCAAACTTCTATTAAAGTGTCTGAGCGCGCAACCACCCTGCCAATGCCATGCAATGTGGTTCCGGGTATTATTCCGTGGTGTTTTTAAGAACAAACCGCAGCTCAGACTAGAGCAATGCCTGGCTGAAACTATTATTCATAATGGTTCTCCAACGTCGATGCCCACTCAATGCACTTCAGCCTCCGCCTATTTAGGCCCTCATTTAAACACATGCCAGATCCCATCGCCGCCCAAGCCAACCTCAGTAAATAAACCCATCATTCTCCACCTTCTGCCAGGCCGGCACATCATCGTCTCCTCCCTTCCTCTTTCTCCTCTTCTCATTCCTCTTCCTCCTCTTCTCCTCCCTCTCCTTCTCCTCCCTCCTGACGGCATCCTCCACCCTCTTCCCCAAGTCGACGTCTCCCTCCTCCGCCCTCTCCCTCACCCCCTTCCACCACAGCCACCGCAGCCTCTCCCTGACCTGCGCCGCGCCCGCCCTCTCCACCTCCCCCGTCTGCCCCACGGCCACCAGATGCTGGCGGCTGTTCAGATGCTCCACGTACGCCACGTTGTCCTTGAACGTCAAGTCGCAGTCCGGGCAGTAGAACCCGGCGCCCTTGCCGCGCTTGCCGACCGCCGCCGCCGCCGCCACCAGCTGCGTCTTGCCCACCTGGGCTGCCACGTCCAGGCGCGCCCGCCGCGCCTCCGTCGCCCGCGCGTCCGGCGGCGTCGAGCCCCGCCGCCCCCGCCCCGGAGCCACGTACTTCTTGCCCGCCAGCCGCGCCTCGTGCCGCGCCCGACCTTCGGCCCGCTCCCGCTCCGCCCGCGCGGCGGCCTTGGCGGCGTACTCCTCGCGGTCCCACGTCCGGCGGAAGGAGGTGTCGGAAGGGCCGCCGGCGGCGGCGCCGTAGGCGGATTTTCTGGGGTCGGCCATAGGGCGTGGGGCGTGTGCGGGGTATGAATGCGGTTTCGTGGCTTGTTCGAGTAGTCTGTGCGGAGTTTGGATGGTGAGTTTGGTGGGTTGGTCGGTGGTGCGTGAGAGCTGGAGGTTGAGAAAGCTCGGCGGAGGCGGCCATTGGTGGCGCTAGGAGCTGGTGTGGCTGGTGGTGCTCGGGGCCCCACCCGCTGCTGTACGCCACAGTTGGCGGTTGGCCGTTGGAGACCTGCTTCACTTCGCCCGCCCGACTGGTTAAAACATTCAGTTCCGTCCTTTGGTGACCAATCCGACGAAAATACCCCGGGAACAACTCACAGCCCATTTTAGGATCGTTAGTGCTGCATCCCCGGTCAATGGCCGTGGCTATACGGCAGTCTACAAATGCAGCTAGCTCCGCTGCAGCTTGCCTCGCGGGCTTCCCCACTGCCGACTTACCCCTCGGCACGAAAATAAAGTGCTTCCCGTCGAAGCTTGTTTCCACCTTTCTCTCCCTTAAGCTTCGTCCCGCTCACTCGACCTCTTTGCAATTGGCCCCGTCGTCAAGTCGAGTGCTGGTCTACGCCTGCCTCATGTTTTAAGATGTGAGTGGATGTCATATCGTTCAATTGAGCATATTAGGTCGTTTACTACATTTACTACATCTCGGTGAAGTATTGTTTCCGTCATCTCCGTGATTTCAGTTTTCAAAGCTCTTTGAGAGCGTTTCAGTCAAGTCATTCCATAGTCGGGCACGCATTCCAATGGCACTTTTCAATTCTAAATTTACGTCTACAAGCACGCCCAAGCTCTATACAGACCGGTACATGTTATATTAATTTTTGGTTGCTTCATTTACTGACAGCAACAGCGTGCTTCAGCAAACCTCTCTTCCGACAGTCAATCTCAATTACGTCCCGCCATCTCCCACAGTTCTCGTCCCAAATACGTGCCAGACCAGCCTACACAACCGTTTCACCACTCACTTCCACCACCTCAGTCCTAGCACGACCATGGCCACCAAAAACAAGGCCCCTTCGGACTTGTTCCCCGCAGGCGCGCATAAGCGGCGAAAGTCCGCCGCCGCCAACGCCGCCGAGCCACCAGCGGAATCCGAACCCAAGTCCAAGCTAAACGCCAGAGCAATATATCCGGCCGCCGAACCGCAATTCGTCCCGTTCCCTAGCCGGCGCAGCGTCGTGCACAGCACGAAAGGCATAGTGTCCTCGACACAGCCGCTGGCGTCGCAGGCGGGACTGCGGATTCTACTGCAGGGAGGTAATTGCGCCGTAAGTGTTTCTTTCCGTCCATTGTGCGTTAGGTCGAAAGGGTAGAAGCTGGCAGAACAGAGCCACAATTAGATGACTATAAATGTTGCTTTGCACCAAATACCCCCTTGAAGATAACTACCAAACCCCCTATTACTATTTTCCGTTTCCATCACCCTCAAAACTCTCGTCAGCCCGTACTAACAGCACTGCCCCACAGGACGCGGCCGTCGCCACCGCTGCCGCCCTCAATATGACCGAGCCTGGCTCCACCGGCATTGGCGGGGACATGTTCTGCCTCTTCTACAGCGCCGCGACTCGGCGCATACACGCGCTCAACGGCTCAGGCCGGTCCGGCCTCGCCATGACGCTGGCGAAGGTGCGTGCAGCGCTGGGGCTAGCCGACGGCGAGCCGGGCGCCATCCCCATGGACAGCGCGCACAGCGTGACGGTGCCGGGCGCGGCGGCCGGCTGGGTCGATTGCGTGGAGCGGTTCGGGAGCGGCAAGGTGGGCATGGGGGAGATTTTGAGGCCGGCCATCGAGCTGGGCGAGGATGGGTTCCCCGTCTCGGAGTTGAGCGCCACGTTTGTATGTTTCTCTGTCCTCTGCTCTCCTTTCGTACCGTACTCACCTTTCTTCCGCTCTTGTGCTTTTCTTCCCCCGCCCTTTCTATTACGGAGGATGTAGGCAAGACTGATCATATCATGGTCTCGATGCCGCCCATTAGTGGCAAAACTCCGAAGGGGCGATCAAGCGCGCCTCGCCCAACTTCGCCGAGATCCTCAAGCCCGACGGCGCCGCCCTGGACGGGTGCCGCGCCCCGCGTGCCGGCGAGCTGATGCGCAACCCGACGCTGGCGCGCACCTTCCGCATGCTGGCCGCCGAGGGCAAGCGCGGCTTCTACGAGGGACGCGTCGCCGAGGAGCTCGTCAAGGCGGTCAAGGATCGCGGCGGGTTGTTGGAGCTAGAGGATCTGGCGCACCATATGGAAACGGGAAGCGAGGTGGTGGATCCGATTGCGCTCAGGTTCCGTGCGGAGAAGCTGATGAAGGCGGCGAAGACTAATATGGGAGAGGGCCCGCCGGACGTGGATGTTTGGGAGCATCCGCCGAATGGACAGGGGTTGGTCGCGTTGATGGCGTTGGGAATGCTAGAAGAGCTGGCCAAGGAGGGCAAGGTGGGCGGGTGGGAGCAGAGTGACCATAATGGGACTGAGTACGCTTTCGCCCTCCCTCCATTCCACAGTTCACGTTCCAAGTTATGGTCAAGGTGCCATGTTCTTTCCTCTAGATCTCCACTTCTAACCCACATTTGCTCCGTCTAACAGCCACCTCCACGCCGTCATCGAAACCCTCCGCCTCGCCTTCTCCGATGGTGCCTGGTTCATCACGGACCCAACCGCCATGCTCATACCCCCTTCCTCCCTCCTCTCCCCCTCGTACCTCGCCACTCGCGCCTCCCTCTTCTCCCCCGACCGCGCCGCCACGCTGCCCATCCCCCACGGCCACCCTTCAGCCACCCTCTCGCCGGCCCACCAGCGCTCCGACACCGTCTACTTCGCCGCCACCGATGGCGAGGGCAACGCAATCTCCTTCATCAACAGCAACTACGGTGGCTTTGGCTCCGCCATCGTGCCCAAGGGCTGCGGCTTCACGCTGCAGAACCGCGGCGCCAACTTCAGCCTGAGCGAGAGGCACCCCAACGTGCTGGCGCCGCGCAAGAGGCCCTACCACACCATCATCCCGGCCATGGTGACCGAAGCGCTGCCGGGTTTGGGTCTGGGTTTGGAGCAAACGGCCGCCGCCGCCGCAGCCGCCGATACTGCCGGCGAAGGCAACGGCGAAGTTGGGTCATCCAAGGCCAGGCCCTCGGGCGTCCCCGCCGGGCCGCTCCTCGCCACCTACGGCGTCATGGGCGGCTTCATGCAGCCACAGGGCCACGTGCAAGTGCTGCTCAACATGCTGGTTTTCGGGCTCAGCCCGCAGGCGGCGCTGGACGCGCCGCGCGTGTGCATCGGCGCCGGCATGCCGGACGACAAGGGGCAGGTGGGCGACGCGACGGTGTATATAGAGGAGGGGATTCGGGATCACGTGGCAGTAGAACTGGTCCGGAAGGGCCATGTGGTCAAGTGGGCGAACGGGTTCGCGAGGGGTGTGTTTGGGAGGGGGCAGGTTATCAGGGCGCACGAGGAGGAGGGGACTAGGGTGTGGAGTTCCGGGAGTGATCCAAGAGGGGATGGGGCGGCAGTGCCGTTGTGAAGATTCGAAGAGAGGTTGAGAGGAAACAGTACGCGACAATTTAATGTTCATTTAGGAGCCGGCTAACAACATCCTCGTTGGCCAAGTAAGCGGCACGTGTCCATACTAGTTTCGAAGAACCCAACACGTGGAGGTGAAACAAAGATATAGGCTTCTTGGATACATATATACTAGGGACAAGACTGGGTATCACAAGACAATAGGAAAATGAAGAGCCAGAAATAAGAAAACGAAAGACAAAACTGGGCAACCAGAGAAGAAGAGAAAACGAAGGAGCTAAACTAAAACCAAGTCTTCGCCTCGCGCGCTGCCAGAAATGAAGGACGGTGTGATGGCCTCACCCGAAATGAGCGTGAGACTCAGGGATGCTGCTTGTGCCATATAGGCACCCGAACGGCAGGACTTTCTCCCTCCACTTTCGTACGCGACGGTCTAATTTGACGACGCTGGTTGAATTGTACCTATTAGACATCTTTCGAGGTGCAGGCATAATAATTAGTCCTAAGTTGGAGGTTGCAACAAATCGCTCTCGATATCTTTAGGAATGGACTCGCTATCTAAGTCCTCATCTGATAGTTCGTCAAGCCAGTCCTCAATGGACCGAACTGTGCGGGCTGGATCAGTATCCGGATCGAAATCGTCGTCCTTCCAGCCGGCCGCTCCTGACATAGGTAGGATTCGCTGGAGATGCCATTACTACTCCAACAGACCAACATCCGGAAGAGGTTTCTATTAGGGGTCGCCCCGGCGACATGGTGAACCTGTTTTGTTGGGAGTGCTCGGCGATCCGCCGGACAACGAATGGCGGGAGCGGAGATGCTCCTCTAATTGATGATCGGGAAGCGATCGTGAGCCGATCAAGGGTCGATCGGCGAAGGACTGGAAGACAATCACGAAGTTGATGATCTCTAGTCAAGTGTAAGCAAAGGTTGAATTGGTTCGGTCCTAAGCTTGATCGGAGTCGGATCATTATAGGCTTGGATCCAACCCCAATCACGTGCCGCAAACGTGTCCTTGCGTTATGCTTGGTCTATGCTCTCGCCGTTCTTTAGATCATCCCGATTGCTCAAGGCAACGCAAGGACAACCATCGCCGCCTTCGAAGAGACCAAGAGTGAACAACTGGTCCTTCATCACGTCCATCATGGTTGACCTGCTGCGTTGCCGCCGAGGAAGCCAGTGGAACTCGAGTTCGAGCTCCTGCCGTCAGTGGTCTTCTTCACTGGTCGCAATGCGAAGCACCAGCGGTATAGGACCGGTGGAGACTATTGGTCAAGGCGAGAATGTGGGCCACGGTTTCTTTCCCTTGAAGGGTATTGCCGTCGTCTGCCGTCCGGAATGCCACGTTCTTCCAGAACTCCACGCGAGAATGGTACCAGAAAATGCCTAGGGTATCCCAAAAAGCCTTCGCGCGCTTGTTCCATCTTGCCTGCAATGCACGCCATGAAAAAATGTGGCATACATCCATGGCGCCAAAGCCGGAGACCACACATATATTGGCATCCCTCTCTTTGCACAGCTGGGCCACGCTCCGGTTCCTGCGTACCGCAACTTCCAAACACGGCTAGATGGCAAACTTAGAAGAATGACCATACTAGCACAGGAAGAGTTGGCCTACGCTTGTTAAGGCCGATCAAAGGTTGTCTGCGTTCGGCAGGATCGTCATCTGGAATGCAAGATCCCCACTGCGGACACGTCGTGGCAGCGAGCGATGAGGAGGTGGTAGGAGAGGCCATTTTTGATGGAGAAGATATCGGAGGAGTAGAAGTCTTCTTGTTGGGAATAGAAGTAATCCGAGGCATGCAAAGAGTTCAATAATATATTGGAGCTGTAAACAACTGTGCAACCGATGAAGATCGTTTTCAAACATGGTTGGCTTGGTGAGGAGAGAAGAAGACTCGCGGGTAAAAAGTCTTGAATACTGCGGAGTACAGCGATGCGACTATTACACACTCATTAGTATGAAGGCATCATCGTAGGATCAATGCTGAAGGGGAATGGTTGACAACAAAGGGAAGAGTTACAGCTCCCATAAATCCCTACCACGGAGTGCCCGATTCCGAGCATGCACCACGGAAGCAGTAGCCACTTATTCAAACCAGAGGTACTCTACCACAGAAACTGGGGAAGGGACCGATCCCATTCCGAGGAGATATCGCAAAGTCCTAGCGAGGTCGACATCGGACAGACCAAAGCCATTAAGGCCCGTTTAGACCGCCTAGGAAAGAGTTGCACACTGCTCTGCACCGCCATAACCATCGCAATTGCGGTCCACAAATAATGTAATTCTTGTTCGGATTCCCCGAACAAGTTCGGCTCGTCTGAGTGTCGAAATTGCTGAAAATAGAGAGTGATAATGAGAAGAGATCCCGGGGAGGCACGAGCGAGGTCGACGTACAGGGGAACGGCGGCAGGCCGTCTTGGAAATTGGTGGCGCTGGCCGTTGCCCGTCTGGCTACGAGTCGGACAGCCGACCTAGGCTGCGACCTTGTTTGAGCGGGCATGTTGGCGGTGCCAGTTACCGTATCGTGGACGGATGTCGAGTAGGTAGAATGGAGGACGGCAAGTTCACCCAGCCAGGCGAATTAGTCTCGAGTCTGGGTGCACTTGGCCGACTTCCCTTAGCGCCAAGTCTGGTCATGGTCCGGCCCATGGTCAGATCAGCATTTCCTTCCATGGTTCCACTTCTCGGAGCCACTTCCTTAGGTAGTAGTCGGGGTGCACCGACCCAAGGTACCTTCAGTCTGGGCGAACAGAGGAGGCACAGCCACTAGATGCGTTCTGAGAGCGCACATGTAGAGTTGCTCCTATGGAATCAATAAATACCACGGGAACGAGCGAACTTACCGTGGCTATGAGCGGACGTGGATAAAGTAATTGCACCCGCCCAAAAACGACTTGACCTTGAACACAAGATAGGAAGTGATTTCTCTACCTCCCTGCTATGACACTGGAAGAAAGCACCGATCTAGGCGATTATCAAGTAATGTCAGAAGGCACAGTAGAGTCTAGAGGGTCCTGTGAAGCTTAGAATGCACTGTCGAGATTACTCTAGGACGCGTTGTCGGTTGCCCCTTGAGATAGCACCCGAGAGCTTGGAGGGAGAACCGACCACGGTAAGGTCCACACGAGCACTCCCGCAGCCAGATAGCAATCGAGCGGTTCATCACAAGTAGCTACTGCCTAGGAGTTAATAGGGTTTATATTTACATACAAAGACGCCAGCACGATCAAATCAGCGCCGTTCTGCTGCTGAAACAGCGAAAGCCCACCGTGCCTACCCAGGCCACCGGTGAAATGGGAATAAAAAAACCGAATCTTCGGCAAGAAGTACAAAGCAAAAATGGGGATAATAATCAGTAGTCCAGACTAGCTCTCTCGAGCAGCGAGCCGACAGAAAGAAGTATTATGGCAAATCCTAAAACAGGGGAGCAAAAATGATGTCTTCCAATTGCTTCTAAGCGCCCCTCCCCCCTGACCGTTTCGTCAACCCGACATGACTCTCGCATAATTTGTCATCATTCCAGCCGCATCACAGGAAGCCACCTTTGACATGCTAATTGCACACCAGAACGCCCGCAGCAGAGCACTTCGTTGTTATGCTTGCCCGGCATTAGGAATAAGCTCGTAACCGCCTTCCTCGGGAAGGTAAATAGCGAACAGTGCGAGACCGAGGTCGCAGAGAAAGAGCAGGACCCAGCTGACGGTGCAGAGGATCCACGAGGTGTCAAGGCGCCAGCCCACAAAGAAGCGTGAATCGTGGTCAAAGAGGTAGGCCTGAAGACAACAAACTAGTGTTAGTGTCGAAAATGGGCTCATTCTTCACTGATACTCCCCCAAACCATTTCGCGGCAGGGCAGTGTGATGAGAGGAGAGAATCGGGGAGTACGCACCACAATGGCCATGCTGGCAGCCTGAGTAGCAGCGCTCAGGGTAAGCAGGCCACAGATGAGCTTCCAGCCGTAGTCGCGCTTCTGCTTGCCGCCGAGGATGATGACAGCAAAGGCGATGAGGCCGGCTAGCTCGAGGATGACGGTGAAGGTCATGAGGAAGCCGACGGAGCGCCACATGCTGCAGAAGGATCGGTCGTCATGGCAGTCAGCATACTGCGGGAAGTCTTCGCACGCCCCCGTCAGCGACGAGCAGCGTTTGTGCAGGCCGTAGCTGTAGCGTATCGGCTGGCCGGCAACCTGTGTCGTTGGGATGGAAATTAGCTTCTGGATCTGCAAGTTCATGACGGTAAAGGTCGAGAACGATCGATACATCGCGGAAAGACGCGAAGGAATGCGAGGCGAAACGAAGGCGAGTGTCATTGTGCCAGAGAGAGCAGGACATGAAGATGCTTCTACCGCACATGCGGCGCCGTCTCGTCCCAAGTCGCTAGCGGGGCTCGTGCAATGCGAAAAGATATATCAACGCGTACCGTTTTGCTGTCCCAGCTCACCCAGTGCGGAAGCACTATGCTCGCTATCGTCATGGCCGTCGCTGTGGTTGTGGCGTCGCCCTAGTCAGCCGTTTTTCTACAATGACGTACGTGAAATTGTGGTAGCCTAGCCGGCTTTCTCGCGAGCACGAAAGCACCCACCTGCCATGGTTATCCACAGACTGACGCCGTACACCACCCGCCGCGTCATGATGGGAGATTTAGAATGGCCGTCCCTTAGTCTTCGAATGGTGCTTGGGAGGTTGTTGCTCGTGGTGCGACGTTGCTGGTGAGGAGTTGTCCGGACTGAAGGACAGTCAGATGGACGAGAAGGATGCGCGGATCTGCACCTTGGAGTGGAGCGACCCTCGGTCCCGTGAAACGCGTGCGGTTGGCGGCTGATCCCGGAGGCGGAATTACCCCTGGTCCGGGAAATCACGTGCGCAGCAGCACCGGAGCGTCCCCCGATCCCTGCCTTGTTGCCCAAGAGGATTCGCAACGGAGCAATTCTGCAGCCCGAAAGAAGCCACCTGTAGGGAAGTGTGTTCTCGGGGAGTGATGAATACCTTTTTATCCGTATATGCGCCTTCTATCGGGCTGGCCACCCCAGACCAACGTCCTGCGAACGCTAGGCGTTGCGCGGAGGAAGGTGTCCCGCAGCAAGCGCCACAAAAATCAACGGCCTTCGACTGGATTTGCTGGCCCTTCCCCGGCCCTCCATGCATGGCCCAACGAAAACCCCATTCGGCGGCTTGCCGCTTACAATAGGCGAGCGATCGGCGGTGCATCATGCGCGCCGCGCCGTGCTCCGAAACGAAAACAGGCGGTCAGCCCTCCGGCATCCCCGGCTTGCCGAACTGCCTCAATCGGGTCGGGTTTGGTGGGGCTCGGAAGAACAACCCGGCGTGTAAGATTAAGACACCATCCAGCTATTGTGTAATCGGTTCTAGGGTTACGCTGCCGGGCTTACGGAAAACGCACCAACTCCTGTTGTTATCCAGCAATCTGGGAGCGAGAACCAGAGATTATGGAGAGCGTCAGGTACCTGTGTACCTATGCCCACTAGATAAGAGGGGTGTTAATGAGGGGCCCCGTGACCATGCCGTAGCCTGGTTGATTCTGCGGGTAGTGAAGCCACTTTGCGCTAGCGCAGGACGAAAGAGGCAACTCTGAGTCCCTCTTCACTATTTGTTTTCTTCGCAGAAGCATTGTCTTCTGCAGTTTGATTTTGTTTAACATCATGACGAAAGCTGCAAATCTCAACATCACCTCTCGGCAGTCTTGGTTTAGAAGTAGTCAAATGGAATCCGCAAAAAGACACATTGATGTGTACCCTATACCCCATAGCATCAGATCCACAGCTTGGAAAAGCCTATCGACCGTTGAATTTCGAAACTCAGGGGGCACTCGACGTCCTAATTGGTCAACGCAGGTCCGAGAAAGTTTAGGTTGAATGAACGCCGGCGATGCAAGAATCGCTTTCTATAGGTTGATAAACCGCTATGCAGAAATCATTCGACTTATAGCTGTATTTGATGGTATCGACTCCACCAAGCTCAATCCCCAAATCCGTCCCATTCCTCGTCCTCATCTGCTCGCCCTTTCGTCCCACCGGCCACCAGCCCCGCCCTCACCTTCTCGATCATCCCCTGCAGTTCGGCCCTTCTGGCCTTCTCCTCCGGCGCCATCCCCTGTTCCTTCTCCTTCGCCCTCTTCCGCCTCTTCTTCTCCCTCCTCGCCTCTCTTTCCGCCTTTTTCTCTTTCTTCTCGCTCCACGCCTCTTTCCTCTTCCCCTTCACTTGCTCCACACCGCCACTCTCCGCCGCCGCCGCCGCCGCCGTCACATTCCCCTCGACCCTCTTCCTTTCCCTGTTCTCATCCCTATACCCATACCGTTCCCACTCGAGCTCCCTCCCCAATCCAACCTCCCTCTTCCCCTCCCCCGGCCCCTCCACCCACCCCCTACTCTCCGGCATCCGCGGCACGCGCAGCAGGCCCCAGCTCAGCGCCAGCGCGCCCCACGGCAGCCCTTCGACCCGGAAGATGCTGCGCGCCGCGTGTTTGCGGTACGCCTGGACCCAGGAGACGAAGGCGCGCTGCCCGCGGTCATGCAGCGCCCGATCGGCCAACACCTCCTTCTGGAGGGCCTCGGCCGCCGCCGCGGCGACCGTATCCGGCACCAAGGGCGCGGCTCCTGCCGCCAGACTGATATCCTGTTTCGGGGCCCCGGCGGCGCCGTCCGGATCCGACGCCACCAGTCCCGGAACCACCTCCTCGACCGGCCGCACCGGCGTGCCGCGCACGCGCAGGAACTCGACGTAGTCGGGCTCACCCGTGCCCTGCAGGAGCGTGGTGACGGCGAGCCCCTTGCGGCCGGCGCGACCGGCGCGGCCGCAGCGGTGCAGCCAGGACTTGGGGTCCGAGGGGGGGTCGAGCTGGAGGACAAGGTCGACACGGGGGATGTCGAGACCGCGGGCGGCGAGGTCGGTGGTTAGAAGGACGGCGGGAATGGCCGAGGAGGTGAAGCGGGTCAGGTTCGTCTTGCGGGCTTGCGGCGGGAGGTGGCCGTGTAGAGGGATGATGGAGATGGTACGGTCGCTTGGAAGGGCGAAAGAACCGTTGGTGTCCGGACGCAGTATCGCCGGTAGCACACGCGCGAAGTAGTCGACGGCGGCGCAGGTTGAGACGTAGACGATGGTCTTTTGCGGCCGCGGGTCTAGGGCGTCGAGGAGGCTCACTAGGAATGGGAACTTGTGCGCGGGAGGCAGGACCGCGTACGCAAGCGTCAGTGATGCCGGCGTGCGCAGTTCTTCGCCGTCGATGCCGCCCGCGACGCGCAGCCCGTTGGGGGCAATCCCGCTGCCGCCTTCCCCCTTGACGCGCACACAGACTCGCACAGGGTTCCGCAATCCGACTCGCACGAGCTGGTCTACGGCCTCGCCGACACTCGCGCTGAAGAGTCCTGTTCGACGTTGCTTTGGCACCCGTCGGAGGATCCCTTGCACGTCGTCCTTGAAGCCCATATCAAGGAGGCGGTCGGCTTCGTCGAGAACGAGCGCTTCGAATGACGTTTGCGGCGCATGCACATGCGGGGATGATAGGAGTGCTAAGAGCCGTCCTGGAGTACCGATGAGGAGGTTGGGGGAGGAGGGCCGCCGAGAGAGGAAGTGGGAGAGGTCTGCTGAAGGGGTTGAGGTGCCGCCGACAAGGAGTTGTGGGATGATGGCCAAGGTCTTTTGTGAACGGGAGGGTTGGTCGTGGCTAGAGACGTCATTCTCATCTTCGTCGTCTGAGGATGGGCTTGATAAGTGCGCGGCGGATGGGGCATGGAATTCGAGGAGAGAGCAAAGGACGTTGTAAATTTGTGTCGCTAATTCTCTGCAGCACGTATCAGGGGGGTTAATATTCTACGCTTTATAGGGGAGTATGCAACGGAACGTACCGTGTCGGAGATACGACGACGGCACCCACGTGATGTCGTTTGAGTGGTTCTTCTAGACGTAATAATCGCTCGACGAGCGGGATGAGAAACGCAAGCGTCTTTCCACTGCCCGTGACTGCCTAACATATAAGAAAATGCTCAGTAACTTATTCCAAGGCGAGGTTACATGCATCTTACAACCAATGAATTGCTTTAGACTTCAAAGGCAGTATATTCAATGACTAATGAGAGGAGAATCAGGACACTTCATCACCGGAACTTGGGGGCCACATAGTCTTTGAGAGCACGCTTTTTATAAATGCGATCAAATGTTGACAATGGTTATAGAGAACAGACGACAAAAGCCAGAGGTGGGCGCAGTAAGAGTCTAGGAAATATGCTATACCTCGACGACAACGTCTTTGTTCCCCGTGAATAGCGGGATTGTCGTAGCCTGGACGGGCGTCATCCGCAAAAATCCCATAGCCGACACTGCCTGTAGAATCCAAGGGGACAGCGGCGGCGAGACTGCATCCCAGGCCCGAGATGCGCCCGCAGGGGGCTTAGGTGTGGCAGGCGCCATGGTTTGTCACGCTAATGGAAGCAAAGAAAAATACATTCGAGGAGAGAGAGGAGCGCGGCTTATCGAGACGGGTTGCGGAAAGGTTCGCGACCCCAAAAAATTGCGGGAGAGGCTGTGGCAGAATTGGTGTGGCGAGTGCGTGTGGCGCGTGTGGCGCATGCGGCGGTAAGGTTGGCGGTGGGCCTCGGGCTACTCCGTAACATACTGCGTACCTAGTGCGCAGTTCCCCGAGCGCCACGTGTCGCCTCACCAGCCACACCAAGTCACGGTGGCCGTTCAATTACTCCGGACTACGCCATACAACGCGCTTGCGCTTCCGGACGCTTGCAAGTGCACAGCGTGGTTGCAAAAAGGTTCGAAAATCGCTCCGTGCTTTGTCCGCGCGCGGCACTCGGATGGTGACGGGACGCCACGCCTGAAGACTCAACCCCTTTCTCGCAACCATTTCCGTCAGGGGAAGGCCTCACATCGCCACAGCACTCCGAACGGCGCAGCCTGTCAGACGAAGCCAAAAAGGGCCCCGAGAATCCGTCCAAACTTTCCCAAGTTCGATGAACAAATAGCTGCCTTCCAACGCGGCCCGTGGGCAGGCTTCGCACGTACATAACGCGGCCGGCAGCGGTGCCGCCTGCGCCATCACGCGCCACTTTGCTTTCCCTGGCGATCGCCCGGAGCGCTCGGACGAATCCGCCGACTGCCGGGCCCTGGGCCAGCCGCCCAGCACAAACCCCCGGTCGCCGGAGACCTATTTTGTCATTATCTCATCTCAGAAACCGCGACCATCTAGCCTGTTCTGGGACGCGTGAAATCCAAAGAGAAGTAATCTCTCGTCTCCTCCCTCTGTCCTCCATTCCTCTCCTCCTTTTCTATATTGTTTCCCCGGCCGCCGTCACACTGGCCTCTCCGCGCAAAGCGTCTCCGCGACCTGGACCGCAAGACCATGCTCCGCCGCTTGGCCCGGCCGAACCAAACAACGCACCGACGCCCAGCGCCAGCACCAGCAGCGATCTGGACAGCGACGCAATAACCTGTTCGAGCGCGCCGCGGGGCCCGGCCAATACGTCAGCGCCGCAGCGGGGAACCAAGACTCCCGAGATCAAGATTTACGACTGCAACGGCGAGCAGAGCGTGCGTGCGGGTCCAGTCGCGTCCGACGACACGTCGGAGGGCTCATCCGGCGACTCCGACGAATCCTCAGACGAAGACAACTGCGACCAGCTCGACAACCAGCGTCATATACCCGCGCAGCTCTCCGCTCCTCAGTCACCACCTTTGTCCGCTTGGACGACGCTTCTCACGCACCTCTCCACTCTTTCTCTCGCTCTTACCGCCCATCTCCGCCTCGGCTCCGACCGTTCCGCTCGTGGCACCTCTGCACGCGACCCCGCCATCTCCACTAGGCCCGCCATCGGTACCGCAACTTCGACCCTCCTCAAAACGACGTCATCCACACCCTCTCCTGTCCTGCCTTCATTTCCCTCCTGCTACCGCACCGCCTTCTCCATGGCCGCCGCATCCACCCAGATACCCAGCACGCCGCGCGTGATCTCGCCGTCGCCAACGCCGTCAGAAACGCCGTCAAGAGGCGGGGTTAGTAGCGACGACTACTTCGGGCCCGTCACGCGCAGCGCCGCGCGGAGACGACAGACCCCGGCTCCCGAAACCATTGCCGAGTACGAGAATGGCTCCATCAGCGGGTGCAAGAGCGGCGGCAGGCGAAAAGGCACGCGACCCCAGGTAGACGGCGCGGCGGATGGCAGCAGCTCGGGAAGTGATCCGGACAAGAGGGCTCGAGCGAGGAGTAGGAGTCCAATGGTTCTAATGGATGGGCAACCGGGACGAAGGAGACGGATGAGCGGACTGACCGCGACAACAGCGAAGGCCAAGGCCGGAAAGGAGAAACTCGATCAGTTGGATGGGACGGCTGCTAATGGATCTGCAAATGGGTCCGCCAATGGGCATCTGTCGCCGGCAAGCGCCGGCAAGTCATACTGGCGTTCTATAAGCCGAAGCCCGAGTCCGCTCGGGTTGATCCCGATCCACAAGGAGTGGAGATCATTTGTACGTTTTCTCACGGCTTGTTTTCTACGACTTAGTTCACGCTCTTGCTAAAACAAAGCCACAGATCCACCGCCATGAAATCCCGCGCAAGGTGCTGCACGTCAGCATCGGCTTCTTGACCCTATGGCTGTACGCTCGCGGCTCGCAGCCGTCGTCGATCCACCCGGTGCTACTTGCGGCGCTCATCCCGATCGCCTCAATCGACCTCCTCCGGCACCACTGGGCGCCCTTCAACGCGCTCTACGTGCGCGTCCTCGGGGCGCTGATGCGCGAGTCCGAAGTGGACGGCTACAACGGTGTCATCTGGTACCTGGCCGGCGCGTGGGCGGTGCTACGGCTCGCGCCCAAGGACGTGGCCGTCGTCAGCGTGCTGCTGCTCTCGTGGTGCGACACGGCGGCCAGCACCTTCGGCCGGCTCTGGGGCCGCTACACGCCGCGCGTGCGCCGCGGCAAGAGCCTCGCCGGCAGCGTCGCCGCCTGCGCCGTCGGCGTCGCCACCGCCCTGCTGTTCTGGGGCGCCGTCGCCCCCGCGGCCCCGCCCGGCTGCGACGCCGGCGCCAACGCGTTCGAGTTCCGCGGCTCGCTGAGGTTCCCTGGGAAGTTGGGCGGGTTGCTGGGCTGTGGGGAGGCGGCGGGCGGGACGCTCGAGGGCGGTTGGGCGCTCGGTGTTGTGAGCGTGTGGGCGGGCCTGGTGGCGAGCGTGAGTGAGGCCGTCGACGTGTTTGGCTGGGACGATAATTTGACGATTCCGGTGCTCTGTGGGGCCGGCTTGTGGGGTTTTTTTAAGGTTTTTGGGTGATTATAGGCAGTAGGCAGACCGGACGGCATGAATGGGGTTCGTCATGAGAGATGTGTATGTCGGATGGGATTGGATTGGATAGGATCGATGTTCGATGGTGGACCATTGTTCTGATGTGGGTGTTACATGTTACGGTTTATGGGCCAAAGAGGATCCCATCTCTTCGAACTTCTCATGCTCGCCATTTTTCTTCTGTTCTTCTTTTTGTTCTCTTTCTAGCGGGATGCTTCGTTTTTGACTTATTCTCTCGGCCTCTAAGGACGCCACTTTTATTTTTATCCACAAGTTTGTGTTACAATTGGTGGGCTGTGGCCAAGAGAAGGACTACCCGCCAGTTGAGTGCTATCCATAATAGCAAGCATAGATTTTATGCTCTCCTCCGCATCCTTTTCCTCGGTTTTCATCTCCTTAAATAGTGAGAAATAGCGGCTGTGAATTAGGTTGCCGCCCTTTCTTGCTTTTATTGTATATTGTATCTTTGGTATTTACGGCGGCAGGAAGGCTAGGTGTGGGGTGGATGGCTAACGCTAAGACAGGTGTACGATACGAATTTGATGTTAAGAAACTGCTAATTGTGCCCGAATAGATGTGGAACTCATTAGGAGCTTTAGAGAGCATCGAATTTCCTGTGTAAATCAATCGCGACTTGAATGGGCTAATGCAAGGCTAGAACTCGAATGCGCAGCGTGTATCAGCCGACCGGAACTTCACTCTCGCAGACGTACATGTTCATGGTGCCCGCCCTGCAGAGGAAGCCCTCGAAATTGCTGCAAAGCGAGGTTGTCTTAGAACTGTAGCATTGCTTCTAGACAGTGAGGCCAATATGGGTGTTTCTATGCTAATTTCTGCCATTAGGTCAGCAGTTGACCTAGTCCCAAAGGTTAAAGTATTACTTCGTCATGGGGGTAATCCCGATGGAGACTCTACATTGCAAGTTCCAAGCAGCTGTCTTGAAAGAAATAGAGACTGCAGACATAGTATGCAGAACCAAGGATTGACGTGCGCTTTGGGTAACAAAGCTAATTTCCTAGAGAACATAGTGCGGATCCTGACAACGTACCGTTGCTTGTAGCTATACGCGGAGGCCACGATAAAACTCTGGCTTACTATTGTGCAGTGACGACAGTTCCCGAAGAGCTCTTATAAGCAACTCTAGAAAAACCTGGGAGTCCGCCTATAAGAAGTTGCTTTGTCAAGCTTCCTTGAAGCTAAGAAATAGAGTATAATTAAAATCGGGACCTGCTAAAAGGTATATATAATACTAACCGTTCCTATCAGGGTATGACCCGCCCTCAGGGTATGACCCACTCAACACCATCATTCTATCCCAATTCATCATAGAACCATCAATTCTTACTCAATTTGAATGGTCTCCGGCTCATTTTGAAGCTGATCA
>MU001677.1:854507-868331 GCA_010093515.1 Lineolata rhizophorae | reverse complement strand
GAAGCTCCAAGAGCTGAGGATCACATTGATCCTTAAACCATTCAAATTGAGTAAGAATTGAGAGAGTTATGAAGCTTTTCGGAGTGGTGGTGGTGATGAGTGAGACACTCGATGGGGTGAGACACTCGGTGGGTGATTACGTTAGACCATATCCTAGTCATTCAATACATACTTCAAATCTGAATTCAAGCCTCCGTTTCGTCAATCTTTATCAGTTGCATGGTTTGAAGTTTGAGCATTTGAATATTGAACATTCGTATCTCTCAAGCTTTTCGGATTTCCCTGGAAAGGGTATATAGAGCGTTTATAATGTATTTCGGAGGCAGGAGCGAAGAAGTTCGTGTTATGATACTAATGACCCAGATTCAATATATGCAGTTCAACCTGAGCCGGCGGTCTTCCTCCTGCTTAAAATCTCTCGGAGATTAAGATATGGAAACATAAGAAAGGCCAATATTACTTTACACGAGCACGACATTACTCGGATGACTTGAGATTTGTAAATGCACTCCCATATGCTGTATGCACTGGTCAGATGGCCTTGATGACAACCAAATTTCCGTCTTCCCAACTCATACGTAGGATGCCATCTGCTAACAAACTAGTGAAAAGTTACAACTGCCATCAAATTTCGCGATGAAGTTTGTTAGACAAGCAACTACGTGGCAGCCCGAGCCCTCACCGCTTCGTCCTCACCGCTTCGTTTTCACCCCAATCGTCTTCGCTATCCTCACCCACATCGCTTACAAACGCCTTAAACCAACATTCCCGACAGAGATCTCTGCGCACATGCTCCGCGTACGCCTCGAGAAACATTGCCCCCGCAAATGACGAGCGCTCTATCCGGTCAAGAAGGGAGTAGAATTGCGTCTTGGTCCGAAAGGAAAGGTTGACCCTGGCCTTGTCCGAATCTTTCTGTCCCTTCTCTACGTTCTCGGAGAACGATGCAGAGGGTGAAGCGTAGCGGTTGCTCGCACCGAGCGGACCTTCTGGTCTGTCATTCAGAGGTGTCGCGTAAGGCGAAACATATGCTCCATGAGCAAATGGTCGAATCGCCGACGCATTCCCCACGGCGTCTCCCTCCGCCGGCCCAATATTCTCCTTATGCTCCCCACCCTCCTCCCCAGCTTCGACCAACCCCCTCCACGCTCCCCAGACATCCTCGCCCAGCCCTCCGTCCCCGCCCGCAACGCCCGCCGCCACAATCCCCAGCCCTAGCCACATCTCCTGCGGGCTCTCAAACGGATGAAACCACGTCCGCCAGTTCGCCGGTTCTCCTTGTACGCCCTGATCCGCGTCTTCATCATCGAACAGCACGGGATCCTCGATCCCGAGCGCGAAGTTGACTGCCCAGAGCGCCTCCTGGTTGCGGGCGCGCTCGGCCGTGGGCACTGTCGGACGGTTCCTGATGCTGTATCTGCGCTCGGCACCTGAAGATATAGACATGCTGCGGACGGACGGGGTGGTGCCGGGCCAAGAAAGTCGTTCGGCTGTGAGAAAGAGTTTGCGGGCGTGTGGTGTGGGCAGGGAGGCCGAACTCGGTTTAGTGGATGAGGTCGAGGAGGGTGAAAAAGGCAAAGACCTCGGACGGTAGTATGGTTGCATGCATTCCGGACAGCGGAATGGATGTTTGCGTCCGTGCTCAGGGATTCCAGGCAGTTCCGCTAGACCTTCTGAGGCTGCCCTTGCTACTGCGAAGTCTGCGGTAGCTGAGTCAGAACCGTGCGTGTCGGTAATGTCACTTCCATACCGCAACGCCCACCATGAGTCGTACGGTAGCAGGAAAAGCGGATACGGCACCGAGTGAAAGTTGCATCCAACGCCGGAGGCCCAGTGCTTCTTGTATGCTTCGGTTGGGCTGTAAGGCGGCCCTGGGCTGGGCGCACGGCTGCTCTTGGCGTGGCTTGGGGGACTATAGGGTGGAGCAGGAGCAGTAGGGGCATCCGGAGGATATGGGCTGTGAGGCGGCCTCTGCGGCTGTTGTGGTGACATCGTCAAGGGTGATGGTAACGATAGTAGATTCGCGTCAACGTCGTTCATTCCAGTGCGCGCCTCTATTATAGCCGGATGTGTTCCATGCTGATTTCTATGGCGGGCTTGTTTGGTAGTAGATAGGTTTGTATCGTTAGAAGAAGGTATGAAGCCGGTGTTAGAAATGGAGGGATTCGGCTCCAAAGGCTGGAATTCTTGATATGAGTTTGAGTGCTCTTTTTGTACACCCGAAGCTCGAACCTTTTTAACGCCCACTTTGGATCTCTGGAATTCGGCTTTGCGTTTTCCGGATTCCGTTTTACGTTGTCCACACCCATTGTGAAATGTATTCTCAGAATCAGACTTGCAAACATGTTCTGAGGAGCTTTCGGCCGGTGTTGCGATCTTGTCCGAGGCGCTGCCACATTTTGTAGTGTCGGAGATCGGACGGCCGTTGGCGGCCAAACATTCCGGGGGCTTTACGAATTGTTTGGCATTTCGACGTTCGCCTCGTTGCTTCTTGATTGGCTTCGCGTGACGGTCTTGCTGCGCCTTCTCAGCTTCACGGCTAGCGTCCATCTCAGCATCTAATCTTCCAATATCAGCCTCTAATCTTCGGATCTCGGCTGACTCTCGCTCAAGCTCAGCTCCGCGCTTGACGTCGTCGTCCTGCAGAGCCTGACAACTTTCTTGCTCGGTCTGCTGGCGATATCCATGGCAGGGGACTTGGCGTTCTCTCATGGCATTGGAAGTGGAATGGTAGTTGTTAGAAGGCTTAACGGTCGGGTCAGATGGATGAGAACGTGGTGAGATGTTAACGCTAGCTCCCTTCAGTTGTGAATCTGCACGTTTGCACTTCTGCTTCCCTCTCTTTGACTTCTTGCTCCCGCGATTTTTAGCTTCGCACTCGGCCACTTCAGGTTCGATCCCTTCTTTGTATGCCTCCGTCAACCGCTTGTTAGTTTCGGCTTTGCGCCTGTTGATTTCCGCCGACGTTTCTCGATCTTTATGAGACGCTCTTCGACATCGGCGTGGCGGGGATGGTGCCTCTGGAGTTCGTCTGTATCTCTACCGGCTTCATCCTACAGGTTCGGATTGTAGTTGAAGCTGGGTGGATATTGCCAAGCCCCTAGGTCCCGACGGATGGCTCCTAGTGAAGCTGCGCTGCGGCGGCTATCCGTTTAGGCACTCTTGATCCACATCGAGCCACTTATGATGGCATTCGAATTTGTTCTCACGTGAAGATCTGGAATTGTCACAATTGATCTTCCAGGTGGGGAGGACACAAGTGTCTGCAGGGGTTGCTACGGTGCGGACGGATTTGGTACCGCTGCCATGCGCGGTGGTGGCGGTGCTGAAGCTCGCGGCCTTTTTGGTCTTGCTAGCTACGGCGGTATATTCATTTCGCATATGGACTGGGCGTATGCATGTATTTCACGATGACAAGAAGGGAGATTTGGAGTAGACGGTCGAGCGTTGAGTTGAGACCAGAGAACGCGTGCCGGGACGCGTCGATTATGAGCTCCTTACCACATGCGGAATAGCGGGGTTTAGGAAACGCAAATCTTATCAGGCCGGCGTCCGGATAGAGTCAGCGACCGAAAGAATATCTCCGTTCGAGATCTTCAATTTCGTATGGCTTGTACATAATCGTTCTCACTTAATTGCTCCTCCTTCCTTTGCAGCAGCATTGCGCTGCTGCTTCCCCCTACAATGCGCTCCCCGGCTGCCTCCTTCCGCGCCTGCTCACGATGCCGCCGCTCCCTTCGAGTATTTCTCCCCGAACCCTTCAAACGTGCTCCTCTCTGCCCTTTACGCGGTCAACAGCGCCGAGCGAACACTACCTCTTCCCAGGCGCGTCCGCCTACAGCACCAAAAGCCTACCTAGACATCAAGCACATTCGGCAGAATCCCGGGCTATACGAGCAAAACTGCATTGATCGCAACTACGCCACGCTTTCGCAATACCCCTGGCGTATCATCAAACTGCATGAGCAGTGGCTAAATATGCAACGCGGAGAAGGCCGGCGGCTACGCGAGCGGAGTAACAAGATACGGAGATTATTGAAGTTGGGGACGGGAAGAGGTCGAACGAACGGGCAAAATACTGAGGATGCAAGTGCAGGTGAGGAGGAGGCTAGGACTCGGGAGGAATTGCTCCAAGAGGCCAAAGCCTTGAAGGTCGAACTGGCGCGTGTAGAAGAGCTGGAGAAAGGCATACAGGACGAAATCGGGCGGTTGGCATGGGAGCTGCCAAATCTTACGAGCGGGCATACGCCGTTGGGCGAAACGCCGACGGTGCTGGGTCACATTAACGAACAACTGGGCACAAAACTACGACAACAAGAAACTCTTTCTTCTCCCAGCTTTTCCGCCGACCCCTCCACTCTACTAGGCGGCACTTCCCGCTCTCATACTGCCATCTCCGCCCACCTCAACAATGTTCTCGACTTCCCCGCTGGTGCCCGCACCTCCGGCTGGGGGTTCTACTTCCTCCGCAGCGCGGCCGCCCTCCTTGAACAAGCGCTCATCCAATACGCCCTACAAGAAGCCATGGCACGCGGTTTTGTTCCCGTGAGCCCGCCCTCCCTCGTCTACGCGCACATCGCCGAGGCCTCTGGCTTCCGGCCGCGCGACCAGAGCGGCGAGACGCAGATCTACAGCGTGGGCGACGTCGACGGAGGAAACAATGGGGAAGGCGGTGGTAGTAGCGGAAAAACCCCCCCCCTGGTCCTCGCTGGCACGGCGGAGATCCCACTCGCGGGCATGCTGGCAGGACAGACGGTGCGTCCGGAGTCGCTGCCGCTCAAGATGGTCGGCGTCAGCCGATGCTATCGCGCGGAGGCGGGCGCGCGCGGCGCCGAGACGAAGGGCCTGTACCGCGTGCACGAGTTCACGAAGGTGGAGCTGTTTGGCTGGGCGATGCCGCCGACGGCCGACGAATCGTCCGCGTCCGCTGACGGAAACTTCGACACCTCCGCATCTCGTTCATCGTCGATACAGGCACAAACGCCCGCGGAAGCCATATTCGCCGACATACTTTCTCTCCAATCCCACATCCTCACGTCGCTCAACCTCCACGCCCGCCTCCTCGAACTTCCCAGCGCCGACCTCGGCGCCTCTGCAACCCGCAAGCTCGACCACGAGGCCTACTTCCCGTCGCGCGCCGCCGCCGGGCTTTCCACGTTCCCCTCCTCGCAGGAGCACCTTGGATGGGGCGAACTCACTTCCGCTTCGCTTTGCACCGACTACCAGGCGCGCCGTCTCGGCGCTCGTGTCAAACTGGCTGACGGCAGTCTGGTCTTTCTGCATAGCGTTAACGGGACGGCGTGCGCGGTGCCGAGGGTGCTGGCTGCACTGATAGAGCAGGGGTGGGATGCGGATAGGGGGATGATTTGGGTGCCGGAATGTCTAAGGGTGTGGATGAGAGGGAGAGAGTGGGTTGGTGAACATTTGTAAGATTGCCTTGAAGTAGGGTAGAATTCGTGTGCTCACGTAGGTGAGAGCCATATGATGGCCTGGCAGCGAGATGTAAATCTTGAATTAGATATAGTTATATATACCTAAAGGCAAATCTTCCGCTACCTTGTGAATTAATATTGCGAGCATTCAGGATAATTAGGGCGAGCCATGTGCAGGTAGTTCCTAACGTCTACCAACAAGAATATGTGACAAGCAGTAAAAATTGTACGCAATAGGGCCAAGAGAAAAATTTGCAAAAGAGAATGACCAGACTGAGGTTCGAACTCAGGACCTTCAGTGATACCCGCTCAGTCATCAATGACTTTAGGAGTGTTAGACTGACGTGATAACCAGCTACACCATCCGGCCATGAGAGCATCTGCTTACTATGTAGAATATATAGCATTAGCATTTGGTACGAAATTTTTTTCCGCAGTTTGATGGCGCCCACGTTTTTACGTAGTACGTTCTCTCGAGCCCTATGTTGGTACTTGTTGGCTGTCCGACGGGTCAAGGACCATCTACCGGCTGCACCCTAACCTTTCGAGCTGAATTACCATATCAAGTTCCGAGCCTACGTAGTAAAACCACACACAGAGCACTCCGTTTGGTCCAGGACAATTTCGGCGTTCAAATTTGTTCCACACCCTCATAATATACTAACTATCTAAGATAAGTCATAGGACTTCATTCACTCTTTCCTTCGGGTCCTTGATGTTCGGGTGTTTCTCTCTGTAGGGCGTTGGTTTCAGGGTAGTGCAGCGAGGTCTTTTGTCATAGACTAGATGAAACGATATGGGGCAAAAATATTATATGTGGTTAAACGGCAAGTTTTGATCCGGATTCCTTATTGGAAGCTTTGGCGTCACGCTTCCGGAGCCGCAAATGTCAGAGAAGCTCGATGGCTTCGATCAAGACATCGTCGGTCTGCCCATTCTTCCGGCTCCCATTCAAGATAGCTTAAATTAGAAACTAGCATCTCTTTTATCTGAACCACTGGGAGAAGCTAATAGTCGCCTGAACATTTTACTGTTGCGATGCGAAATCTCGGCGTCGATCCCGAGCTACCTGACTAGCCGGCGGTCCGAGCTGGAAGGTAAGCCGAACATTGCATGCGCTTCCAGCCTAACTGAACGCCATGGCCTGTCCAGGAATTCGCTGGGTGGACTTTGAGAGGCGTTCATCCGAACTCCGGGGTTGCGGCTTGTCCGCTTCGCACGCCAAGGCCGATCGACCTCGAAACCGGCAGATTATCCCCGCTCCGTCGAGCTCCGGGCGTTCCTGAGCAACCCTTGCGCCGGCCCTCTATCTCTCACGACAGTACAAAAAGGCCTTACCTAACCCCGATATGGAGCTTGACTACTACAAGCCACCGCGATAAGAGCTCTCCCGCCCCGCATTTACCCCCCACACCAGCACGTGGCTTGGTGGAGAGACCTTGGTAGTGCCTGGCATGTCTCTCCATGCCAAGCCCGTCTGCCGCCGAGCTCACCAGTTCTCTGTCCTGACCGCGACGCCGTCGACGTCTGCCTGCATACTCGAAGCTCCAAACCTCCTTCCAGACTTGTGCGACCGGGCGCGTTCGTGTCGCATTTGTCAACTCCAGCCGTCCCGCGTTCTCGTCGAGCATGGGTGTAGATATCTCCGCAGCAACCAACGAGGAAACCGGGATGTTTTCTCCAATTAAGCTGGGTTTGCGGGCCAATGAGGAGCAGCGGCCTTGACTGTGAGCTCCAGGCTGCACACGATAGAGCTTTGCCGAGCTTTTGCTAAAGCTACCCTAGCAACTATATCCCACGAACCCAGCCGGTGGGAACGCCGATCAAATGGCCGAACTGCGTCGTCGATTGCTGCGATGGCGATAGCGCGAACTGCACGCCAAATCCGCACCCGCGGCACTGGGAAGCTATTTAAACATGGCGCGGGCTGCCATTGAGCGGTTTGCGGGACCTCAAGACGCTGCGACTTGCGTCTCTCCGGAGCTGGGACTCAGCTAGGTAGGAAAGGGCTCTGAGGACGGCATAACCAAAACAATGGCGGCGCCACGCACATCTCCCGCTCGTTCGAGCGTCTCTCGTTCCATTCTGACCGCCTTCGTTGCTTCGCTCTCGTTACTGGCTGCCACGGCGCCCGGCAGCGATGCCGTGCCGACGGATCCCGCGCTGAAGAAGCGCGCCGACTACGTGCACATCCAGGACACGCCGTCCGGCGACGCCCTCTTCTCCCTCGGCAACACGACCTACCTGGCCAACGTGCAGAACCCCAAGGCCGTCCTGGGCGGCGACTGCTCCGCCGCCGCCGGGGGCGACCTCGTCCCGCTCGCCATGGTCGTCATCGACGACACCACCGTCACCGCCGACGCCATTCAGAGCGTCCTAGCCAGCTATGCCGAAGGAGACGACGTCTACTCGGACGACTTCCTCGCGGCTTTACTGGTCAAGTCGGGATCGGCGGATAGCGGCGTGAGCATGGACGGCTCCGCGGTGGACTTCTTCGACTCGATTGGGCTGGAATATTTGTTTCTGGACACGGCGATTTCGTGCGAGGGTTCTGGATCGTTCGACACCATGTATGTGGATGGTCTGGCAGACTCGACGCTGCCGCCTGGACCGTACGCGGCCATCGTGAGCGATGAGTCTATGGCGCTTGGTATGGTGTACCGTCTGTACGAGGATACCTACAACACGTTCTTGTACGGAGCGTACGATTCGAACGATGGCGAGACCACTTACATGTCTCTTGGCGCTTTTTATCCCAAGTACTGGGACCCTCTGATTCCGTAAGTCTCGCATTTGTGTGTGCGACCACGGTGAAAATTGTGAAAATAGTGTGGGCTAATTGAATGCGTAGTGTACCATCTCGCATCTACTACTGGGATGATGATAGGCCTCTTGCTGGCCAGCGCGTGGGTATCAAGGATCTTTACGACATCAAGGGACTGATTACGTCTGGCGGGAGCCAGGCATGGGCGCACATTGTTGATCCCGCCGAAGACCACGCCCCGTCTGTTCAGCAGATTGTAAGTAAAACATATGCTACCCTGGCACCGAAAATGCTAGGAGTCTCGACTCAAAACAGCCGAATACTAATTAACGCTGCGATAGATTGATCTAGGTGGTGTTCCAGTTGGAAAGCAAAAACTCGCCCAATTTGCATCTGGAGCAAACCCGTGGGATTGGTACGATGAGGTTAGTCCGCTCTGCAATCAACTTTTGCGAAGTCTAAAGCAGTGCCTGAGAATACTAAATGAAATTCGCTGGGACATTGTAGCACTATCCCTTCAATCCTCGTGGTGATGGGTGGTTGACATGCTCGGCCTCTTCATCTGGCGGCGGCTGCTCTATTGCTGCGTACGACTGGCTGGACTATGCCATCGGATCTGACACTGGTTCTTCGATGAGACGACCGGCTGCTGTTTCCGGAACTTATGGGTATGGGTCTGCTCAAATTTTACGTATTGTGTTCTACCGAAACGCGCTTACCCTTGCCTCAGGCAACGCCCGAGTCAGGGAATGATGTCCTTGGAAGGAGTTATGCCACTTGGTGCGGCTACGGATACTGCTGGCGGTAAACATTCTCCTTCTAAGCTGTCTATTTACCCTTGGCAACTTTTGACTAACCCGGAGTCGACAGTGTTTTCTCGCGATCCCTACAAATGGATCAAGTTCTCTAAGAACTGGTGAGTTCCTGCCGCCTGCCCCGTGATTACAGTCGAGCCTGTGATAATAATCCCCATTACATCCAGGTACGCCCCCGAACTCCACCAAAGCACCGAAATCACGGGCCTCCCGCCCCTCGTGGTCCCGGACACCGACGCCTTCCCCAAGCGCATCCTGTACCCGACCGACTACCTCCCGCTCAACAACACGCGCGACGCGGAGCCCATCCTGCAAGCCTTCATCGACAGTATGGCGGCCATCTTCGACATGACGGTGACCGAGTTCAACTTCACCGCCTTCGTGGGCAACGCGTCGGACCCGGTGGCCAGCAACTTCACGACGATGCGTGAGGCCACGGGCGTCATCAACCGGCGCACGCAGTGGGAGGAAGTCGCCAAGCCGCTCATCGAGGAGTGGGGTGCGCGCTACGACGGGCGGTTCCCGCCCATCGACCCGGCGCGACGGCCCGGCTGGGTCGCCTTGCTCGAGGATGAGACGGGCTACTCGGCGGCGGACTACGCCGACGCGCTCGTCACGAAGGCCCAGGCGGTCGACTGGTACGAGACGAACCTGCAGTTCTCGACGGCCGAGTCGTGCTCGGAGAGCGTGATGCTGTGCGACATCGGCACGGGCGGCCTGCCGTCGTTCCGCGAGCGCGAGCTCAACGAGAGCCCGGACGCGAGCTACCTGGCGGTGACGCCCGAGGGCGCCGCCGTCACGTGCGCGAGCATCTGCCCCATCTTCGGCTGCGCCGACTTCACGATTCCCATCGGCCAGGTGCCGTATCAGAGCAACGTGACGTTCCACGAGGAGATGGTGCCGGTGACGGTCAATCTGATCGTCAAGCGCGGGTGCGATTTCGTGTTGTATAACATGATTGAGAGGCTGGCGGACGAGGGGGTGCTGAAGACGGTTATGACGGGGAGGGAGGCGTTCTGAGAGGTGGCGGTGCCGAGGGCGCTGGATAACGGTGGTTGTTCGATGATGCGTGACGAGTGACGAGTAAAATGGATCTTATTGTTTTGTTGATTTTTTTTTTTTTTTGGCTAGAACTCTGACAATTAGAGTTGATCGCTCCCTACGTAAATATGCAAAGTAATCGTAAATAGTCTAAAAGCACATATGGGGTTGAAATGGATTTTGTCCCTTCTGGAATCCGAAGCCGAATCAACCATTGGGCTTAGGTCACTTTCTGTTGGTCATCTGAAGTATGTAAGTGAACTGAGGCTGGAGTAGCTCGTCTTTCCTAAGTCGGACGTGCCGAGCTTCTATTTCTCTTGTAGTTCTGAAGCGCTACATTCAAAGTACAATAAAGGCGCGGTTGAATGTGCGAGATCTTGCCGCAAAAATTGGCCCGAACAAAAATAAAGCGACCTATCAGACTTCGGGTAGTTCGCCAAAATACTCCTACATATCCACCTTAGTGTGCATCTTCCCAGGGCACAAGGCGTCCGCAAGGCGCACTCGGCACCCATCACCCACCCACCACTCACCCGCTCACCACTCCCTACAATATGCACGCATGCAGCACATGTGCCGCATGCAACGCGCACATCTCCACACTGAAGACCAGCGCCCAGCACTCCGTACCACCTACGACGTCCGCGCTCGGCGGTGGCTCGGGCAGCGTCGGCATTCCAGCCTATGGGCGGCGGACCACACTCCCCGGGCCCCATTCCTCATCCTCGAGCCAGCGCACGCGCGCGGCCGGCTTGGCGCGGCGACGCGGCGCCATTGGGCCGTCGGCGGCGCGTCCGACCGCGAAAGAGCTGCCCGGGGGGGCGAGGTCCGTTGACAGGTCCCCCGAATGAGCGGCCCTCGGGTGGGCCGTTTCGCCACTGCGGCTGTTTTTGGAGGGCCCGTCGCCCGTCTTCCGTTGGCCGCGGGCGGGAAGAGAAACGCCCGGTTGCGGTCTGCTGGGTGCTGCTTGGGAGGGGGGGCCCCGTCGTGCAGGTCTCGTCGGGCAAGCGGGCGACGGGAGCGAGTAGTTGGCCTGCAGGTATGTGGAAGTACCTAGGCAGGGCCCGCGGTGGAATCATCTCGCACATACGAAGAATGCGGGCTGGCGGAGAAGGCGAGACGACGGTCCGAGCGGTGGCAGTGAGGCTTCGGGCTGGCGAAAGCTAGCGCCACAGGCGAAGGGGAGAGTGCCGTGCGCGGCGAGTCTTTTTGCTTTGGCGCTCGTCTCGTGCCGCGCCGCGGACCTGCAGCCCCCGGTTCCCCCGGCGCGCGGCCCACTCTAACAGCCACCACCAGCCCACCACCACCACCTCCGCCCTCCACCTCCACCTCCGTCACTCACTTCTTTCGCCTCGAAGAGCTTTGTTGCTCGTTCTGCGACACGCTCATTTCGCGTTCTTGCCAGTGGCTGCGGCCCCCGCGCGTTACCACTGCTCGGGATCGAGTCCATGGGCTCGCTGTTGCGCCTCTTGGCTGGATTCTGACTGCGTCGCGCGTCGGTTCTCCAGGCTGGGAGGGGCCGAGTCACAGCATCACGGGACGAGAGGCGCGGCAGTCCGTCGCAGCGCTGGCTGCACGGTAGCCGTGTTGACGTCGTACACGCACTGGCACGCGCTCGAATAGTTTTTCGTCTTCGATTCCCAAGCACGCCTGCCAACAGCCCACCTACCTGCTCAGCACCGCGAGCGCAAGACAGCGACAAGTGCCTCCGTCTCATCGTGACTCCGCGCACCGCTTTCTCGCCTCCCGACCATGGTGTCCCATCCGGACCCTTACCTCCCGCCGCCGCCGCCCATGTACGCCCACGCCAACACGACGCAACTGCCCCTCCGGCGGCCTCCGAGCGTCATGTCCGCATCGCGCGCCTCGTCGACAACGTCGCACTCGCGACGGCACCATCACCACCACTCCTCGCAGTCGCACCACCCGCACAGCCGCTACGGGCGCTCGCACGCCGGTGGCGGCGGCGGCGGCTCCGGCGGCGCCTACGCCCCGCAGAACGAGTTCCCCATCTTCAGCCAGAGCGGCGACGTCGAGATCGTGCTGCGGACCAGGGACGGCCGCAGAGAGACGCGTTACCTACTACATCGGATATACTTGGCGCAGAGCTCGGGCTTCTTCGAGGCGGGCACGAGCGAGGAGTGGGCGAGGGCCACGACGGCTGCTGCGGGAGGGGACGGCGCGGGCGAGGTTGGTGGCGCTGATGGCGCCGGCGCGGAAGGGGGTGGAAGGAAGCTGGTTGGTGGGGAGGTGGCGTTGAGGCAGCAGCAGCAGTTGGCGATGGCGAGGGAGGTGGAGGCCGGGGGGAGACGGAGGTGGAGGTATGAGTTGGATTGGGGAAATGGAGAGGATTTGCCTCTGCTGGTGCAGAAGGTAGGGATTTCTTCCTGGTTTCTTCCCAATTTCTTTGTAAAACTGACAAGAACGTGCTCGTCAACGTCCAACTCGTCCTATTCTTGTTCACCTACTTCACATTGAGACCAAACAAGGATCCCGGCATCGAATTGGCAAGGAAGCTGACAAAATACCTACCCGATTAGGACCCCTCCACCGCGTCCCTCTTCGGTGGCTCGGATTACACTCCGCGCCCGCCTCCCGTCCGCAACAAGCCCCCGCCGCCCGGCTCGGGCTTCTTCCGCACCATGGCCAACTTCACCACGCTCCACATCGCTTCGCCGCACCACCACGCCTCGTCCTCCTCGGCCAGCGCGGCCGGCACCTCGTCATCCTCATCGCACTCGTACGCGTCGTCCTCGTCGTCCTCGTCCAACGCCGACGACGACCTCCTCCACACGTACGACAACCTCTTCCGGACCTTCTACAACTACCCGCCGGCGCTCGACGCGGTCAACATCGCGCGCGCCTACGTCGAGTGCAAGGCGCTGCTGCGCGTGGCCGACATGTACGACGCGCTGTCGGTGGTGGGCCCGCGCGTCGACCACCACCTACTACGCTTCCAGGGCCGGCTCTTCAAGCAGATCGCCAAGTACCCGCCGTCGTACCTCAAGCTCGGGTACCTGGCGCGCAGCCGGGTCATCTTCGGCGAGGCGCTCGTGCACGTGGTGGGCATGTGGCCGGCGGGCCTGCCCCAGCTGCGCGCCGGCCAGGTGCCGGCGGCGGTGCTCGACGTCATCGAGGACAAGGTCGGCGAGCTCGACGAGGCCAAGGCCCGGGTCGAGCAGCGCCTCTGGCGCATCTCGCTCACGACCAGCAGGGGCGAGCGCGTCGGCCCCGCCAACGCCTGGCTCGACTGGTGCGCGCTGAGCCTGTTTCGGAGCTGGCTGGCCGAGGCCACGACGCCGCCGCCGGCCGGCATCTTGAAGGGGGGCGGCGGCGGTAGTAGCGCCGGGTCCACGGCTGCCGGCGCCGCGCGGAGCCACAGCCGCGCGCCGAGCGTGGCGTCCGCGGCCGGCGGCCGGCACGAGCACCAGCGGCCCAGCTCGTCAACGGCGCGCGGCAGCGGCGGCTCGTCGTCGCGCGGGGGGCGGGCTGCGGGTCCTCCTCCGCCGCCGCCGTCGTCTTCGTCGTCGCCGGCGTCGGGCGCGGCGGCGGCGGCGGGCAACTCGGGGCGGGTGTTCCGGTTGCTAGGCGCGGGCGGCCAGGCGTACCTGGGGCGGGACGAGCTGAAGCGGTTCCTCAAGGGGCAGCCGGGCGAGGTGTACTCGCGCGAGGCGCTGCGGCGGTTCGAGCGGCGGGTCGACGAGATCAAGCACCTAGCCCGGGACGCGGTCAAGCCGCTGATGCGGAACTACCTGGAGCTGGAGGCGGGTGG